>VXBQ01002182.1:0-83251 GCA_013400175.1 Phainopepla nitens
GAGCCCGCTGCTGCTGCCGCCCGGCGGGGCCGAGGTGAGTGATGCGCTCCGGGGCTCCGTGATCTCGGGAGTCTGGCAGCACAGCTGTCTGTCGTTGTGCCATCTCCACCGCCGGCCCTCAGCGCTCGGCTCTGCCCGGGGGGGGCGCCGGTCGGGTTCCTAGGTCCCGCAATGGTTAGAGACAACACCGCTTGCAATCGTGCCCTTTTTTTTTTGTTTTTACTCTCCCGTCACCCCCCTTACCCTTCCCTCACTCCCCTTTCCCTTTTTTCTTTCCCCCTGGGAATCCAGCAGCTGAATCCCTCAGTTGTGTGTTTAGCCAACTCTCCCTGGAAGCGCTGGATAGTTCATGAATATGCACAGAGAGATCGTTTCCCGGGAGGCTGCCTCTATAATGAGCGGATTGAGCCGCGCCTGCAGCAGGGCTGTTCTCCCGGGGGGAAAGTTGGGTGCCAGAACTGAGGAGCTTTGTGTCCCCGGCTTCACGGGGGCTTGGCCGGCCTCCCTGAGGAGGAGCAGAGTCGCGGGGGTATTGGCCATCCTCAGTGGTGTTAGCAGGTCCAGCCAGTCAGGATCCTCATCTGCTGTGTGTCCAAAAGATATAAAGAGCATAATGTAACTAGTACAGGTGAGGTAACCTTCCTGTTTTATACCAGGTTGTGTAGAAATGGACTTTTCCTGTCTAAAAACACTGCACCACTTAATAAGGACATTTCATTGCTTAGCAACAGTCCCAACTCAGCTTGGTCCTTATGGCTCTTGCCATTCAGGTGGTCTCCAAAGGTGTGCCACTGTCCTGGAGGAAAGGATCTCTTCTGTTTGTTCCTTGGTGATGAGATGACCAAGCCAAAAGAGCGGGGCTGGGTGCTACTGCTCAAGTCTCTCAGAGCACTTGAGAGACTGGGAGCTGAGTGTAAGTGAAAAACTCAGGGCCAGACAGAGTGAGCTGGCAGTGTCCAGTCCCTCAGGCACGTGTGGGACCTTGCAGCTGCCTTGCTGCTGCACCCCCTGCTGCTTGCACCTTTGTTTGGTGCCCAGGCATAGCAGCATGCTGGTTAACAACCTTCACTTGTGCAATTATTAGGATAGTATTTTGACAGCTGTGCAGAGTCTGCTAGTGTTTAATGCAATACACAAACAAATAAGTTCCTTTAAAACAAGGCTGATGCATTCCATCATCTGCTGTGGCAAGACAGGCTGGTTAAGTGGGGTGAGGACTTGTGCTTTGGAAGAGCAATTCAAATGACAGATAAACACACAGACTTTTTTTCTCACAAAGCCACATCCTGATACACATAAAATTTGCTACTCTGGAAACTCTGGCTTTAAAGAACAATTTCCCCATGAAAATTTATGTAAGCTTTTGTAACTAGCTGTCTGTTCTCATTAGAACAACTTTGCTTGGGGACAATATTTTTCCTTCTTTCTCACCTGTAACCTTGTGAAGTGTTGATAAAGATAGAATCCACAGCATCAGCTTCCTTTAATTGCTCTTTTAGACTGTGTATCTAGATGGAAACCTAGCAACACAACAACTGTATTGAAGGGAGATGTTTCAATAGCTGCACTTCTTTTATCATAACCCTGGATGCATCTTTAGAGGTTAGAATCACCAAGCTAGTCTCTTTACCCCTTGGAGCCTTGTAGCTTGATTCCCTAAGCTTGGAATAAAACAGAACTGAGCTAGTGAAAAAGACAACAAAGATGGAATGGAAATGCTTAATATGATAAAAGATCCATTCTTCCTTTCTTCCTGCTGCCCCTCTGAATACCTGCAGTATTCCCATGGAAAAGATATTCCTCTATAGAGAGAGAATGCTTGTCTAAAAGGAAAATTATTTAAGGGGACACTACCCATAAGCATTTGTGTCCCTTTCACCTAGAGGCACGAGGGGAAAGCTAAGGGACCAATGGCCCAGAGAAGTGTGTACCAGTGTCAGGTGTGAGAACTGGACTGGCATTTGGGAAGAAGCATCAGCATCGTCCAGTCTCCAGCTGCCCATGGTGGGGATGACTGTGATCAGTTTCTGCAATGTACAGGGCAAATTCATCCTCAGGGGTAGGAAAAAACCCCAAACCACAACTCCAAACACAAGCTGAAGTCACTGATGCTCTGTCCAGATCTTCCTCACTGGCTGTAGTGGAGTGTTTTTGGCTGCATTGACAAACACCCTTGTTGTGCAGAGTCTCCTTACCACAGACTAGGGCACTTCCAGGGTCAAGGTGGCAATATCTGACTGGCTCTGTGTAATTTAGGGGCACATAAATGAGGGATCTCACACTGGTGAAATTGCTGTTAGTTTTTAGATGTTTGGGAGAAATGTGTTTCCTAGGTGCTGAAAATTCTCTCAATACCTAGTGTGTCCTTGGCTGTGCCTCCCAAGATCCTGTATTTTTTCAGCATTAATGAATTAAACATCACAAATGCCTTTGTCACACCAACAGAAGAAGCAGTTAAGTTACATAAAAACTCTGACCTCTTCTCTATATCTGTCATTTCTGGGCTGCAGATGAAGTGTTGTTAACAAGCTGTATTTTGCAGGAGTTTATGGGATGGCTGTGATGTGTGTGTATGTAATCAAATCACACAAGAGTGATAGGATGGGTGCATTTTGGGTTGGCACAGGGAGAGGGTATGCACACAGTGCACACATTTTGCATCCAAAAAAGCCACAGCACATCTGTAATCCTCTTGTGATGCCAGTGCTTCGAGATAAGTGCTGCTTGTACACAGACTTGCTGTTGGGTATGAGTACTTAATAATAAATAAGCTTGAGTGAAACTGGAGCGGGATAGAAGTTTATACCCTGGTGCATATGGAAAATCTGGATTAAGCTGTGATTTTTATTTCTGAAGTTTGAACAGGTCCTTCTGTGAGTCCCAGGGTCTCTGGGTAATGCTGCTCTGGTCTCTGTGCAGTAAATCCTGGCAGGACTCTCTTCAGCACGAAGTATTTAGCATACAATTGGTTTAATCCTCTAATCTTATCAAGTGCTAACATAAATGAGAACTGAACAGATTAGTTCATTCTAAAAAATCAAATCACCTTATATTTCTCATTGTAGTGCAAAATATTTCTCCTTTTACTTACCTGATTGGCTTATTTTTTAAATCCATTGTTTGTTTAGAGGTATCAGACTATAGATTTGGGTTTAGTGGTGAAAGGTGCAGGTAATCGGCTCTCCTGCGATGCGAGTTTATCTGCCGTTTGAACAGCTGCAGGGGATTTCAGGATCAGAGCAAGTAGTGTGGCCTGAGGGCCTGGTTCCTGGGGGCTTGGCAGAGGAAGGAGTTTTTACTGAGTGTGAGTGCTTCTTACCTCCTCGGCCACAGCAGTCCTGTGCACTTTTTACTGCATTTGTGCCAGGCAAGAAGAGCAGAAGATGTCCTTTGCCTTTTTCCTTTCCACACACCTCGCAGTATGTCTCTCTTTGGAGAGATGGGCAGTCCTCACAAGGCGAGTGTGAAAATGAAAACTGCCCTTCGGCTCTGTGAGTGTGTGGCCAGGGGCCCGGGAATGTGTTTTCAGACCTCGTGATGAGTTGAGCTATGAAATATTAGTTTCTAGAACTCACTTAATCTCCCCCCATGATACCACAGAACAGGCTGTCTCTTTAAATGACTGATTTCACACAGATTTACCTGAGTTCATTCATCTTGTTGTAGCTTTACCGGGGTGAATTTTCTCTCAGTTCTGTCCTTAGCGATGCCTTTGCTGAGGGCTGGATCCTGCCTCCTCTTTCAGAGCAGCGCCTCATTTCCTGAGCAGCCCTGCTGCACTCAGCGACTGTTAAAGAGAAAGGCTGTGGTGCCCGTGACTCAGACTAATGCAAGTCAATTTAAAGGACAGATTAAGCGCAGTGAGAGTATGGATTGCAGTGTCTGGCCCGTAATGAATAATTCAGGAATATGGAGGAGACAGTGTAAGAGTTAAGTGCTTAATCCAGCTCTAGGTGAAGTCAGAAAAAGACTTTGCATTGACCCCGGCTCAGGATAGGTTTCAGCAAAGCTTAACTATGTGTGAGTTTGTAAATTCCCATTGATAGCAGTGTGCTTCAGGCGTGAGCTACAGCAACTGTCTGCATTAGCAGCCAGCTGAATGTTATTTATGACTCTCTTGCCTGCTGTACTGTCATTAACCGTCCTCTGCAGCACCTAAGGGAAGCTTTCTGAGATCTGAGCACGGCTGTTGAGTCACGCTTTTATAGTATTGAAAACAAGAAAAGATTAATAACTGGCGTGCCACACCATTAACAGAAGAACATACAGACACAGAAAGGTTGGAAAAACAAGCTTCAGAGGTTTAATTTTTGTTGCTTAGAGCCAGGAATGGTGCCCTCTTTCTGCGAGAACAAGGCAATTGCCTGTGATAGGGATCCCGCCACAACTGGACTCTCAGCTTCCTTTCAGAGCTCGGGGGTCCATTCGTGCCTGCTCTGGCAGTAGCTGAGTGTGATTCTCTTTCCTGGGGTGAACTGAACCCCCAGGGACTGCAGCTGCTCCTGGAAGACCTGGTGTGGGAATGGCAGAGCAGTTCTGCTGGTGGGAACCAGAGGATGCTCGGCACCTGCAGCTCTTGTTTTCAGCTGTGGGTCTGTGGCACCTGAGAATTCTGTCCTTCCAGGGAATTCTGTCCTTCCAGCTGGTCCAGAGGGATTTACTTTCCCATAAAAGTTCAGTTCAGCACAGCTACTAACAGTGTTGATTTTTTTCATGGGAGCAGCATCATCGACTTGGAGGGGCAAGGCATCTCCTCCTTCTGGTTGTAACTCAACATACAAAAATTCCAGTGTGACCTGTGCCCTTGTTCTGGGCCTGCAGGTTCTGGCAGTGCCACAGGCTTTGCTCTCCTGTGGGGAGACAAGCAGGGCACCCCAGACAGAGGCTGTCTCCTGCACTGAAATTAGGGCTTCACAGATACTTTTCCCTTTTTTCCTGTTTTTGAGTTATCTTTGCTTGCTGGGAGAAGTGGTTTGGGGGACAGGGCTGGGATACTTTCCATGCCATCTGCCTGAAACGCAGCAGGCTTGAAAGTTGGCACAGTTACTTCCTGATCTTTGCCAAGCTCTGTTAATACAGAACAGCTTCTCCTGAATAGAAGGCAGTTCATGTTTCATAAATAGTGGAGAAAGGGAAGAGGGCAGTATGTTTAAAAGGGCTGAAAGACACAGTGGCAGTCATCTGATTCTTCAACTGCTGCTGGCCTTGCCTTGACTCTCTGCTTCTTTAAGGGGGGAGATTCAGGGGTGAGCATAATTTTTCTGCCTGGACTTGAAGGTGTGAATGCTCCTTGCTTTTGGGGCCTGCTTCTGCAGCTGCATCTCACTTGCAGTTATGTCAGTGAAGTCACTTTGGATTTGTTACCTAGGATCCACCTGCTAAGCTAACCACATGGTTGAGCTTTTTTGGGCTTCAGGGCATCCTGTCTTATGCTGCCACAGACTTTCTTCCTGTCTTACTTTTGCATAGCAGAAATCTCTTTGACTTGAACCAAGAGGAGTGTTCTGGGAGATGTCTAGTTTTACTCTGAGCTCACTGGGCTGATGCTGGGCTAGCAAGTCACAGGATCTCTGTGCCACTGTTAAATGAAGTTGTAGGTACCACTGCTGCTCCTCATTTGGCAGCTAAAGCTGAATGGTGTTAGCTCTAACTTGCTTGGTCTGTATTTAGCTTCTGTGAAAGTCAGCAGAAGTAACAGATGAATTCCATCAGAGATGGAGCTCAGCTGTGGAACCTTGCTTAATTCATTTGTGAACTTGCATATAATCCTACCTATTTCCTTAGAGGAATAAGGAATTTGATCTGATAGGTGTTTGCAAAGGGTTTATGCAGTCTCTGATATACTTTGCTCCTAGGGGGATGTTGACTTGTTTCTTGGCTCTGTGTTACACCCAGGAGCAGAGAATGAACTGCTTTTGAGCTGTATTGAAATCTTTGGAGACAATTTGGAAAAAAAAAACAAAACACAAAACAACACCTAACCCTGCTACTGCTTGGGGTACTGCTACACATGCAGCACATCGATTCCCTGAATTCAGCAAGGTCTCTCTTTGTTCCTCCTTTCAGCAAGGGAAATGAATTACTGAAGATGAGGCTGCACACTCAGGTTTGAACTAGAGCCCAAAAGGGCATTTTAAACATGTTTGAGAAATGCCCAAAGCAACCCTGACTCCTGCTTATAAATCAAACCTGGCCAAATCCTCTGTCTTCATATTTCTACTGCCACAGATTTCCTTCTACCTCCCCTCTTGCACACCCTCCCACTTGCTCTCCAGCTAAAACACAGGCACCAGGTTTAATCTCCAAGCCAGTTTTTATAGCTGAGTTGAAATGTGGAGGTGGACAGGCCCACAAGAGCATGAAAGTGACTCAGTAACACAATGAGCTCCAGTTAAACTGGGAGTCTGGACAATATAGACATCAGCTTGTTTCTAAAGCTGAATTTAATTTGCCTGAAGGCTCAGACCAGTTCTTGAGCCATGCTGAAAGCTGCTTCTGTTGGTGCTTCCTGCAAGCAGTTGCAATTTCCAACCCCTGGGCATTGCAGGCTGGGCTTCTTCAGGGCTCACAGAGCACCTGTCAGTGCCTTGGACTTGCCATCCAGACTGGACTGGACATCCAGAGTGTCCAGTCTCTGGATGTGTTTTGCAGTGCAAGCCATTTCTTTCCACATCCCAAACTGAATTTTCCATCCCAGGCCATCCCTTCCCTTTCTCCCCATCCTAACCCTTGCATCTCAGCTCTGTCCCTTCACACAGGGCTCAGAGATGGGCAGCAAGTGGGCAGCTGAGCTGTGGTCTGTGCTGGTCTCATTGCATGCTTGTCTCTGGTGTCACTGTATTTGAGCACAGAGCGTGGCAGAAAAGCTGCAGCATCGTAAAACACCAGTCTGTGATGACTGGAAACAAGATATATCAGCAGGTAAATGTTTCCTCCCCTGTGGCAGTGCTTATGCCAAAGAAGCAAAGCTTCATTCCTGTAAATCTGCTGTCTGGAACCAATTCCTTGGTGCAAGTTTCCTCACAGTAACTGCAGAGTTCATAGCATGGGTTTGTGTGTAAGTGGCACAGGAAAGCATCTGGCCTTGTTTAGATTCCAGTAACAGAGAGCTCTACTGTAAGTAGCAGACAAATAAGATTTTGATGACGTTTCCTTTACAGACCTCTTGCAGTCTCTTGTATTTCTGATGTGTTGTAGGGGAGATGATTCCTTCTGGATCCAAATCTTGGCTTCTGTGCAGCTGAATTCCTGCATGTATACCAACCTGCCTACACACTCATTTATTTGGTTATGTTGTGGATCCTGGTACTGTTTGCATTTTCACTTCTTTGGCTGATTTGGGAAGTTCCTGCAGTGACTTTCCTCTTGTACCCAGCCAACAGCCTGGTTTCCAGAGGGCCAGACACAGTTCCACATCCACGTAGGGCTGCAGAGTGAGATCCTTTGAAAATCAATTTACAAATGTCTTTGCAAAAATAGCCTGTGTTTCCTTGTGAAGGGGAATCCCAGGAGTCTTTTGAACAAGGCATGTTGTGAAAGGATGGAAGTCTCAAACTCCAAAATATGAGAGCAATTCAGAGCAGATGATGTGCTTTGCCTCAGGAAAGCTGGAAAAACTAACAGTAGAGCCACAAATATTTCTTTCATTTTTGTGTTTTAACTGCAGGACTTGGTCCTTAGAGATAGCACAAGTAGCATCTCAGCCTGTGAACATCTGTCTGAAAGTGGGATGCAGTAAGAAACGGGGAACAATTGGCTGAAATGCTTTGATCCTTCCAGGTGGCAGTTCTTGTCCCTTTGGGCTGGCTGGTTGCCCCTCACGAGCAGCTCCTGTGCTGTGAATCTCTGCACCTTAGGTGGTGGAAGGGGAATAAGGACAAGGGTGATGTTTGCCTCTTTCTGAGCTGCTTCAGATCACACACCTCCAGGTCTGTGCTGGGAGAGAGGGGCAGAGAGGAGGGACATTCCTGCTCTCTCAGCTCAGTTCTGGTGGCCTAAATCTGTATCCTAGAGACGTGGCTTCACTGGCAGCTTCTGGGAGCTGTTGCAAGCAACATTTCCCTCCCTTGCACAGTGACTAACAGGAGCCAGCTTGTGGTGTCTCTTGTTTGTATTAGGAAGCATCCTGGAGTTTCTCTGAGATGAATGTGTCATTAAAGCCTGTTTGCTTATTCTGAGACCCTGCCCCCTCCTCTGCTAATGGTCTGCAGGTCTGTGTCCATTGAACTGTAGTAATATTTAATGTGAGTTTCTGCATGGCTGGTGCAGCTGGCAGTAGGCTTTAACTCACTGTTCTGGCAGGGGATCTGCCAACCTGCTGCTCAGGCACTGAGGCAGCTTGTCTTGTCTCCACATCTTCCCCTCAGGAAGTTTTCCTTCTGTTCTGAAAAACCTGGTGCTTGCCCAGGTCCTGCTCCAGAGCAATGAGCTGTGTGGCACTAGAGGCTCTTCAGCCTCTGGATATTGCACATCTGCTTCCAGATTTCTCACTGATTCTTGGAAGATGAAATAGCAGTGCTAATTAATCTAATTCCACAAGCACTGGGTTTTCCTGGGAGGAGAGCAGGTAGCTGCATCTGTTTGAGAGAGAGAGAGAGAAGTGTGGGAGGGAAGAAAGACATACCTGCTCAGATTCTACTTTTCAGGCTGCTGAAAGCCAGCCAGCTACAAGCTGTTTTGTGAGCCCCTCCTGATCCAGTAGTAAGTTCTCCATGGGTCACTATAAAGCATGGTTTGCTGCAGTTATTCTCACTCAGGTGTAGTGACTGTCAGGATGAATTCCGCCCAGAATTCAGCCTCACATTCTGAGAACTAGGAGGCTGTGTCTGTGCCACAGAGGAGCTCAGCTTAGTGCATGGAGCTGGAATGGTGCACAAGTATTTCAGTATTCCTGCTGCTCCCTCATTTGGGAGAGTGTTACAGATCCCCCACTCCACTCATGCTGCTGTGTGGAAAGCCCTGCTGAAAAAGTGAGAGATAAATACCATGGGAGCTGTGTCCTCACCACAGATTGCAGCCTTACAGCCTTCCTCTTCCAAATGTGGCATTTTCTGATGTCAGTAAATTGTAGCAGTGAAAAATAAGGCATTTAGATGCATTAGATCAAAATGGGTAGCACCTGGAGTGAGACAGTGTGACCTGCATGACTCCACACGTGCAGAAGGGTCTTTGTGCCTGTTCCTCCTCTTCCTGGAAGGTCAGAGCACTGTGAGCAGAGCTGGCTAAGTACACTCTTCACATTAAGCACTTGTAACATTTTCTTTTAACCTCATTGTACTTTTTAAGTTGGAGTGGCAAGAACTGGAGCTGAAGCAGCTGCCTGTGCTGTGGTTGGCAAGGTCTGGCAGCACAGATTGGAATTCCTGCCTTACCTCTCATATTGCTGCCTACAAAACCTCAACCAGCAAAGCCTACTCTGCACAAACTTCTGCTTGAGCTGCTGAGAGAAACAGCTCAGATGGAGGGTGAGGAAGTTTTCCTCCTCCTTCTCAGCAATGAACTAGCAGCTTCTGTGAGTAATGTGGAGAGGAGCCTTTAGGAGAGGGTGTTTTGATCAGTCCGAGAAGTAATGTGCACACCATGGAGCACTGCACATGGGTGAGGCTGCACAGCCAGCCCTTGTCTGTGTCCTTCCTCCCACTGCAAGGAGTGGGTGTGAGGAGAGGGGTCAGAGGCTGCCTGGGAATCCTGCAGCTGAGCACAGAGTGGTATCAGTCCCAGGTTAACATAAACTGCAAAGGCTGAGCTCGGGGTAGAATAATAAATGCTTGGTAGGCACTGCCAGCAGGATCTGGCTTTCCTTTTCAGAGTGACAGTGACGTGTAAAGCTGGAGTGGATCTGTAAAACAGCAGCACACAAGCTTTGCGATTGGCAGTTTATTCCATTGGCTTGGGAATTGATGATTCCCTTCTATGGTCTGACACTCCTTCCTGGAGTGATACTTTGTGGATGGTAATGCAAGGCCCTGGTTTGTGGCAGCCATCTGTATTTAATGATCTGTAAAGGCTTTGCTCTCAGCAAAGGTGCTTAGGGGTAGGCACTGGAGTGTGGGAATCCACATACCTTTGACAAGCTTGATCCTTTGGGCCCTGGCAGGTGGGATCCAGGGTGCTTTTGAAATCTGTCAAGGCACCCAAAGGCACCTAGCTGAGCCAGAAGTGATCCCTTTACTTAGCAGCAGCAACTGGCTGGGGTTCAGACAAAATCTCAAGTAATTTTTGTAGTGGTTAGGTAAGTCATGTCTGAAGCATATCAGAGCCTCAGCTTGCTTGGTACCTGTTTGCAGAAACCTGGAAGTGCCACATGCCTGAGTGACAGCTGAGCTTATCACCAGCACAAGCAAGTAACTTGAGTAGTAAACGTGGCACAGGGCTGCAAGGCATGTTTTGTGAGATTATAACCCAGACGCTGCTTCTGACACCTACAATCATTACTTACAATAACCAGAGGCAAATTATTTTATCAGGAAATTAATTTTCTTTGGCACTGACAAGCATGTTAGCAAAGTGCTGCTCTGCAGCAATCCCAGGATGTCAGGGCACGAAATGTGCATGGTTTGATCTCAGCAGATCTTGGTGATCTTTGCCTTTGAAAAGTGCCAGTTCCAGTACTTTAAAGCATGTGTTTTGGGGCAGTTTATTGGGCTCTTTTTGGTAGTGTATATGGTGTGAATTTGGCTCTCATTGTGGAAGTTGGATATCCCTCACCAGCATAAAGGTTAGGTTGCACAGTGATGGTTGTGTTTGATGATACAGCTCAAATTATACTTGCAGAACACAGCAGAGTTTGTGGTTTCTTGCACAAAGCCCCCATTTGTGCCCTCAAAAAGATTTGGTATCTTGTGTGTCAAACTAGGCACCCAAAATAAATGTCTACTTCTTCCTTCATCTCCTGAGCTCCAGCATCTGTCAGATGCAGACTACACCACCCCCTCCTTCTCTGAGATGCTGGGAGAAGATTCAGTTCAGCCCTGTTTGTTCAGCCCTCAGACTCTGTCGTGACAGGCAGTGTTAAAAAGCTCACGAGGAAATTAATAATTCTGCCTGTGAGCCAGGCATGAGCGGCGTGCAGGAAATGAGGCATGAGACCACACACTGAATGATGAGGAGAGAACAGGGTAGTGAATAACTGCTGGGTTTGGGGAGCATCATCCATTCCAGGCACTGCTGGAAGCCACAGTCCCTGCCTTGGACACTGAGCTTGGAAGCAAAACTACACTGCAGAGCATTTACAGAAGAGGGACAAATTAAAGATGCTGTATTGGCCCTGAATTTGGCATTTCCTGACTGGTGAGTGCTTGACTTTGCAGTTAATCTTTCCACACTGTTTTTGGCATGAAATTATAAGTAGATGTAATCAGTGTTTGTCAGAGACTGGAATAGCAGGCAGAGGATCCTTGACACAGGCTGAGAGTGCTCTAAGCAGCCTTTGTCCAGTCTGAATGCTGGTGAGAGATGGTAGAATCATTTAGGTTGGAAAAGATCATTGAACCTAATCACTTAAGATCATTGATCCTTCTGTTTCCAGCTGCTTTTATCTTAGCCAGGGTGCAAAAGTTCCTGTGAGGTGGAAAAAGGGTGGAACAGTCAGCAGTGGAAGGGAACACCTCAGTAAGAGATGAGGGTGCATGTGCTTGTGCTTGATTTAATAAAGCTTGAGATCAGATAATCCTCTTTCCTATATACAGCCCTGCCTATTGTCTTGCTTTTTGTGGAAAAGTGGAATTACAGACTGTAGAGCTTTAATATTTATATTTTTAAAATAATTTTGTTGAACTTTTTTCCCAGCAAACACATATTTATATAATTACAGTCTAATTCCAACAGCTCTGTGCTGCTGGAGCATTCTGATATATCATTCTGATCTGCAAATTGCCTGGGGTCTGGCAGTGTTTTTCTGCATCTTACTAAAGGATTTAAAGCAAGTGGAAAGGGAAGTGCAAAGCACACAGAAAGAAACAACAAGGCTTTAATCTATTTGTGTTGTGCTTGCAACTGGGAAAGTGAACCTGCTTAACTAATAATGGTGGAGCCAGCTCAGCCAGCAGATCAAACCAGAGCTTTTGGGCAGCATGTGCCTCTCTGGGCTCCTATCCCACTGAAACAGGTTCTCTCTGTGTTGTGTCCTCAGGTGCAGGTTCTGGCCTGTGGCTGAATTAAGTCAATGTTTTGAGAAGTATTTTAGGAGATTCAGGGTCAGGTGTCCATGGTCTGCTTTACTTTTCCAGGAGTGCAAGACTTATGAAAGTCAGACCTCTGATTAAAGGAAAATCATATCTAATTCTCTCTGTTGTTTTGTTTAACAGTTCATGGAAGGTAGTCTACACTGGGAAAGGGACTCCATGCACTTGGTGATAGCTGTGTTGATAAGGGAGAACAGGGACCTGAGAAAACCCTTCTTGGTTGTGTTTTAAAATCAGACTTCTGGATTAGTCTCAGTGATTGAAGCATAGAGCAAGACTGTGGTGCTGTGTCCAGGTGTCCCTGTGGAGCTCTGCTTTAGTGTGCTACATTAATGATGCCCTTCAGTTATTCCACATGGCCAGAGCTGTGTGCAGGACCTGCCTTTTGCCAGGACCTGGATGCTCTTAGGATGATTTGGAAGCACAAAGGCTATTTCTCTTCCTCTTATAGGAACTTCAAGGGGCCAAAGCTGCCTTTGGTAGAAACTCCAGGAGATTTCCTGAATGCAAATAGGAACACAAAACTGCTAGCTCTGCTCTGAAAGCTCTGCCCAAGGGAGAAACCAGTGTGAAGTTTGATTATTTTGTCAACGAGAATTTTCTATATTACAGAAATTGTCTTCCCTTCTGGTCTTGAGCTTTCTTTCCTTTTTTCTTTCTAGCTTGCTATTGCACAAGGCTTCCTTTTTCCTGTAGGAAGGAACAACTGCGTAATTGAAATGGAACACTAGTGAGGATTTTTTAATGTGAAAGTCAGCATTAATTAGTCAGGTCGGGTGTAATTAGCTTCCTCATCTGTCACCACTTCTCTCCAACTTGCCAATGACTTTCTTCTATCCTAGATGACACTGAAAAAGAGCTGTCTTGTGGGAGCTGCATGGGTGTTTTTCCTGGTTGAGGTTCAAGTGAGTGACAATCCCTGTGGGGCTGTTGGGGCTTGAGCTGGATCCCGCCTGCAGGAACCCTGTTTGCTTTGGAAATAGCAGAGGGAAGCCCAGGAAATGGAAATGCCTACCCAAACCAGCTGAATCAGTGTCTCTTCTCTAAAGAAACAGACCCAGAGCTCCAAGGAGTGCTCTAATCCTCTGCCTCTTTCGACCTGGTGCAGGCTAAGCTTGCGCAGAAGTGAGGCAGAGTTTTAATGAAGGCTGCAGGATTAAGTTTTCTGGTTATATCCTGGAGCTGAAAAAGTAATTGGGCCATGATTCAGTGCTGGGAGTCTCTGGATAGTATGAGAAGTGATGGAGGGAAACCAGGCCAGCCTCCGAGTAAAATTCAAGCAGAAGAAATGCCTTTCAATCCCCTTCTGGATGATTTGAGGGTTTAACTCCCCCACCAATTCCATTTGCCATGTTTTGTGTTGGACAGGCTTTCATCCTGACCCAGGCAGGGTGTGAGGAAGGTGGCAAAGACAGATGAGTCCCAGGGGCAGTGCTAAGTGTGCCATGTCTGGCTCTGGAGCTGAGTCAGCTCTCCTGAAGGGTGTTGAGAGCTGTGCAGGCAGAAATAAACTGCCCTGAGAGCAGAGAGAGGCTGGCACTGCTGGGGACAGCCCAGCTGCCACCCACCCTGCCCTTGCCTCTGTCCCAGACCAAATCTTGATCCTTCCCTGACTCAGTTCTCATGTGAGTGGCTTCTGCAGAAATTTCTGTGCTGGAGTTCATGCCAGTGCCAGAATTGTGCCAGCATGCAGCTGGAGTGTTACACATGCTGGTCACCAGACATTACAGGCACCCATGTGTTACAGATTGGGGTTTGCAGTCACCATGACAGTTGATGGAAGAGTCAGAGGGAGATGCCTGAGATCTGATCACATCCTTGAGTTGAGGATTTAGCTCTTGGTTAAAAAAGAAAATGATGTGATCCCTTTTCTGCTGCCTTATTATATTGCTCTCTCTCATTTCCCTTTCTTGTCACATGCAGGCTCTTCTGTCTCAGGATAAGAATCTTCCCTCCTTTCTCTCAGTAACTCAATAAAATGGGAAATTATTATGGCTCTTTGCCTCTCTTTCTAAAGAGATAATACATACACCTTTTTCAGATCTCACAGTAACTCCATTCTGTTGAAGGAGAGCCCAAGCCAGTGGGAGAAAAGTCAGGGGTGGAGGGGAGGTAACTGCAGGTGCACACCAACCTGCCCAAGTGGGATGAGTGAGGTTTACACCTGAGTTCCTGCAGCACCAATCTGCACTAATGTGAACTGGAGTTGTGGCCTGGCTGTCCCTTAGAGGCTGAAGGGTAACAGTCCCTGTCAGCTGAGTGATGGATGGGGGTCACACACCAGCCAAGGGTGTGCTGAGGATGCCTGGCAAAGATGAGCAGTGTGGGGTGAGCTGGCTGCTGTGTTTGAGGGGCTGGCATGCCAGCAGGCTTTGGACACGTATGTTGTCAGCTTGGATGGGATTATGGCTGTGTTTGGGAGTGCAGAGTGTGAGAGAGAAGGCAGGACTGTGGTAAGAATCCTCCAGGAGAGGATTGATTTGCAGATTCAGAGATTTGGAAAGCCTCCTCCTGTTGTGATACAAATAAAGCTCTACAAGCAGCAACACAAGAGTAGGTGGGTCTGTGTTCCCATGAAGCTGAGCAGTGCCTGCAGTCCAGTGCCTGTCCTGGGCAGCAACATTTTTACACTCCTGGCTTTCCCCCAGTGCCAAGGGCTCACACAGTCATCCATGTGTATCCAGGGAAGCTTTCAGGCACTCCTTTGTTGTTTAGGATTATGCATCCTGAATATTACAGAAATCTCAATGGAGTCTAAACCCAGCTAGATTACTCCTAACCTTTCCAGAGAATTGAAGAGACACTCCCCCATGTTTTCCTCTTGCTGTCTCAGTCCTTCATGTGAAGGGGGCAACAACACAGCAGAGTTTTGTGAGCTGTCCTCTCTTCACCCTATTCCTCAGCCTGCTGAGGGTTGAAGGTCTGGCAGGAGAGGGACTGTGGCCATCTGCCAGCAGTGGCACCTGAGATGTTTTTGCTGAGATGGCAGAGCAGGAGGCTCATGTTTGCCCTCCTGCACAGTCTCCACAGTCTAGCTTGAGGTGGGTGAGCCACTGTATGAGCCTAAGCAGGGTGAGGGGCTGGGAGAGCCCCTGCTCTCACACTGACAGGAAGGGTGGGATGTTTTGAGACAAGACCAAGGGCAGATTAAAGGCACTGATGAACATTCCTGCTTTCCTTGATGTGGGCTGGAGCAGGGGGCTGGAGCTCAGAGGTTCCCTGTTCTCCACAGTTGTGTGATGAGGGGAACACTCATGCACAGATGCTGTCCAGACCAGACTGAATCCCATGGAAGCTGCTGTGGATCCCATGAGCTCTCTGTGAGCAAAGCCACTGGCATTGCTCAGACTGGCCAGAGCCAGAGAGCTTCTGTGATGCTTTGCACCAGTGCTCCTCTGCCAGGGAGCATTTCTGTCCCATTGTTTTTCCTCTCAGTCCAAGTTCATGCAGCTCCTGGGCCTTCTAAGGACATAGAGTTAAGAGGTACAGGCAATTTATCTTTCTGCTGATACAAGGCCTGTTAAAATAGAAACACTGGTTGGGAGCAAAGCTCGTAAATTTTTGCTGGCCTGTGTGTAAATTGCTTTCAACTCCCAGGGTCAGGTAGCAAACTGAACCTGTTGTTGATTCATTCAGTGACAGGGAAAAAGGGAGTGACACTTACAGGGTCAAGGCTTTGCTTTGAGGGACCCCCACCTGTGGATCTCTGGCTTGGGAGGTCACTATGAGACATCCAGGGTAAGTCTGGGAACCTGAGAGACCCCTGCTAAGGAGAGCACCTCCCAGGGATTATTCCTTTCTTTCCTGGCCAAGTCAGGGCTGATCAGGGAGGGTTTCCTCCTTCATTTCATGAAAGCAGTAACCGCTTTTTCTTCCTGGTTATTTTGTAGGAATTGGAAAAATGCACTCCGCTAAAAATATCCTTAGCAGTGGAAGGAAGGCAGGTTGTTCAGCCCTTTCCCTTCCCTTGCTGTCAGTGGATATCCCTTCAGGAACTAGAGCAGGGTCACAGTGAGTTCTCAGAGGGGTTGATGTGTGCAAGTGTGCATCTGCAGGTGTGGGTCTGTGCACTTTTGGCTCTGTGTGCACACACATGCACACTTCCTGGGATAAATGAATGCTGCTATAAATAGTTGGGGGAAATCTATTGTCAGTTCTAAGGAGAGGAAGATAATGCTCCCCTGCATTTTGTATCTGGTAGCATGATTCATTCCTGGATGTGAGAACCAGGTTAGCTAATTAAATGTTCCTGCTGCTGCAGTTTGAGCAACATACTGTAAATCCCTGCAGTCTCCATGCCTGGTGCTCCTGGAGCCATGCAGAGCCTTCCTCTGCCACAGCACTGGGCTCTGGGACTGTCACTTGAACTCCCTCTCTGGTTCCTCTGCCAGGCAGAGTGTGGGATACCTCATGGCAAGGCTGTTGTTTCAATGGCTGTAGCAGACCTGTGGGGTTTGGAAGGAGTGATGCTGTTCTCCTGAGAGGACTGGGGTGTGCCTCTGTCCTGGCTCTGCTGCCGCGAGTCTGTGGATTCACAGCTGTGCCTGTGACACCACTGCTGGCTCTTGCTGACTGCTCTTCTCTGTGTGCAGGTGCTGGACATGGACACAGAGGATGACCCATTGTTACAGGATGATGCCTGGCTAGAGGAGGAAGATGAAGAGGTAGCCTTCAGCTCCCGGAAGAGGCGCGAGGGTGCTGTGTTGTGTGGGAAAAGCCCGTGCAGAGTCAGGCCCCTGTGTGTCACACTGCCCGTGTCTGGCTTCTGGAATATCGTTGGCTGGGTGTTTACCAACCCATACTGTGCTGGCTCCATACTTTTCCTGGGCTGTGCCATCCCTGCTGTGCTTGCTGTTGTCATGTTCCTCCACTACCCTGCCCTGGATATTGACATCTCCTACAACGCTTTCGAGATCCGCAACCACGAGTCCTCGCAGCGCTTCGATGCCCTTGCCTTGGCCCTCAAATCCCAGTTCGGGTCATGGGGGAGGAACCGCCGGGACCTGGCTGACTTTACCTCGGAAACCCTGCAGAGGCTCATCTTCGAGCAGCTGCAGCAGCTGCACCTCAACGCCTCCCATCTCGGGGTCGGAGCGCGGGTGAAGCGCGGCGCCCCCGAGGGCAGGCTGGGCTCGCTGCAGCCCCGGCCGCAGCTGGGCGCCGGGAACCAGACTTCCCGGGTGGGGAGAGGAGCCCCGCGCTGGGACTACTCTGGCTCTTACATCAGTGCCAACACTCAGACACACGCTCACTGGCGCATTGAGCTCATTTTCCTGGCTCGGGGGGACTCTGAGAACAACATCTTCACCACCGAGCGCCTGGTCACCATCCACGAGGTGGAGCGCAAGATCATGGACCACCCTCGCTTCCGGGAGTTCTGCTGGAAGCCCCATGAGGTCTTGAAGGACCTGCCCCTGGGTTCTTACTCCTACTGCTCCCCTCCCAGCTCCCTCATGACCTACTTCTTCCCCACTGAGAGAGGAGGGAAGATTTACTATGATGGCATGGGACAGGACCTTGCTGACATCCAAGGTGAGCTGAGGGCCGTGGGCAAGGGCTGGCGTGCTCAAGGAATGCCTCTCCTCAGATTCAGGCAGTCAGTGGTGTGCAGCTAAGAGGAGTGACTGCCTTGTATGGAGAGGAAGATTCTGCTGGGCTGTGCCGTGAGGAATTGTCTTTTCAGCACCAGGGTCCCTTTTCAACCCTGCCTCTCCAGTCACAAGGTCACACAGACCCCCACAGGCAAGTGAGAGGGACAAGTGAGGGGGTGTCCTGCATGGCTCAGATGTCTTCTACTGACCCTCATCCCCTATAAATGGCTGTGGTTAACTAAAGCAATGCCAGGGCTTGAAAAGACAAATAAGGATGAGCTTCCCTCAGCTGCAGAGCAGATTAAAGAGGTCTGTGGGCTGCTCCAGCAACTTGTGAGTCACCAACTGGAAAGGTTCCTATAAAGAGAGGAGGAGAAAGGAGAGGAGAAAGGCCCTGCCTCCTCCTCCCAGCTCTGTACCCTGTACCTCTAGTAGAACGGAGGCTCTGGGTGGTGACAAAGAGGTGAGTCATGAGGAGTCTGTGGGTGTGATGTGGCTGTGGGATGTACCCTCCATCTGTCTCCCAAGGCAGGCTGCAGAGGGTAGCTGCCCAGGAGCCATGCAGGGAGCAAGCAAAGAATTAAATCCATCTGCTCCAGTAACAGTTCTGCTACCAAAACAGGAAAGAGCATAGTTTCTGGTCTTTCTGGTACAAGCTTTAGGGAACTAGATTTTGGGAAGAGATAGGCAGTGTCTCTTAGTCAGAACTAGCTGAGTGCCTCCATCTCTGCATCCCTCACACCATCAGATGGCAGAGGTACCAAGTCACAGCAGAGCCAGGACTCCTCTTCCATGGGCATTGTTTAGTTCTTGTGCTTTCAAGTGTGACACAGAAAATACTGTCCCAGTGTAAGAGAAGGAAGAGCAGTGGGAGTATTGATCAGGATGTTGTTGGCTGGGGGAGCTGTGGTTCAGGTCAGTCAGGTGGAAGATGTGTCCCTGATGGGGAAGTGCATGTGAGCAGCAACACAAGCAGTCACACAACTGAAGGAGGATGTGAATCTTTGCAATCCAGGTTTCCCTGGCCCTCCTTGCTCTCTGGAAGGCAGCAGCAGTCAGCATCACTCTGATGAAGGGCAGGATGACTCCCAGTTTCCCCATGGCAGACTAGACCCTATGCCTTGCCAAGACAATTAAGCGGGACCTAACAAAAGTGGCGCTGCTTTCTCCTGCAGGGTCTCTGGAGCTGGCCATGACCCACCCTGAGTTCTACTGGTACGTGGATGAGGGCTTGTCTGCTGAGAACATGAAGAGCTCCCTGCTGCGGAGCGAGATCCTGTTCGGGGCGCCGCTGCCCAACTACTACTCTGTGGAGGATCGCTGGGAGGAGCAGCGCCGCAAGTTCCAGAACTTCGTCATCACCTATGTGGCCATGCTGGCCAAGCAGTCCACGAGGTGAGGGAGTGTGCAGGCAGGGCAGGTGGGAGTGCACAAGAGCAGGGAAGGGCAGAGGATGGCACAGACCTCTCAGGGCAAAAGCTCTGCCTTAAGGTTCACACCAGGGCAGAAGTGCCAGTTCCACTCTGACAGCCATGTTCCATTTGGCTTCACTGGGAGGCACCAGGCACAGAAGGCTTGAGATGCTAGCTTGGACCACTGGTCAGACTTGAACAGTGGCCACGGCATAATGTTCCAGATGAAGGAGAAAAAGCATCTCCATTGAAGCTGGGCTCAGGCATGGAGCTGTGAATGATGGTGGGGAGCATATGGCAGAAAACTACTCGTGCTCCCCTTTACTGCCACTTCCTACTGCAGCAACATGCCAGAGACACCAAGAGAGACAATGAAAAGGGGACAAAGTTTAAATCTACTGCCTGCCTTTCCACTGAGTCCTTGTCTGGCATTGGATCTTTTTGCTTCCATCTTAAAAATCCAGTTCCACTGGGTCAAACAGAACTGCCTTCCTGCTCTGAATTCGGTCACCACTGGTCTGGTGCAGGGGATGAAATGGTCTTTATTCAAGGCTGCTCAACCTGTGGATCCAATTCTGCTTTTTCTTTTTGTACAGAGAGGTGGGAAGGGGAGTTTCAGGGCAGGATAAGTTTCAGGAAGTGCAGACTGTTTTCACCACCAGGTCTGTATGACATGGTTGAACAGAGCTTTGCTCAGTGCTTGTGAGAGAGAGAGATGATAAAATAGAGCTAAAAGGGCTAAAAGAGCGTCCCAGTACTCAGGCAGCTGACAGAAGGCTGTGTGTCCCAGTCTCTGTACCTTCTTAGACTCCAGCTTTCCTCTGCCCTGAGTCTCAGTACTTCCCAGAGTGAAGGGATGCTGATCTTCAAAAGCAGGTTGGAATGCAGGCAGTCACACAGCATTCTCAGCAATGGGCTGGGAAAGCAGGTTGTGATTCTGACAAGCCAAAAGGGAATTGAGGCTAAGGCTCAATTCCAAAGCTCAGATCCCTGATAGCCTCCTATGGTGCAGCATTATTGTAGTCCTGGTTAAATTATGTTGGATTACTTCTGCTCTGAGCCTGCTTCCAGAGGCAGAAGCTGGTAAATCATATGGTTTCTGATTAAGCTCTCCCTCTGCCTGCATCCGCTGTGCTAATATAATAAGCAATGATTAGGATTCCAGATGGAATTGGCTTTGAAGGCTCCAGGAACCATCTATTAGTGCCTAAGACCCATCATGCAGTGGAGGAATTTTAAAAATATTAGACCTGCTCTTTATTTTTCTCCTTCCCTGCGTGAATTTCACCTCCAGCAGCAACTTTGTTCAAGCTGCTCTCACCACTGTTTTCTCCAAGAACTGCCAGGTTATTAGAGCAGCGACCTCCTTTGGCTCTGGAGGAGGTGCTGTTCTTTAAACCACCTGGCTGTGCTCCTGTTGTGCTCAACTATTCCTCTTCTTTCATATCACCCCACCCTAGCAAAGTCCAGGTGCTGTATGGAGGGACAGATTTGTTTGACTATGAAGTGAGGAGGACTTTCAACAATGACATGTTGCTGGCCTTCATCAGCAGCAGCTGCATAGCTGTCTTGGTCTACATCCTCACCTCCTGCTCAGGTAGGCTGGGTCACAGCTGCCCTGCTCTAACACAAACCCAAATGTGCTATGGCTCTCTGTGCCTGTGCAAGCCTGGGGAGAGGCTCTGATGCCCTGGCACCAGTGTGGCTGTGTGGCACAGCAGCATGCAGAAGGGCAAGCCAGCCTGATTCTCCAGAGCAGAGATTTATGGGCAGGGTGAGGGAAAGACTCACAGGAGATCAGGAATAAGATGCAAATGCCTATCTTGCTAACACTGGCATAAATCCGATGTAATTTTTTGCATGACTCTCATGGGAAAGAGTCTGCAAGCAGTACTCCTGCAGCCCTGAACTGTTCTCTGTCACCAACACACTCATGGGAACCAGGGCAGGTGGGAGGTGTCTGTTCTCCTGGGGGTGGCCAGACATACTATTTTTTTCCGTGTTTCTTTTCTGCTGCAGTGTTTCTGTCATTCTTTGGCATTGCCAGCATTGGGCTAAGCTGCCTGGTGGCTCTGTTCCTGTACCATGTCGTATTTGGGATCCAGTATCTGGGTATACTCAATGGTGTGGCTGCCTTTGTCATCGTGGGGATTGGTAAGCTCATCTTTACTCCAAGCCTGTGCTTTACCTGTGCTGCCTTGCCCTGCCTTCTGTCTGCAGGTGAGAAGAAGGTGATGGTGGCAAATGCAGATTGAATTTTCAGGCCCTTTTCCATTACCTGTAAGTTTAATATTTGCAGGTCAAATGTCAAGGGGGAAAGTGAGATTTTTAGCAGGTGTCACTTCTGTGAGCAGAGTATCAATATCTCTGCTGTGTTTTTCCAGGAGTTGATGATGTCTTTGTTTTCATCAACACCTACCGCCAAGCCACCCACCTGAAGGACGTGAGGCTGCGCATGATCCACACAGTGCAGACAGCAGGGAAGGCCACCTTCTTCACCTCCCTGACCACAGCTGCAGCATATGCTGCCAACATCTTCTCTCAGGTACCCTGCACCTTTGGGGTTTGGGGTTTCCATTTCTGCCAAAGGGCCTAATAGGTCAGGAACCTGCCAACACCATCTGTCCTCTCCTTCAGCACAGGCTGCCAGACCTTCTTCTTACAGGGCTGTCTCTTTACCTGCTATAAGGCAGTGGATTATCCAAGGAAATACTTCTGTGCCACTGATCAAACAGGCTCTGTCTCAGTGCTTTACCTGCCAGGTTTGCTGATTATCATGACTGAGGTCAGCGTGTGCTATTCTCAGGTTCCTCCAGACATCTCTTCCTTGCCTGCTGTCTCTCCAGCAATCCTGCCCCAGCTGATCCCAACCTGATGTTCTCTCTCTTCATGTAGATCCCAGCTGTGCATGACTTTGGACTCTTCATGTCACTGATTGTGTCCTGCTGCTGGGTAGCTGTGCTCTTCACCATGCCAGCTGCTCTTGGAATATGGACCCTTTATGTGTCCCCATTAGAGAGCTCTTGCCAAGCCAGGTGAGCCCTGGAGCCTGTGGGTGGGAACTTTTGGAATTTGGAGTCAAGGAGGTTTGCAAATTCCTTCCCTATCATCTCAGTTTATCCTCATTCCCCTCAGGCAGCTTGGCTTTGGCTCTGAGAGAAGGGAAATTTAAGTTCTGCCATTCCGGATTGGAGCCAAATGGAAGGGTCAAGTCTTAGTCTCATTCTCTCTCAGTCAGTCCTCTTGGTTGAATCCCATGGAATATTGGACCATTTGTTTCCTCAGAGCACTTAATGCACAGCCAAACCTTCAAGCAGTGGAGACACAAGCCCTGCAAGGCAGACAGATCACCACTGCTGCTGCCTGTCAGCACAAGCAGGACGTGGATATTTGTGTTTGAAAGGCAGCACATTTCCTCTTCCCCTGCTCTTTAGCACGGCAAATGACCTGGCCTGATTTTATTCATTAGCAGGGAGATGTATTGCTGAAACTCCCATCACTCAGCACCCAGAGCCCACAGCTCAGCCCTGCTCTGTGTATCCAGCCCAGCCCTTGCCCTCTCAGCACTTAGCAATGGAATTTGCTCCTGGCACTGCCTGTTGTCTCTCCAAGTAATTGGAGCATGTTGCTGCTGTGCTCCTTGCCACTGAAGGAGCCCACTGGTAACTCTTCACAGGGTATGTGGCTTAAAACTCCTGCCTTTGTTTCCTTTCCTGCTTCAATCCAGCTGCAGTCAGAAGTGCACCAAAAAGAGTGCCTTGCACCTGGCTGAAGATCTCTTCATTGCCTCAGAGGCCACCTCCAGGGCAGGCAGAGAGACCCTTCCCTACCTTGATGATGACATCCCACTGCTCAGCGTGGAGGAGGAGCCTGGTATGTGTCTGCTGTGTGGTGCCCTTAGGGGGATCACACTGCCCTCTTCATCCTGCACTTCTCCCTACCCCTGACACTGGTCCTTGCCTCAGCTCCCTGAATTTAAGCTGGAGATGGTGCCATCATGGGAGGTTGTAGGAGTCAGAACTCAGTAAGTTTGCTTTGAGGTCTTCAGTGGGTGTCAATGCATGCTTTCTTAACTACTTTGCTAATTCTCCTGGGTCCCCTGTGGTCTGCTTTCTGTCTGGAATCACTGATTGTGACATGGATGTAGCCATGAAACATCTAATGCATAACACCAGGACAGCTCACCGTGGAGTAGAGCTTTCCCCTGTTCCCTGCCATTTGGAGCACTGTATTTGGGAGGCAGGAGAAAGAACACTGTTGTTTGCCAGCACCAGCACCCTAGAGCAGCTCCTTCGTCGTGCTGTGAAGAGGGCAGTGACTTGCCTGAGATCACATAAGCAATCTAGGAAAAAAGCCCAGCAATTCCTTATCTGTTGTTAGCAGGAGATAATCCTTCCAGCCCTGATCCCAAGAAAAAGATGCTTACAGGGTCATGCTCTGTTGTACTTGGCTTTTAAAATTTGCTGGAATCTCTTCCTTTTAAAACCCCCAACAGCAGTGGTCAAGGCAGTGAGTATCTTTCAGGCCTAGAAGCAAACTGGAACTGGAGATAACTGAATCAATTCCACGGCATGTGCAGAGCCCTTGCTGCAGGGCAGGCTCTGAGGTGCCTTTGACAGGCAGACAGACAAGCTCTGGCTCTGTGCTGCAAGAGTTCTCCTTAGTATGCCAGAGCCACATGCAGTGGTGATGTATGGAAATAATCCCTCTCTTCCCTGCAAACAGCAGAATGTTTTTCTCCAGGGCCCCTGGGCATCAGGGAGCTGTGAAGAAGCAAAGCAGCTTGTTCCAGTCACTGACCAAGCGTGGTTTGTAGGTTGGCATGCCAGGCATGCTTCATCCCACTACAGCAAGTGCCCACTTCCCACACACAGAGAAGGGGGCTGTTCCCTTGGCATCCCTGGAGATGAGAGAATCAGGGAGGAGCCAGGCTGCTCTCAGGAAGAGGTCAGCTGTCTGTAATTAGCAGTAAGACATATTTAGTGGGACAAGGATGAATTCTGTTTGGCCCAAGAAGTATGCAGTGTCCCTGTGACCTTATGGACAGTGTTTGTAGGGTTTGCTAGAGCAAGGAATAGCCTGAAGCATAGGTTTGGACTGAGCTATGGATTTACATGTGTAGCTGTTGCATGGCAGTGACTTGACAAAGATGCTTCTTAAAACATCCTGAGGTCACTGCCTCCAGGGGTCTTACTCCATCCCTTTATCTTGAGTTGTACAGCACCTTGCAGAATATCTGATGAAGGACAGCAGAGAGCTCTGAGAGACACTCATGAGACTGCTTTTGATTTCTCTCTATTCTAGTCTCCCTGGAAATGGGGGATGTCCCCTTGGTGTCTGTGATGCCAGAAAATCTTCAGCTCTCTGCAGAGAAGAGCAACCGGGGTCACTTGATAACTCATCTGCAAGAGCTGCTGGAACATTGGGTGCTGTGGTCTGCAGTGAAGAGCAGATGGGTGATTGTGGGTAAGGAAGGAGGCAGGTTGCATCTGCATGGATTTTAGAAGGTTTGACATTTCAATCAGTCTCCCAGCCTTGATTATTAGTGACAAGAGGTGGGAAAAGGGACATGGTAAATAGCTTTTAACACAGTGGAGGAGTGCTGCCAGAACAGTCAGTCCATAGGGGCTTTTCCATCCCTTTCTTCTCACTCAGATTTAAAGTGGCAAATCCTGATGGAGTTTTTTCCAGACACGGGGTTTATTACAAGAAAGCCCAGCTGCCAGTGTGCTTTAGTGGCTGTTCTTTTTGCAGCTGAAAATACCATCTTTCTACCACATGCCTGCTTTCTGAGCATGTCTGAAGTGTGAAGGGCATGGAGGGTCCCTCACTGACCCAGGTTTCTCCCTGCAGGGCTCTTTCTCCTTGTTTTGCTCCTGTCCATATTCTTTGCCAGCCGCCTCCATCCAGCTAGCCGTGCTCCAGTCTTGTTCCGGCCAGACACAAACATCCAGGTGCTACTGGACCTGAAATACAACCTGAGTGCTGAAGGTGTCTCCTGCATTACCTGCTCAGGTGAGAACACAGGTCCCCAAACCATGGTGGATGCAGTCTGGCCTGGCCTAAGCCAAGCCCTGGACTGGAGGAGCTGAAATGTGAGGCAGACACATAAAATGTTCAAATATCTCATTGGACATTGGATGGACCCCATGGAAAGGAGGCACACATTGGGAATGGGGTGGTTGAGTTGCCTGTAGGAGTGGAGTATTTATAAAATTATTTCCTGCTTTGGCCATGAACTGCCTGAGTATTTCCTCTGGAGCAATCCCTTCACAGACCATGAAAACTGACTGGTTTTACTCCTAAGTGCTGGTCTCACATCAGTGCCCAGCTGAGGGTCTGTGCTCAGGGTTTGGTATTCAGCAGCAGTCTGGTGTGCACAGGCCTGCTGCTTGTTTTCTCATGCTATTCACTCTTTCCCCCCTGACTAACCTTGTGGGACAGGTTTGTTTCAGGAAAAGCCCCACAGTTTGCAGAACAACATCCGAACTTCCTTGGAAAAGAAGAAGAGGGGCTCAGGGTCACCTTGGGGAAGCAAAGGCAGCATGAGTGACACAGGGCAGCAAGGTGAGTGGGGCATGATGACTCTGGCCACATTTGCAGCCAGGGCCCAAGGATCCACTGGGCTACAAACTAAACCATATGCTCTCTGAATAGCTGATAGTGAATAATTATCTTCAGAGCCTGCCCCACTGAGCCCTAGGTTGGTGCTGGAGGTATGGGGCATCTTTAGAATCCCCCTTTCCCTGAATACCTGCTGCTGTCGAGGACATGGTCCTATAACCCAGGTGGCAGTATGGTCTAGTGTCATATCCCTCTAATCTGAATATAGGACTAGGAACTCCAAGCTTTCACATCCCAGTGCTGTTCACAACCTTGTTGGCAGGTCACGAGGAAAGTAAATTCAGTTTGCAGGGGATTTTTGAGGATAAGAAAGTTATTGGGCCAGGTCCCAAGATGACAGGAACAGGAGTCAATAAGCCATCAGGACTTAGTGCAGCTCAGGATGTATTTGTGATAGCCTTTGAAAGGTGTGCTGTGCTGCCAGAAGGCAGAGGCTGTGCCTGGTGTCCCAGAGCAGACCATAAGAGCCCTCCTTTGCTCTGGCTATGTCTGTAGGATTTGCTGACTGAGAAGTACCACCAAACCTCATGCCCTCTGTTTTCTTCAGAGCTCCAGGGGACTGTGTACATCTCCAAGTCCAGGAGCAAGGGGAGACCAGCCATCTACAGATTCTCACTCAATGCCAGTGTCCCTGCACCCTGGCAGATGGTGGCACCGGGAGACGGGGAGGTGCCTTCATTCCAGGTAAGTCACTCCAGGATGTTGGACCCCTCTAGCAAGAGGGCAGCACTCAGCAGGTGAGCACAAGAGCCTCCTCCTGTCTCTCCATGGGGTCCTGTGTAGCTTTGGGTGACATTTTCAGGGCACTGCAGCAGGGTATTTAACAGGCATTGTGCTTGGCATCATCCAGGATGATACCTTGGAGTGCCACAAGACTTCACCTGTAGCTCTTGTGAGGTGAATGTCAGTGATGGGAGCAAAACTGTGGGTGTCACTAGGGCAGCTGTCCCTCACCATGGGCAGAGAGCCACCATTCAGCCTAGGCCACTGGGGATGGGGTGTTCAGGGGCCTGTCACACACCGGCCATCGCTGGGAAGGGGCAGGCTGGGGGGGCTGTGCCTGCAGTGCTCATTCTGTGTGGCTGTGCCAGTGCTCAGGGAGGAGGGGAGAGTGTGATGCTGATGTGCAACAGGCTGCAACCCTGTGGAGTTAAGTGTCTGTTTTCATTAATCCATTGCTTAGGTGTATAGAGTGCCTTTCGGTAACTTCACCAGGAAGCTGACAGCTTGTGTGTCCACAGTAGGGCTGCTTAAGCAGATGAGCCCCAGGAAGTGGATGATGACCACCTTGTCCTGTGACACCAAGAAGGGCTGGAAGTTCGATTTCAGTTTCTACGTGGCCTCCAAGGAGCAGCAGCGAACACGGTAACCTTCCAAACCCCCCTCAGGACAAGGCAGAACAGGAACAAGGCAGCAGCAACAGCCCTGCTGAGAGGCTGATGTGAGATGCCTAATGGCCAGTGCTAGTCCTGCCCTCAGTCAGTGACATCCGTGGCTCTAGAATTTGCTTTGCTGCATGTATGCCCCATCTCTGCAGTCACTTTGCAGGCCCATAGCATCCTTAACATGCAAAAGGCTTGACTGGGGGCTTTTTTAGGTGGCAGAAAGATGTTGCTGTAGGTTCTTGCCTTTACTCACCTGAACCCTTGGGCTGAATGGGCATCACAGAATATGCAATAGCTAGGGATGCAGGTCTGCAGATGTTCACCTTTCCCTTTGCTTCTGTCCCTGAGAGTCTGTTTCCCTGTAACACTCTGGACACTTCATCTTCTCTACCTGTGTTCCCTGGTAACAAGCTTTCTTTGCTGCACAGGAAGCTGTATTTTGCCCAGTCACACAAGCCCCCCTATCATGGCCGAGTGTGTGTGGCACCTCCGGGCTGCCTGCTCAGCTCCAGCCCAGATGGACCCACCAAAGGCATCCTGTATGTTCCCAGTGAGAAAGGTAAGCTCTTCAAACGTGCCAAGATCCGAAATAATCAGACCTTTTACGCCATCTAAGCAACCTGTATTCTGTATTTGCCAGCAGCGCCCAAAGCAAAGCTGTCAGCCACGTCTGGATTTAACCCGTGCATGAACACGGGCTGCGGGAAGCCGGCGGTGCGGCCGCTGGTGGACACGGGGGCCATGGTGTTCGTGGTGTTCGGCATCAGAGGCGTCAATCGCACCAGGCGCCCGGACAACCACGTCCTCGGAGACATGGTACACGTGGCCTGCCGTGCTCCTAGGAAAGACTGTTTGGATTAGTCCCACCTCAGGCAAAGCAAACCCATGAGTGGGATTGGTTTTGGTGGTTACACTTGGTGGGTAATGCAGGGAAATGGAGAAACCTGTTGAGTACCACAGGGAAACCTAGTCTTGAGTGAGAACGGTGTGTAAGGTTTCATTGTGTAGAGTTTATTGATTTGGGTATGATGCAGATGGTAATAGAGTGAGGGGTGGATGTTGTCTTAGGTTGCAAAGGCAAGATGAAGCTGGGGGTGTGTATTCTATTGCCATCTGTTGAAATGGGGTGGGACAGTTTTCTTTATCTCTTCCACACCCATCCTCCTTCCAGGAGAGATCTCTTCCGTTAATGGGCCATTGAGTCTCACAGCATGACTGATAAAAACACATCATCGTTGTGAGATGCTCAGGGGGAGGAGCCAAGCGTTGCTACATGTACCTAGGCTCTCTGCATGGTGTTTAGTTAATACCCACAGCCCAGGGTGGTCCAGCGGTCTGGACAGGTTGAAAGGCAGAGGTTGTAGCACTGTGATAAGCCAGTACAGTTCTGTTTTGGCAAATTGACAAAATAATGGAGATCAGAGAGTCCTTATTGAAAAAAACACTTCAGACTTCTCAGAAAATCCCTCTGAGTGCAATATATAACCTTCTAATTTTGAGTCTAAATCTGGCTTTCTTGAGGATTTTAGAAACAAACCCATCTTGAGTGCAGTACAAAATCTCACTACAAATTCAAGACTCAGGGAACTGATATTTTTCTATAATATATATCTTGTTATGAAATATTAACAAAAAATAAAAATCAGTTCTCTAGGGGAAGGTTACTAAATGTGACTTTTCTAGAAACAGCTTATCTCTGAGATCTCATACCTTGACACATGACAGTCTTTCCCTAGAAAAATTATGCTTAGCTTGGCTGATGCACTTTAGCTTTCTGCCGTTCTTCTTGCTCTGTGATTTGGGGGTACTGTGCAGAATCAGCCTTTGCCTGTTTCCTCTGAAGGGGCAGTGAGAAATGCAGGCAGGAAGCTGAAGTGCCAGTTGCTGTGTGTATGTCTCATGTGTGGTGCTCTTGTCATTGTGTCTCCTTGTGAAAGGGCAGTGTTATCTACGATGACAGCTTTGACCTCTTCAAAGAGATTGGCAACCTGTGCCGCCTGTGCAAAGCCATTGCCAGCAACTCAGAGCTGGTGAAGCCTGGAGGGGCTCAGTGCCTGCCCTCAGGTAGGTTACACTAACTCCTCTGTGCTTGCTTGAGCTGGGGTCCTCAACAGCAAACCAGAAAGGGTGACTGCTTCTTGCTGTCTCCTTTTCTTCCAAGGCAGCTTGACCCTTCTAGAATATGTCATTGGTTGTGCTTTTTGGAACAGAAAGAA
The DNA here is from genome assembly GCA_013400175.1 of Phainopepla nitens. Lineage (NCBI taxonomy): Eukaryota > Metazoa > Chordata > Aves > Passeriformes > Bombycillidae > Phainopepla > Phainopepla nitens. The sequence continues at coordinate 29,411 of VXBQ01002182.1, forward strand.
AGAAAGATGGTCTCTTTAATGCCAGAGACACTGGGTATATTTTTTGGGATCTAATCCAGAAAGATATTAACATAATTTTTTCTTGTTTGTATTTGTTCTTTCCAATCATGGGTATTGCCTGAGATAAAATCTTTTGATTCAGTAAATATCTTCCTAGTAGCTCCTAAATAACAGTGAACTCACACCTGATCTCGTTGCAGTGAGGCTGCAGTGTCTCTCTGACCAGTGACCATCCCTCTCGACTTCAGAGCTCACAAGTTTGTGGAGCTAAGCCTAGGAAGTGTATATTGGCTTCAGGCTAGCAGCCAATTTCATGCCTGGAGCAAATCCCTGCCACATCAGGCAGACAGCCCTCAGCACTTGCTCTTTGTGCTACTTCCTGACAGCTGGGGACAAACAGCAGTGGCACTGTCCTGTCCTGTGCTGATGACAGAGAGTGTCCTTTCAAGCAGCTGAGAGCTGTGATGCTGAGACCTCAAGGGCTTTGGCAAACCAGAGTGGCAAGGGGAAGCAGCTGCAGACAAATGGGTCCTGTGACTCTCTTGGGGCTCTCATTTTGGATTGTTGACTGGGTTTTTTTGCATCCCCTTGCTCCAATGTGCTTCCTTTCCCTGTTCTGCCCTCCATCTCGTGCTCTTGCTTTCTTTCTCTCCAGGTTACAGCATCTCCTCCTTTCTGCAGATGTTGCACCCTGAGTGCAAGAACATCCCTGAGCCAAACCTGCTGCCTGGACAGCTCTCTCACGGGGCAGTGGGGGTGAAGGATGGGAAGGTGCAGTGGATCTCCATGGCATTTGAATCGGTGAGCACATGCCATCCCCTGGTGACAGTTTCATCTTGTGACTCCTGGGGGTTTAGCTCTGCTCTTTCTGCACTGGCCACTTCCATTTGCAGCCATAATTTAGTGTTTATTAGACTTTGTTGCAGACAGATGCCTGCACTCAAAAGTTGGTAGAAGTGGCTGCTTACACCACAATTAGTTCAGGCAAAAACCTGGTGGCAGATTTGCCCAAATGCCACTGCCAGTTCTGCCTGGTGCTGCCACTCAAGCTAGGTTGTTCTGCCCTTTCCCTTGCCATGCATACCCTGCCCAAAAAGCAGGACATGAGTGATGTGTTTGTCTTGTTACAGACAACCTACAAGGGGAAATCGTCCTTCCAGACATATGCTGACTATCTGAAATGGGAGACATTCCTGCAGCAGCAACTCCAACTCTTCCCAGAGGGCTCTGCCCTCCGGCATGGTTTCCAGACCTGTGAGCACTGGAAGCAGATTTTCATGGAGATTATAGGCAAGTGACTGCCATGTTTCTCTCCCTGGGGAACCCATGCTCTCTGATACATCTTCACAGCACACTCTGTCCCATATGGTGGGCATGGGTTATATCTGCAGCCCCTTGTCATTGCTGTGCAAACTCCTAAAGCCTGTTCCTGCCCTAAGCAATGTGTCTTATCAAAATTAGGCAAAGCCCAAGGAAGTAGGTTAGAGAAGGGACTCAGCCCTGCTGATGGGAGATTCAAGAAACCGATCACCTTCTTTCCACTTTCATCCTCCCCTTCCTGTCTTCCCCAGTGTGAGTCCCTGCCTGCCTTGTTGCCAGCAGGAACATGGTGCCTTTCTCATCGCAGCTGTCACCTTCCAGGATTCATATCAGCTGGCTGTTTCCTTCCAGGAGTGCAGAGTGCCCTGTATGGTCTTGTCCTCTCGCTGGTCATCTGTGTGGCTGCTGTGGCAGTGTTCACCACACACATCCTCCTCCTGCTGCCAGTGCTGCTCAGCATCTTAGGTAAAAACCCCAATTCCAATGTGTCAGGCTTTCACTTTTCCTGAAATTGGTGGATTCTCTGGTGATTTGAACTGAATAGTTTGTATTCTGTGTAAACCCTTTTGGCTTTCCAGGAGCCAGTTCTGGAGAGCAGACTGGCTAAGTGAACAGACGAGACTCTCAACAAATGCACAGGAACCTCATTGGGAAAGTAGATTTGTGTGTCTGCTTCCCAGTGTGTTTTATCTACACAATCCCTTCTATTTGTTTAAATAAGGGGTTTAGCTACACAAATGCCATCCCTACCTGTTATGTATAATAATGTGATTAAGACCCACAAGCTCTGAATAACAGTTGCATTACTTTCCAAGAACCTGCACCATGGCTGCTGTTTCCAAGCAGTGGGAGATGTTAAAAGCTGAGTATTTTAGCAGATTTTTAGTATTGGAAGCAAAATTACAGTTTCCTGTCCCTGGCTGGTGATTTGATAATATTGTGGTCTAAGTGTGTTGCTAAACTTCTTAGTTTAAAAATCAAATCTAACATTTTGAAACCACTTAGTCTCCCACATATGACTCACAAACTAACAGTACTCTTTGCCTTAAAAAAAGTGTGCTCTGTGTAACTCTAGCAAGCAAAACAACAGGCTCACTTCCCTGTGGTGCTTGTGTGCCTGGTCTTGGATTCGTTTAGCAAGAGTTAGTCCAGATTGGCATCAGTCTGTCAGTTTGCCTGATACTTAACTAGGTGTTCCACTAGGCCCAGCAGGTCTGGTCACCTTAGGAAATAGTCCCTGTGCTCAGGGAAGATGAGGGAAGTGTTTGAGTGTGTACCAGCTTCAGGCTGGGTGGCACACAGACCTGTGGGGTATGATCCCAAACTCCCCAGGGATTGACTTGTATCAATAGACTGGTGCAGCAGTCCCAGAGTCCTTTACATTTGCCTAACAACACCTTCCTCACACAGGAGTGGTCTGCCTTGTGGTGACCATCATGTACTGGTCTGGCTGGGAAATGGGAGCTGTGGAAGCCATTTCCCTCTCCATCCTCGTTGGCTCCTCTGTTGATTACTGCGTGCACTTGGTGGAGGGCTACCTGCTGGCAGGGGAGAACCTGCCACTCCATGAGGCAGAGGTGAGCTCTGTTCTTCCTACAGCCTTGCATTCATTCCTCCTGTGCCCTCTGTGCCACTCAGCTGCGATGCAGGGCACATGATAGGCAAAGGGGGATGTGTCCTGGCACCCTCAGAGCATCCCTGGGGTATGGTGTTTGCTGCTTGTCCCGCTCCAGACTGTGAGCTCATGTACCTGAGTACAGTAAACTCAGATAGGGGCTTACAACCCACATGGCTGTCCCTTTCTTGCTGGCCACAGCTGTGTCCAAAGCAACCCATTTTCATGTCCAAGTGAAGACAGTCTGGGCTGGAACAGCTCTGCACTAATTCTGTAACCTTTGAAAATTGCTTCACTGGAGCACCAGCTCACCTCTGGCCTTTTCTCTTATTGGGAAGATGGAGACCACAGAAGCCTGGGATCTCTGGTGGCAGGTGTAGTGTCTGCATGCAGTGCCTGTGTGGTGTAGGCCCAGCAGTCAGTCTGATGTGGTGGAAAAGAGTCACAAAATCCAGCAGCCCTTGCCTCTGCTGGGTTTTAACCCTATGGCTCTTGGAGACTGCACAAATTGTCTGAGCTGCACTCAGGCAGCCTCTTCATCCTGGACCAGGATTCTATCAGCTAAAAAGCCTGAACTACCGGTGTAGCCCCGTGCCTGTAACTCTGTAACTCTGCTGTCCCTTCCCCAGGACCCCGGGGCGTGCCGGCAGTGGAGGACGATGGAAGCGGTCCGGCACGTGGGCGTGGCAATCGTCTCGAGTGCCCTCACCACCGTCATCGCCACCGTCCCTCTGTTCTTTTGCATCATTGCCCCCTTCGCTAAGTTTGGGAAGATCGTGGCCCTCAACACGGGAGTGTCCATCCTGTACACGTTAACTGTGAGCACAGCCCTGCTGAGCATCATGGGCCCCGGCACCTTCACCCGCAGCAGGACTTCCTGCCTCAAGGCTGTGCTGGGGGTGCTCCTGGCCGGCCTGCTGGGGCTCTGCATCTGCCTTGCCCTGCTCAAGAGTGGATTTAAGATCCCCCTCCCCAGTGGGACAGCCCTGTAGACCCCAGGCCAAGAGCCACATGCTCTGTCCTCTTGCTCCTTTTCTTTGTTCTTTTCTTTTTAAAGAATATTTTTTGTAAGAAAAAAAAGAGGAAAAAAAGTCCCTTTTTTCATGAAGTTTTTCAACTCCAGATGCACTTTATTTTCTAATGGGTTTTGCTCTAAACTTGTATTTATTTTGGGTAGCGATGGATGGATGATGGACAGTGAGGGCTGCCCAGGGAATACCTCAGCCCGTGAATAGGAGAGGAGGAGGTTTCCTTCTCTCAGTTTTCTTCCTGCTTTCTTTTTTTCTTTTTTCTTGTTCTTTTAATTTATTTTTAACAAACAGGGCTTTCTGGACCCACAAAGCTAAAATGGGAGAATTTGGGAAGGTCATCTGATCCTTTCAAAAACCCTTCCCTGCATCCTTCCCCTCCACTTGTTCAGGGTCAGCATTGCAAGGATGACTCTTGAGGTGATATCCTACTCCCACACCAAGCCTGTGCCTCGTTACTTGAGCCTTCAAGAACAGCAGTGAGCTGTTGGACAGGCCTGGGGAACAGCATTGTCTGGATCCCTTTGCCAGGCCCTGTCCCCAAGCCAGACCAGCAGTGAACTTGCTGCACAGGAGCTCCTATGAGTTCACTTTGGGATCCAAACTAGAGCTGTTGGGTGGCACCACCTGCAGTGGACTTGCTTTCATGATTCAGGGAGGGTGTTGGGACACATGGCATTCTCCTTTCTGGAGAGACAGGGCACCTTGTCCTGGGATCTCATGTGTCTGTGAGCAGCCATCAGGAAGCAGATGGTGCCCTCAGCAGCCTGCCCTCCTCTCCCTCATCTCAGTAGTGAGGTCAGGGCAGTTTCAATGCCCTCACCAGTGGTCACCTCACCAGTGACTGCCTCTGCTCTTCCTGGTGCAGAGAAAAGAGAGTCCTGAGATCCCCTTTGGTCATAGCAGTCAGCTGTTAGCCTGAGGACAGGTAACCCCTGGGGCCAGGTGGAGCCCATACCTGGTGGTATGCACAGCATCTCTGTGGCAGCTCAGAGACACCCTCCTGTGTGGAGACCCAAGGGCAGCAGAGCTGCAGCTGCTGTCTGCTCTGAGCAGATGGTTTATATTAAAGTAAAATTAAATCACAAACTGGTGCCATTAACAAGTACATTTTGAGCATCACTGATTCTATAATATTTCTAAAATTGAAATAGAGCTAAGTGTGCATTAATGTACAGCACATCTGATCCTTGGCAGAAGGGGAGGGTCAGGCCCACTGGGAGATGCATTAGCCAGTATTTACAAGGGTGCCAATAGAGTAATGTGTCCAGGAAGCAGCCTAACTCAATTTCTTTGCAGATTCCATGTCCTGATTGCTTTGTCTTCTCTGTCTGCATCAACCCTTCTTTTTAAGATGAAAATTCCAGGAAGTGCAGCCCTATTGCCAGCCCAATTTGTGGGGCCTGCGCTGCTGAGAGACTGAGCTGCTTCTGCTTGGCTCAGTGCATCCCTGCTCTGATCCCTGCCACTCTTACACCTTCACACTGTGTCATCCCTGTGCAACTCCATCAAATGCTTTTTTCTAAAGTAGGTCCCCTAAAGTGCCCCCAAGGTTCCCCAAGCTGGAGAGAAGAGTTGTTACTGTTTCCAGGTGGACTCCAGAGCAATCCTGCTGCAGGCAGTGAGGGTGGTGAGAACTTGAGTTGAGTGAGTAGCGTGGTTTCTCCTTGCTATCCCATGGCACAGCTGAGTTACCCCTTTCTGCAAAGTGTTAAATGTTTCTTGGCACCTACCTCCAACCTGCACCAGCTCCTTCATAATGAACCCTGTGCCCATGAATAAATGGTTCTGCAAAGGATTTCTGGCTATCCTTAAACTGTGCTGCTTTGATGGCTGCTGTGCACAGTTCAGCCCCACCCTTCATCTGTAAGCCGTGGTGTTCCCTGTGTCTGTGCTCCAGATTAACTCTTGGTGGTGCCCTGAGCACTCCTAAGTGGCAGTGACTGGAGAGGGCAAGAGTGTGTGATACACAGCCCCATGGGACCCGTGTGGCTGTGCAGCTGCTGAGGGGACAGCAAGGTGTCTCCAGTGCTGTAGCCAAGGTTGCTCTGACTGGTGGCTTGACTTGAACTTAGCACACACTTCAGACCTCTTTTGGGTGATTAAAGCTGATGGATATTTCCAGGTCAGCAGACAAGAGAATAAAGTGCTGAGGGCACCCTTAGAGGAAGTTCCTCCTTCTTTAAGTATGAAGAAACCTTTAAGGGTGCCTTTAAGAAAAGGCACAGATGTGCTTTGAATCCTGCAAAGTTGAAAGCCTATGTAAGCCCCTGGTATCCTATGTTTGTGCTCACTATAAAGAGGTTACATAAACCCCCCACCTCCAGTGGGATTCTGGATACATCATGCTGGGAACATTCATTCAGCCGCTGTGGGAAGGCAAAGATTAATTTTAAAGTAGGGGGAAACCTTTTATGTTTCTTGGGTCTGATCTGGCAGTGTCTGATGTGCAGACAAAAATAACAAGAGTTCTTGGCACCTGGCAAGATCCATCCTGTTTTCTGAAGCAGGTAGGGAAAAGGACAAGCTATCATTTTCCTTTCTCCTCTCCAGCCAGCCCAGGCTCCCTTAGTGCAGAGGGACTGGCTGGCACTAGTAGGAGCAGGGCATCACCTTGGCTTTTGTTGCTCAAGGTGATCCTGGGAATGCAATGGCTAGAACGATTCAGAAGGAAGAGGGAGGACCAAGAGAAGTACAAATTATTCACAAAGGCATGCTGAGGAGATCGTGCCCCTCCAGGAAGGAAACTGAGGCAAGGAGAGGAGGAGGGACTTACACCAGATGTAGCAGGATGGCAGAAGAGCCAATAGAGGATCCTAGGTGATGTTTTACGCTGCAAGGACTCACTGAATGTTGTAAGCTGAGACCCTGATCAAACACAGTCATGACACTTGTCTTAAGATCTAACCAGACATGTGCCCCACCACTGCCTCACCCTGCACAGCTCTGTGCTCAGGGTGGCCAGTGCTTCCTCCACATGCAGTGGAGTGACAGAGACTTCAAGCTGGGGCCCAGCCTTCTGCAAAACACTTACAACATCCTGATCTCCCCAGGGAGCTGTGGAGACAGCAAATGAGTAGCAGATGTATACATCCATGTCCACGTAGGCAGTGTCATCCTTGTGATTACAGAATACTCATAGAATTACAGAGGGAAGAAAAGGGATGGCTTTATCTGAGCAAGTGTGGAGGTGGAGCTGACAGCCCTGCTGGGAATTGATGCTCCAAGGCAGATGCTCACAGCAATAAAAAGCAAGGCCTCACCTATCTGGTACTGTTCCAGGAGCACATGTTCACCTTAAAGGATTCCTCCCACACCTCTGCCTGTCTTCTTTTCTCTGATGACTCCTCTGTTTCTAAAGCCATCTCCTAGGCCCTGTGTTGCTGAGCAAGGTTCAACTTTCTTTGTGGTAGTGTTGGTGCCTAAGGTGCTCACAGAGTCTGGACTGAAAGTGGCTGGAGAAGTCTTGAGAATTTCCTTAGGCAGGGGAAGCCAGGGAGTTAAAACAGCTTTGCACAGAGCTTTCAGTTTTGATGTTTCTAAACAGAACACATCAGATCAGCCTTACTTGAAAGAAAATGCTCTGATTTTCCATTTCAAAATGATCTTGGCACAATTAAAAAGCATACAGGAATTTTCATTTAGCACATGGCAATGGAATGTGCCTGTTAACTGCCCACTCCTTTATTTCTAGTAAATCCTAGAAGAGGGTCCTAGAGGTTTGAGGCTTAACCTCTGAAAAGTTAGGTTAATGTTTCAGGAGGGGGGCATTCTGGAACTATGCAGTCTCCTACAAAAGAGAGTGAGTCTTGTCCTGCCTAGAAGTTCTCTCCCTTCCAGCACAGGGCAGTAGCAGAAGGACACTGCTCCTTGATGCTGAAGCTCTGAGATTCATGCAGAGCTGCTGTGACTGCTCTTTGCCTTCAGTGGAGCTGCTGAGTGAGGCCAGGGCTCCCCATCGCTGTGGACACTCAGAGGAGCTGAGTCCCTGCTCAGGACAGCCCTGCCCACATCAGCTTTGGAGTAGGGAGGAACAGAGTTGATGTGCAGAGATCAGCATCAGAGGAAGAAAAAGATCCATGACTCTCTGCTTCTTTATGTTGTGGTGCCTCTTGAGGTGCTGGATTTGGGCAACTGGGGCATCAGATTTGGCCACTGACCTCAGCAGTTGCCAAGGCTGCAGATTCTGAAAGGAATCAGTGTCTGAGCTGGACTGTGTTTCTCAATCTCTGCTGAATCTGAAAATATGTGACAAAGGCAGCCTGAGAAATATCCCCAAGAAGGACATGTTGACACTTGGGAGCTACTGGGACCATTGATACAGTAGTCTGGAGGCAATGATTTCCAGAGACCCTGGCTTTGGAGCAAACTGGGATGTTGCTTTATGTCACAGTGTCTTTTAGCTTGTCCTGCACTGAATTTCTGTAGCAGAGCAGCCTGCCCTTCTGGAAGGTTATAAAAGGCTTTTTGTTTAACCTTATGACATATATATCCTTGCACACTGTCCACCAAGGAAGGTGTGCAGACTGATTTGCAGCCAGGCAGGACAAATTCAGTGTCTTGGTTACTTCTTCCAAAATTACTCCTCACCCCAGAGAGTGTGTAAGCCATTGCTTACAGATATTTCAAAGGCTTCTGCTAACTACTCTGCCCTGGGTGAGTACCCAGGGTCCCAGAGCGAGACATCTTTCAATGCCTGTCTCCATCCTGAGGACAGGGGTTTCTGGCTTTTTCTTCTCTGCTCCTCCTTTGGGCAATTGCTGAAGGGAGGTGGGGGGCAGTGACAAGGGCCAGAGGCAGAGCAACAGGCAGATGAGCAGAAAAGTTTGGAGGCAGAAGCAGAATAAGTGGGAGGGAGGATGGTTCGGAATACAAGGGGAGAGGAGGCGTGAGCACCCCATGGACAGAGGCTGGGAGGGCACTGCCATTCCACCACGTTGTGTGTGGACCTTAGAGTGTCAGTTCTCAGAGTGATGTAGCACAGTTCCTGATGTATGCGTGTCACTTTTGTAATTGTCTCCTGCCCTCACTATTTTCAGTGTTCCTTGATTTTTGGAGACTGTTGTAAATAAAAAGATTTTGACATTCACACGTTTGGATTCCTCACTCATGTCCCCATCACTGTTCTTGTACACACACTGACAGCCAGAGTGGCACTGACAGCATCTGTGTTGTGTAAGGAATGCAGTGGGGATGAGGCCCCAGAAACAGCTCCTAACGTGCGTAGGATTGTCTGCTCCTACTGCTGAAGTTGGGCCTCTTGAAGCCAACTTAGCACATCCAGCAGAGCTGGCAATCTGGAAAAGGCAGTGCAGGAACCCACACAAGTCTGCAAGAAGACTGGTTCAAGCAAGAGCTTTAGCCATGACTTGTGGAAGCTTTTTACTCCTCCATTTCATGCTGTGCTTCTCCCAGTGTATGCAGATTGCCCTGCGCTGACTCCATGAAGATGGGGTTCACCTGCCTGCTCCTGCAGCACTGCAGTTTCCCACATCACACGTCTGGCATGAACTTCTGGTGGAGATCTTGTCTCTCTGTCCTGTGCTGCAGCATCAGAGGATTGTTCTGCACCTCCCAGGACTCCACTGAGCCAATGCAAAGAGAGCAGCAGTGGGGCAGGAGGAAGATCCCCTCAGCCCCTCGTGTGTGTGCTCATACTGCACCCAGGTACAACGCTGTTGGGATGGGCAGCACTGACAGCACCTTGCAGCAAAAACCTCCTGTCATCTCCAGCCCTCCTTTCTATGATGACACCAAAATTTCTGGTCAAACTTCTGTTGTTATTAAGTACCAGGAAGGCTCCAGGTCACAGCCTGACACGTACAAAAAATGCACTATCCACAGGAAGGAGGTCTCTGTTTTCTTTAATGAGAAGTTGGGGATTGCAGGTAGGTGAGGGTTTATGCATGACCTTGCTGCTGGGAAATTGCCAAGGCTGGAAATGGGTTGGTTTAGGATACAAATTCAGTCCCTTGCCCGAGGAGCAGGTGTGACAGGCACTCCCTAACACACAGGCAGGGAGCTGTGCCAGAGCTGTGGACCACAGAGGAGGCACAGGTTGCCCTTCCTTAGACTGTGGTGAGTGCCCAGGACTGGCAAACATGGGAATGAGGGCACAGGAATGGGATAGGACAGCTGCAGGCATGGCCAGAGGTGGGCAGGGTTTCCACAGCTCTTCAGAAAACAGCTGCTGGACTAAGGAAGGGTTTGGGACAGGGGAAAGGGCTTAGAGGAGGGATTACACAGGGTGACAGTTCCTTGGTATTCATTTCAAGCTCGCAGAGGAGGAAAGGAATTGTGTTTCCATCTGGGGGAGCCAGTCCACAGAGGCTGCTGGCTCAGCCTGAGCTCTTGCTGACAGTCCACACTCCAAAACCTGCTGCCTGCCATTAACAGAGCCCCATCTCTCCTTCCAGGTGAGTGAGCTTGGTGAGAAATCTTCATCACACACAGGGAATTCCCCCATGTCTCCTGTCAGCCTCTGGCACAGGAAGGTCTCCAGTACCTCCACACCAGAATTTGGGGGCTCTGCCTGTGCTTCCTGTGTGCCTTCTCCCACAGGCTCCTTCCCACCCCCAAAACCACCCGCCCGGTTCTGGGGCTTTAAAGGGAAAAGCCACTTTCTCTCTGCAAAACTTATGATGAGGCTGTACCTGTGTCACCTGCCTGTCCCAGGGGGCTTTTTGAGGAGCTGGAGAGGTATGTTGGGCTCGTTAGTGCCCTTTAATTCAAGAGGAAATTGCTAAAGGGTCTGGGGTAGGGGGCGGCTTCCTGTATTTTCGTGAGGGGGCAGGGGGGCTGCGTGTTCCCGCCTTTTCCTGAGGGGGCGGGTGGGGCTCGTAAGGCATNGGTTCCCTGTGTCCGGTCTGTGCCCTCAGGACCGTCCCTTGGCGCTCGGTGCCAGCCTGGGTGAGTTTCCTGTCCCCTCCCGCTCCCTTAGTGCTTTTCTCCTCTCCCTCGCTGCAGGCGGCTTAAGCAGAGAAATAGGGAGCTTTCAAACCTTACCCACGCCTGACTCAGTGATGCTGATGGGGAAAAAAATAGTATTTTGGGGGCTTTTTATTAGCTTTTACTCCTTGGTGCTTTTCTCCCCCATGCTGTGCTCGCCGCCACTTCCCCGTCCTCTGTGAGGCAGAGCCTACAGGGACATTGCCCGCCACTGAGTGTGGCCCCCGGCTGGTTCCCGGGAGTCCCACACGGCTCATTATCCATTTCTGAGTAGCTCGGCAAGAGCCTTCCCCCTCTGCCGACCGGCACGGAGGGCACACACAGAGGATGACACCCTCTTCCCCAGTGATTTGTCACCCTCTGACGCGTCTTAGTGGCTCTTCCAAGCGCTCTGGCTGCTCCGTGGGGAGCCGTGCCTCTGGGATGTTCTTTTTTAATCCGTTTATTCAGTTACTCCATGCTCTCCAGCCCCTGAGGATGGTGATGAGCAAAAGCCAGAGAGGCTGGGTGCCAGGCTGTCCTTCAGCCTGTGCAGGAGCTGAAGTGAGCCCAAAGCAAAGCAAAACTCCCAAGGTTTGCGGATCGTGATTTTGTAAGTGCTGCCCCACGATGCCTATTTCTTGTTACCCTTTTTTTCTCTCAAGTTAAAGTTTATTGAATGCAATGTGCAACAAGCAGTAGGCAGCACTCTGATGGATGTTTTGACATGGAGAAAAGCAGTGAAGGAGCTGAATAAGGCCTGAAGTGTCTCCAGCAGAGTGAAAAAGATTGCCAAAGATTGGTTTCAAACCCAGATTTGAAGCAGAGAAGCCATTTTGCCAGGTGGAGTTGTCCGTGGATTACTCTGGCAGTAAACAGTTCCCAAACTCACTGTCTCGCTTGTGCAGATTCCTGGGAGCCTTTCCTAAGGTGCCTCTGGGCTTCCCTTGTGCTTTTTTGCAGACTAGCAAGATTAAGCAGCCAGTGAGAGACAGGGGCTGGCCTTGGTGGCATTCAAGAGTGTGATGAGTTTGCTGTCAGGGGGCTGCTCTGCTTCGCTTCATGGAGTTTGTGTTTGATGGACAAGGTGGTTTTGTCACTAGAGAGTGAGCAGGGATGGTTCATCACCTTCAGTGCCACCTGGACTCATGGTCATTTCCTGAATGAGATACAGCCCAACAAATGCTGCCTGTGGGATTTTCCTTCCAGCTTTGTTTGGAGAGGGGAAAGTTTCTCACTACAGAAATTCCTTGTTAAGCTGTCAAGACTGCTCAAGGGAAGGTAGTGGAGATGTGCTGCTTTGGTCATGTTTGCTGCCTTACCAGTTCTGTCTTTAGACTCAGTCTCTGTACTCTGGCACTGAGACACAGCACTGCCTGAAACAGTCTGAGGGTCTGACTGAACTCTGTGAAAGCTAGACCAGCTTTTTATTTTTCTGTAATTGCTATTGAGCTAACTCTGGTAGGGCTCCCACTGTATACTCCTTGGGGGTGAACTGCTCCTGATGGCAGTTTTTAAGGTTGGCTGCAGAGGGTGGTGACTGATTTTTTTAAAAAAAATTAACTCTTGCAGTTTTCCTGAAGGTTCTAGTTTGTCAGAGACATGGGTGTGAATACAGCAGACCTGTCCCCTGTCCCCAATATTCATGTAACTCTTCAAGGAGCTGCTATAAGGGAACCAAAGGCTGTTGTGAATGCCTGGGATGACAGTGATGATAAATCATATCTTGCCAGTGCTTCGTGTCTGTATGTCTAAAGGTTCATTTTTCCTGATGTAAAAATGGAGGTGACATTTGTGTCTAATGTGTGAGGCTGTGACCTCAGTGAAATCTGCTGATGGATGCTGATGGAAGCAGATGCATCATCATGCATCATCTGAGGCTGCTCTGCCCTTGCTCAGCTCACTGTTGTGCAGGCACCTCCCCATGTGCCAGGGCTCTTCTCACCAGCTGGGAATATGGGAATGCTGCTGTGTCCCTGCTGCCTGGCTTACACTGGCCACAGTGGAATTTATGTGGGGAGAATTTATGCTCTCAGTTGCCCCATTGTGTGTTTAGAATCTACTGAGGTGAAAGATCTCACCCTCCAGTGTGCAGTTATCATCTTCCAGCTGCTGCTGCTAGAGGCTCAGCTTTGCTGGGCCTCTGCTGCTCCAGAGCTTTAGGGCTGAGCAGTCTGTGCAGCTGGTAATAACCCTGAGAGAAGAGCATGGCTTAGCACTGGAAAGCACAGAGGGCACCAGATCAGAGCCTTTAAAAAAAACATTAATTTTGTCCTCCACAGGTTATCATTGTGTGCTACTGGAGAAGTCTGCCAATGCTCTCCCAGGAAATTTTCTCTCTGCTGTCTGTTTTGCTGAGGCCATTTCTAATAAAGCTAACTACAGAAAATCAGATTCAGCTTGCTCCCAATGCATGGAGACAAGTAAATTTTTTTTTTTCTCCAGCACTGCTACTCTGAGCTGAGAAAACTGCCTTACCCACCTGACTCTGATAACAAACTCTGTCTGCTCATGTGGCAGCTGGATTTTGGGATGGTAAGATGGTAGCTGTGTTGTGGCAGCCCCTGGCAGGGTTAACTGGGTGGAGAGGCACACGTGGGACAGAGCTGGGATGGCATCAGTGGTTGCAGCACTGGCTGGGAGCTGCTCCAGGAGCCTGGCTGGGGAAGGCTGGTGGTGACCAGCTGCTAACCTCGTGTGCACTTGCAGCCTGCTGTCCCATTTATTAGCAGTTCAGACGGGCTGTCTTTGCTCCAAATGGAGTGTTTACAGCAGTGACATGAACAGCTGTCCTAGTCAGCCAGATCATAACAAATGGGAGCTGTGGCTCGAGTGCTGTTGTGCTGCAAGGGGGCAATACATCTTGTTACTAAACATTGAAGGTCGTGATGGATGGTGATGAGTCAGTTTGCTGTCTTGCTTGATGATCACACTGCAAAATAAACATAAACCCAAAGATGTTTCCAGGGAGCTGGGCCAGGCCATGCATTGTACCTGGGAAGAGACAACACTGAGGTTTTCTGGTGTCTTATCTGCAACAGCCTTTGCATCAGGCTACTGGTCATGCTATCTCCTCTCAAGGAAGGATATGTTAGCTGGGAAAGAAAATTTGGGGAAAGAGAGAGAAGGAGTTGCTAGTCAAAAAGCTTCTTCTTCCATGGGAACATGCAGAACACTTGTCTTGGGTAATGTTTGATTATAAGACAGCGTGGACCAAACTGTGCTGTTTTGATCCAGCCTGAAGCAGGGCTGTGTTATAGTGGGAGCTTAGAGCTCAAATTCAGGGCAGGAGGGCTCTGAGGACAAGGTACTACAGGAGGCTGTGGGGGAAAGTTATTACTTCTGTGGGGACAAGGTCCTCCTGAGGGCCAGGCATATTATCCTGCTGCTTCAAGTGACTTTGTGGAGGACTGTAAGCCACAGCCTCTCTGAACAGAAAGCTAGAGCAAGTGAAATGTGTGTTTAATGCCAGCACAAAACTGGAGGAAACATGTTTGATGGAAAGGAGGTGAGTTAGTCTGATCAGCCACCTCTGCTGTGTACAGCTGCAGCAGCAAAGCCCAACCTCTTGCAAGTTTGTTACCTACAACTCAGCCACGGCTGCAGCTCCCATGGGTTCTTGGTCCAGCTCTGAAGGAGCTGCAGATGGAGAAGTGTGGGCTCGCTGATGATGGTGTGTGACTCACTGATCCTCCAGTACCTTCACCCACACACCCTTCCCCTCCTGTTTTCAAGGGCAGACTGCACAAGGGCTGCTGGCTTTTCTTGTGGGCTCTCATCTGACGGCAGAGGTACAACTGACAGCAAACAAGGTTCCAAGCATCAGCCCTTAATTACCTTATTATCAGCTCTCACACCTTTTCTCTGTGCCCTTTCCACAGACAGCTCCACACAACACTGACTCCTTCTCCCTCCTCTCTGACCAGCTAACTCCTCTCTGTCCCTCACACAACTGCCTAAACTTTCCTCCTCACAGCACAGCCAGGAACTAACTCTCAACCAGCTAACCCACTTTTTATAACTCATCCTCACTGGCCATAACTGTGACCCATTCAGGGCAAGGCTGTTCCTACTCTTTGGTAATTAGCACAGCTGCAATTCATCGGGGGAGATTGCCTTCAGCACTGTCTCTATTCTCTTACAATCCATCCTCCCACAACTCATCCACCCTAAGGGTGTTTTCTTTTACATGGGAACTTTGACATGATCAGAACAGGTGGTGCTGTGATTTCACACCAGAATAAATCCATTCAGGGCACAAGTGGGATATGCAGAACAGCCCCATAGCAGCCAGTGCCTCCTCTCTTTGGGCAGGTGTGGGTGTGCAAGTGGCACAGGCAGTGTGGGGAAAACAACTAAAGCTCGTTGACACTATTGGCATATCAGCAGGCCAGCATTATTCCAGCTGGATTGGTTTCTCTGAAGGATCGGGCAATAGGGCCAGCATTCATCTGGCAGCTTTTCTTTGAGCACTCTTGCATTCTTCATTTGCCCTGTCTGTGCGGGGCAGGGGTGTGCTGGGGGCCAGCAGAGGGGCTTGGCTGTCCCTGCAGAAAGGCATTCCCAGCACTGCCCTCTGCAGCAGAAGCTGCGGCAGTGAATGGCACTGAGGGAGGGATGAGCTCTCAACTGGAAGCCAAAAACAAAGCAGCTCTGCTTTGGTATGTTTGTGGAGTAGGTGAAGGACAGGGAAGCTTTTAAAAATTCTAGTCCTCATTTCCCCCAACACATTCTCCTGGCTATATATTTTTATTTAGTATCTATTTAGCAGAGAGGGGAAGAGAGGGCTGTCTGGGAAGGGCCTTTGTTGGGAGAGGATGGGTTTGTAATCCAGACAGATTCAAATACTAACTTAAATATAGCATTAGGGAAGAGGGAAGCTTTGGGATTACAGCTTTCTATTTTGGCAAAAAAAAAAGGAACTTTCTATGCATGCCAGCTGCTGCTGGAGTGCAGGGTGGTCCCTGCACAGAGAAGCTTTCCTTTATGTGCACACAAGCACTCCTGAGGGCATCCCTGCTGTTGGGGGAATTTTTGATCAAGTGTTAAAAAGGTCAGGAAGAGAGGGAGTGGAGTTGGCTAACCATGCCTTGTGTGAGTGCACCATGGTGGAACAAGCAGGAATGTTGCCAGCTCTGGGGCTCACTTGCCTCTCTCCAGGCACAGCTGAAAGCAGACTGGCCTGATGACCTGCAAGTTGCTGCAGGACTCATCTGGGAAAGATCTCGTGGCTTTGTCTTTCTTCCCAGGTGGAAAGTGGGGCTTTGAAGCACAGCTGAGCAGTGCCTCTCCCTGCTGCCTGGCTGTCTTCCAGGCTGGCTCTGCTGAGCTCCCATTACCCTGCTCCTGTACTGTCTTTCCCCTTAAAATCATACTGAAATTGGAAAGCCCAGTGCTGAAAGATTTGCTGAACATCAGACAGTAGCTGAAATCCTTTTTTTTTCCTTTTTTTTTTTTTTTTTTCTTGTCAAGGTCATGGTGCATCTGGAGATTTTATTCCTGACTGTTCAGTGAAGGTGAGTACTGAGACCAAGAAACTCATTTGCACCAGATCTGTGCCCAGGAGCTATCCAGGAGCAGGCTGCAGGTTCCTCAGGTACATTTGCTCTTTGGGTCAGTCAAGCCCTGATTTCTTTGCATTTGTGTTTTTGTCCATAAATATTGATATTTGGAAATTTCAGTCATATTGCCTGGTTACCATGGAGTAAAGAAATGACATGGACTTGACTTCTGTGGGTGGCTGTGCTTGGTGTGGGAGCAATCCCCAAGCAGCTGTCTGGGGTAGGAGGGAAATTCAGGACCTGTGGCATGCCATGAGACATCAAGAATACAGATCCAGCAGGAGAGACTGAATTAGGAGTTAGGTGATGAGAAACTTAACTTCTGTGGACCTGTGTACACGATATTACAAGAAAATAATCTGAAGAAGTCTCTGCACTCCTGTATTGGTAGCAGAGAGGAAAAGTTACTCTCCAATACCTCCATATCAGCAAAGAAATCACAGTGTGGTCCTGGGACACAGGTTTTGACAATCATTTCCTACAAATGGCTTGCCCAGTGAGTCTGTCACTCAAGTATTTGCTGAGAGGTGGGTTCTTAGCTCAGTCTGTGCCTGGCTGAGTCCTTGCCAAGGAGGGATGAGGATGATGGAAGAGGTGACCTGGGCTGATGTTGGTTTCTGCACTCAGAGGAATTTTACTTCTGAAAAATGCAAATGTGGTTGGAACCAATTTTGTTCAAGAATGTGAACAGACACTCAAAGGACCTTTTTTCAATCTCTCTGTGACTTCTTCTCTAATTGCTAGGATGAATGCATAAACCCTTATACTGAAGTGTTCACAAGAGTCAGTTTACTCATTTTACTCTTTTTCTTGGCATAAAAATTGTCTTATTAAGCAGGTTTTAATGTTTGCTCACCAAGAGACATGGATTATAAAGCTTCAGAAATAACTTGCATCTGGAAAAGCAAATTAATGAAATAAAAATTCTGATGTCATATTCTCATAAATTAACAATTTATAGATAATTTACAGTGCTCATGTCATTAGGCAAATGGACTTTAAATTGATTTCAAATTAGTGGGTTAATGATTTCCCACAGGTACCTTTTCAGGGGCAGCTTATGCAAGGTGTTTTTTCAGCAAAAGGGTAGGTGTGCAGTGTGCAGGAGTACACTTGTGTCTGTAATTGAGGCAGTAATTGGAGTGGTGGTCACATTCAAGTGCAATATTGATCTGTGAAAAAAGTGCTGACTGTCTCAATCACTGTAGCAGTGTGGGGGTAGGAGAGGCTCTGGGAAAGACTGCAGGCTTTGCATATTTCTTGTATCATAACTTTCTTTTGGTGCACATTAACTCCAGGTGCAACATTAAGGTACCATATTGATTTGGTCTTGTTAAATAGCCTCGGAGTTCATAGTACTGCAAAAAAACCCTCATCTGATTTCTTGTTATCGTTTTAAGACAGTCTGATTCCTGAAACAGACAAATGGCTCTGCACAAGCCTGACTTTGTGAACTTTGGGCTGAAGTGACGTGATGAAGGGGGGATGTGTGGTAAGTGGTTCAGGAAGGCTGTACCTTCCTACTGCCTCAGCCAGTGGGGCCTTTATACAGGAGAGGTTGAGCCCTGTGTGACAGAGGAAACCTGGGGCCTTTATACAGGAGAGGTTGAGCCCTGTGTGACAGAGGAAACCTGGGGCCTTTATACAGGAGAGGTTGAGCCCTGTGTGACAGAGGAAACCTGGGGCCTTTATACAGGAGAGGTTGAGCCCTGTGTGACAGAGGAAACCTGGAGCTGTGGGGCACCAGCTGCAACTCAGGTGCCTCTGCAAGGTCAGGGCTTCCTCCACACCATGAGAGCATCACCTCTGCTCCTGGCTTGTAACAGACACCCTCACTCATAGAATTGTTTGTAAAAACATTAGGACACATCTTTCCTATCAATGGGCTGGAGAAAAGGGCTTCAGCTCCATCTGCTGCTGTTCCCTGTGCCTCCTTACTTGGTACTTTGAAGGAGAAAAAAAACCAACTCCAAACCCCCATTTGCTGTTAGCCTGTAGAGGAGCCAGACTGATAATTTTTCCCTGCATATGGAAACTGGGAAGAGTTTGTTGTTTCCTCTCTGGAAACTCCCTGGGTCACAAGGATTTGGCAGGCAGAGCTGGTTTCTTGCAGCAGCTGCAGCAGGTCACCCAGGGGATGGACCTGGGAGCACCTGCCTTCAGAAGGGCTGATAACTGATCTCCTGTGTCTGGTGGTAAGAACTTCTCTGTTACCATCTTCAGAGGCTCTAGGGAGAGTCTGAGTCTAAACCCATAAAAGCACTCCCAATTAAGGAACCCAAATGGGAGTTTGAAGCCTTTGCTGGCGACAGCAGTGAATAAAAGGCCCCACAAATAGGCCCCCCTACCTTTCTGTAGGTATCTGTCACTTGCTGAGCTCTTCAGGAGTGGGAGATAAAACCTCTGATTAATGCCTCCAGGGAGTTTCTGCAGTATTGTTTTGCAAGCAATTATCATTTAACATTTAGGTAAAATACATCTATGAACTAGAAAATCATCCTTTTGAAAACAACTTTTTGGCTTTCTAGGCTCTCCTGGAAAAGCTGGAAGTTTAGCTAGCTAACAAGTTAAAAAAAACCCTAGAGCTAAAAGCTTTTTAGCTAGCTAAAAAGTGAAAACTGCCTGTTTGATCTGCCTGTGCTGAGCCAATCTGCTGGAGCCCTGAGCTGGCCCTGAGCACCATATGGTCACCTCAGCAGGTCCAGTCCTGCTGCCATGGCTGGGAGACCTGGAGGGATAGGGGGGAAAAATGGAAAGGAAACTTTGTGCTTATGCCCATTTTACCCCTTGCTGGCAGAGACTGCTGGTTAGTTGGCACAGGCTAATGCTGAATGGCTGGACATGTGAATGAATTGACTTTCATTGGGGTTAAGATCTGCACCAAGGGAAATATAGGTTGGATATTAGTAAAAAAAAATTACAGAAAGAGTGATCAAGTACGGGAATTGTCTGCCTGGGGAGGTGGAGGAGTCACCACCTCTGGATGTGTTTAAAAAAAATGGGATGTGGCACTGGGTGCCAGGGTTTAGTTGAGGAGTTGGGCACGGGTTGGATTCAGTGGTCTTAAAGCTCTCTTGCAATCCAGTGATTCTGTGATCTTGGCTATATGAAAACTCCAGCCAGGCTCAGCTGTTAATACCTCTGTTTTCCCTGAAGAAGCTTCTCCCATAAGCTAATATTTTACCAGACTGGTGGTTTTTATTTAACTTGACAGGGGAAACACCACTCCTTATGTTTTTCCTTTATGTCTAAATTATGCAAAGTCTTTTCATTACTATTGCCTTTCTGAAAAGCTTAGCTTCCAGCTTTCCTTGGTCCCCTTTGCCTCATCTGGTTCTTGCTGATGCAACCCAGCTGACTAATCTGGTAGGCAAAACTCACAACATAATCCTTCCCACCACTCAGCTGTCTTCATCTGTGGAATAAAATGGTTTTGGGGTGGTCAGTGCATCATTGCAGGTGATAATGGTACCAGTGTGTGCCCTGTACCCCTCAAGGGTGTCAAGCTGGTGGCAGTTCTCTAACATGAAGAACAGCAGCCTCTCATTTTTCCAGGAATCCCCAAAAGCCAGCAGTGTGCCTCATTCAGGCTCCTTCACAGCAATGCAATTACCATTGCATGAAAGCCACGGCTGCCCATGCTTTAACAGCATTGCAAATTACACTCATAAATTCAGAGTGCAGCTAATTGTTGTTTTATGGAGTAGATGTTCTTTTGGGAAAAAAAAAAATTAATCTGTAAACACTTTGATGCCCTGCTGAGCAGAGGGCTATTTATCTTGGGTGAGGAATAGCCTTCCAGAGCAATGTAAGGTGGATCAGACTTTTCAAGGGCACACACATTCCCCTGATGTGGTTCTGGGCAAGTGTGATCTGCAAGAGGTTTTTTTTTTTTTAATGGGGGGTTTCACCTGCTGCTAGAGTAATATGCCTTATGATTACAGTGTTATTACTTTTTCTGGAGACTCATCTGGCCTGGCTGAGATCAGGGCTCCCCTGTGCCACCCCCTGCCCTTGTGAAGGGGAAGGATGCAGTTGGTTTGAAGGATTACACTCAAAGTGGATGTGACTGGCAGGGGACAGAGGTATCCAGATCATTCTGCAGGGGAAGTGAGATGCTGGGCAGACTCTGCTTTGTTTGCCAAGATACTGTTCAGTGGCGTTTGTCACCATTAGGAGGTGCCATGAGAAGGTTTCTGCTCTTCATCCATCTTGAGCCTGTCCTGAAGATTGATAGGAGAGCCAGAAATGAGCTGCTCTGGAAACTTGGCCCAGAGCCCTGATCTTCAGTGGCCTCATCCTGCACATGGGCAGATCAGTGGTGAAGCAGCCAACCCATTTGCCTGGGAGTTGTCCAGGCTGGAATGACCCCAGTTAGGTTTCAGCTCCCTAAATCCAGACCCTAACACTTGTAGGTCAGCCAAAACTTGCCAGTTTTTGTGGTCACAGTCCCACTCTCAGACACTGCTCCCCTATCCTGCCAGTACCATGTTCTGCATGCAAATGTAGCCTTTTAAAAAGGCCAGTTGCTGAGCCCTTCTCTCTATTCCTAACTGGATCTTCTATACTCAAGTGTCTTTATCTGTGGAAATGTTCTAAGGGTGAGTTTTCAGCCCTTTTTCCTTATGATAGTTTATTGTATTCTAATTTTGGTTTCAGTGTGTACTGACTTGGCAGGATATATGATTTGCCAGGAGGCAGAGAGTGGGAGGCTTTATAAATAAAAAACCTGCATCTGTTCCATCTCTCTGCACAACCAGGGGCTGATCTTTGCTGCACCAGGACAAACCTGGAAAGCTTTTCACTAAAATTTAGGGTAGCAACAGTGAGGTGTGGGTGTGGCAGAGATGAGAATGAGTGCATATAAATTGTCAAGGCTCTGGCTCTTGGGGCTCTTAAGAGCCAATATATGTGTATTTTAATAACTGGAGCCTTTACAGCAAGCACAGTTGGTGCTGAATGTGCAGAATGTAAGCCTGCAGTATAATAGCTGGAAAGGTTATTAATGGTAGATCTTGATACACTCTTTGGACTGGGCTTTGCTTTGCTCTAGGAGGCTGTAAGGAGATTTTGGAAGATGATGTGCTAATGTAGAATTCAGCAAATAACAGCGTTTTAAAGGTCCTTGTTGGATAAGAGATATCTCTGAAAACATCACTTTCACTGGTTAGAACCACATAAGAGGATGTCCTTACACTGCACTGGGACATTGTAATTACAATTAAATAACTGTGCTTTGAGTTTTGCAAATGCTCTTTATGAGCAAAATGCTTTTGTCCCTTCCTTGTAGTGCTGAGGTGAAGCATGTAAGGACAGGGAAGTTTTTCCTTCCAGTGCATGGAGACAGCTCTGGGAGCTGTACAGAAAGTGCTGTCTTTTGCCCAAGTCCAGCTCCAGAAAAGCACTTGGATGCTGTGAGGAGCTTTGGTGTCACTGCCAAGGGTGGCATATGTCTGGTGCCACAGTGAGTGTTGCTGTGCAGCTGGTCCAAGGTCTGATACCATGCCAGGTGGGACCTAGTGGGAATCAGACTCTAAGCACATAATCTGCTTTATCAGGCTCTCTCACCAGGGGGACTGCTACTGTAACACTACTTCTTTAAAGGGGAAAAGTGAGCACGAGCATTTGAAATGCAAGGGTTGAGCCAGGCTTTCTTGTGAACAATGTGCCCTTCCCCTTCAGTGTGTGGAGGCTTGTATGGAGTGCCCACTTGGCTGGCAGCCCTGGAAGAACTGGTGCTGGGGAGCTCTCCCCAGGAGCTGCAGTGCTGTCTCACTGCTGGAGTCTGATCCAGCCTCAGGAGAAGCAGGAGGGATGAGAACAGCAGTGGAGCACAGGGGAACTTTCTGAGTGTGGGCTTGGCTCTGCTGCTGGAGGACCTGGGGCCTGACCTCCTCTCAGAGGAGCTGAACTGGAGCACCTCAGTTCTGCTGCTGAATCAAGGGTTGCTCTGCCATGGGGTGAAGGAAGCAAAGGCTTCAGCTGGTGCTGTGCTGTGATTGCCAGGCTAGAGCATCTGTTAGTGCCAAAATTGTAGTGCTTGCTCTTGGCAATTGGGCAGAATGACCTGAAGGGAGAAAGATCCTCATCCACTCCAATGCCAACCATTATTTAAAGGAGCCAGTGTCTCTTCTTACCCCAAAAAAACCTGCCTTACCCAAATCTTCCCTTCTCAAATCATTCCCACCCAAATCATTGCTTTCCCAAATCATTCCCTTCCCAAAATTTCCATTCACAAATCCTCTCCACCCAAAACTTCTCACAAAACTTCCTTTCCCAGACCATCCCCACCCAAACCACACCTGCCCAGATCAGCCCTTCCTGAACCTTCCTTTCCCAAAACCTCCCTACCCAAACCATTCCTTCCCAGATCATTCCCACCCAAACCATCCCTTTCCCAAATCCTCCCCACCCAAATCATCCCTTCCCACACCTCCCTACCAGAACATTCCATTCCCAAACCATTCCCACCCAAAACTTCCCTTTCCAAATCATCCCCACCCAAACCAGCCCTTCCCAAATGATCCCTTTCCAAACATTCCATTTTTATCTCCAGGAGAGTTGTTCTTTGTCAGGCTTCTTAATCCCTAAGGCTGTGCAGATAAAACTACAGACCTGGAAAGACAGGCAAGAAGGAGGATGTGGATAATCAGGGAGAGAGGAGGATGCTGAAGAAGGAGCAATGGGAGGGAAGTGGGGTGGGGGAGAGAGGGTAGGAGAGGGTAAATTGTGTCACATTTTTCATTTGTCCTGTTCTTCCAAGATGTTGTGAATTGGAACAGAGTCAGCAGAAATTTGGTCTCTCAGCAGAAGCATCAGGAGCTGGTGTGCAGGAATTTAGCCACGTGATGCTTTTATTATTTTATTTTACAGTGCACTGGGACTGGGGTTTAGCTTGGAATAGCTTTTGTGAGACACATACAAGGGAACAGTTGTAGCATCACCCAGAGGGCACGGGAGCTGTGCTGGGATCAGCTCTGTGGCTCTTCCAGGCTTTTCAAGTATATTGCAGGGATTTTGCTCTGTGAAGAGCCGTGTAGTTAAATCCTCTTCAGCTGTTTTATGACTGCTGCTGCTCATGTAAGTCACTTTCTCTTCTGATAGCTTGGTCCTTGTGTTCCAGGAGAGGAATGCCCCCAGCTTCACCGGGTGCTGAGGGCGGAGGCAGCTGCCTTTGCTGGTTATTCTGAAGGCATTTGGCTAGGCAGCCTCTCACCAGAGTGCCAGCAGCAGTGGGAGTGGTCTGGATCTGAACTGGGAGAGCTGATCCCCAGTTCCTGAGGCTGTGTGCTAGGTAGGTGTGTAGGAAGATACCTTTTGAGGCTCCTCAACCATGCTCACTCCCTGCTGATCCAAGGGGAAGGGCAATTGAGAGCAGCACTTCTCCCCAGTGACTCTCTTAGCAGGGAATACGTGGGACTGTCACTTCCAGCAGGAGAGGTTTGGAGCTTGGGATAGATATGTAGCAAGAATTAAATGCAATTTATGAGGGCATAGATTGAAATGAAATGGTTCATTTGTAAAATCAACTTCAGGCTACTTAGCTTTTTGATGTCTCACCAGTATTTAATTGTCTTAACTTGGTTTTAATAGAATTATTAGGTTTTATATCTCTGTAGGTCTTGATTTATTTCCCTGCTCTCAATCTATTGGCCTGTGACAACACTTCTGCTTAGCTTTGATTTGTAAGGGGGGAAGAGTTATTAGACCAGCAGGTTTGTTCTGCATTAGTAAAGGGAACTGTTCTTAACTAAATCTTCTATGTTTTGTGATGGTTAAGCAAAACTATGGCAAGACTTACCAAACTGCATGCACTGGATGTTGTCTTGATGAATTAATTATTCTCCTTTCCCACTTAGGAGGACCTCTGTTCCTCAGTATTGCCTATCTGAGTCTGAGAAAAAAAACCTTTTTCAAGTATACCTCCAAAATGAAGTTTTGAGCCAAAGCTGATGACAGGAGGGTCAAGTGAGGCAGGAAGATAAATATTTTAATTTTCAGAATTTGTGTTTTTCTAAAATGTTTAAGTATGTTTTAAAACAAAGTCTTTATTTTTGCTTGATACAAACCAGGATTTTCTGGACTTGAACCAAGAGGAAATTTCACTTTTCACATCTTTCTTGGTCAATTACTGAGTTAAAGAAAAGAAAGAAATGAATTCACTGAATCAAGTCCTTCCCCAGACTGCCAAGGTTTTGGCTGAGAAAGGAGAGATTGGCCCTCTATCCCTGGGGACCCTGGAGTTCTTAGAGAGGAGGGTGGCCAGCAGCAGATTGGGGAAGGCATCTTGGCACACCGATGAATTTAGCTCAGAGTTACAGCTGGGGTCAGTGACAGCTCTGTCTGTAGCTGATAAGTAAAAGACCAAGCTCAGAACTGCAGGTCAAGAAACAGCAGCTGGCATTACCATAGGAGCCCTGATAACATAATCCTCTAATAATACCAACATAGCACCAGCAGCTGAGGGCAGGGGAGGGAGGGGAAGGCTGGGAAAGCTGGGAAAGCTGGGAAAGCTGGCCCTGCACTTGATGTGGACTGCCCTGAGAGGGGACAGGGTGTGCCCAGGTGGCTGGGGCACAGTACAGCTGAGGGGGAGGTCTCTGAGCACAGGAAGGATGCATGCCTTGATGATTTCTTAAATTACTGCTGGTTTTAACTTTTCCCCCACTCCAAAGGGAGCAGTAGGATTTGTGCTCCTATCCATGCCCTGAGCTAACACTGCAGATGCCTGCTGGGAGAGGAATCCCCTTTGGAGCTGGGAATCTTCATGCTTGAAGACTTTGGGATGAGAGGGCTGTGGTGAGCCTTTTTAGAGGAGGCCACAGGTGTTGCAGCTTTTCAGAAGTGGGGAGCTTGTGCAGGGCATTGAAAATAATGCAAAAAGTGTAGCTTGGCTCTTACTGGATGTGCTGTCCCTCTGCCCCCACTTGAGAAAATATTGCCCTCCAAATTCAATCCTGTAGCCCATTATTCATGAGGTCATTACTGCTTAATTTAATCACCAAATGTCAGCTGAATCCCATTTATTCTGCCAGCTCACTAGAGATTTACCTATTTATTTTACATTTCAAATGAATTGCTCATTATTCTGTCATTCTGGGATTTTATTCTGTAATTTATTTTGTGGGCCCTGACAAGTTGAAAATGAGCCCTGGTTCTCTCCTGTCGTGCATGTTAATTGTCAGGTCCATGGCTCCTCTGTTTGCTTGCAGGACCAAGGGACCTGACCCTATATTTGGGGAGGGAGGGGAGCCAGGCTTTGTAATCCCACAGCTGGTGGTGGTGATTCAACTGTGATTCAATTGTGACAAGGAAATACTTTTTCCTCCTTTCCACACCTCTTGGGTCAATGTCAGAGGACAAGTTATCCTGTGCCACTTGCCCCTGAAATACATCACAGCAAATCAGACATGTGTGGTGCCCCTCATGGTGTGTGGGCATGGCTGTGGGTGTGTGGTTGAAGTCCTGAGAGAAAGGCTGTAAAAAGAAATGTTGGAGAGAAAACAACGTTTGGGGTCTAAATCCCAATCCTCTTTTAATGGGGTTAGGGTGAAATGGTCCTCAGGGAGGGATAATCCTTACATCAGCTATTTCTAGCTACAGTTTCCTCTTCTTTGCTCTTGTTTTTGGCTAGTGTTGGTGCTGGAGAAGACAGACCAGTGCTCTGTTCCAGCCAGCCAGGTCCCAGGCTCCCGTGGTGTCCCTTCCCCTGGATGAGGTCTGGCTTTCTCTGGTAGCTCCAGGGATCCTGTGCAGCTGAGCTCACACAGCAGCTCCTTGCAGACAGCTTGTGCTTTGTGTTTGATGGGATACCATGATTGCAGTGCACAATCTGAGCCCCATCCAGCCTCTTCCGTTTTCCTTTTGCAGAATGTACAATATTATGGAAAACCAATTTGCTGTGGGGATTAGATCTTTATCTGCCAGTTGAGCAATCTGTGCTTTTTCTCAGTTGCCTGTGAGCTGCTGGCACCTATGGGCCCTGCAACTTGCCCTGTCACTATCCAGCTGAAGAGCAGCTCTTCTGTGCTGGAGAGGAGACTTCTTAAGCAAATTCACAAAAGGCCAATGCACTAGAAAGAGCAGGAGGAGGAAGAAGGGGTACTTCAATCTTCAGGCTCATTTCTTGGTGGGATATAAACTGAGCATCATTTCAGCTCGATTTGAGCAAGTAGCTGAAAAAAAAATAAAAATCCATTGTGTTTCTTTGATGCTTTCCCTGTCACTGACACAAATCCCAAGCACCTCATTGATTTTCTGCTTTGCCCAGCCTGAGATCAGCAGTGTGACATTGCTCCTGTTTGCTGGGCTGAGTTAATGCCTGCTGCTTCTAGTGAGCTTCCCTGGCAGGTTGTGAGAGCTGGATGAAATGAACCTGTTTGGCTCTTCTTCTGAGATGTTCTTGGACATGGTATTTTCCCACCCTACTCAGCCTGGGCAGTCAAGGGCATGTTTTGGAAGTCAGCAATTACAGGACTGGAAGAAGCTTTCTTGCACCTGCCTCACTGTCTGTGAAGCAAGCCAGTACCCCTGTTGCTCTGCCAGGGAACTGAGGCACTGTCAGTAGCTCAGAGTGACCCTGGTCAGACTGTGCTTCCTTGTCTGCACGTCCCCACTGCTCAGTCTGTCTCTTCTGGTGTACTGACACCCAGGGCAGTGGCCCGTGGATGTTTTGGGGCAGGTGGCTCTGCAAGCCAGGCTGAGCCAGCTGGGGATCCATGGTGCCACGCTCTCTGTGCAGATCTGTGCTGGCTGTGGGGTGGGTGAGTGACAAGAACCAGCTCTCTCCTCCTGGTGTGTGCTCGTGGCCTAAGCTCTTCAAGCAAGGAGTGCTGTTCAGTCCCACTCTGCAGGAGCAGGGGTGAAACAGGGCCTTTTAGCCATGGCTGGGGTATGAGCAATTGCAAAAGCACCTAAAATATGTGTGACTTGCTCAGGTGCTGTTGGCTGGGTTTCCTCCCTCTTCCTGTGGTCTGATTTGATCTTCACTGGGGAGGAAGCTCCTAGCTGATGGGTGGGGAATTGCCTGGCTTGCACTTGCTCAGTGCAGGGAGGGATGGGGTGGCCAAGTGCTCTTGTGTTCAGAGCTCTTGAGAACAATGCCTTGGAAAGCATAATTGTCCATCCAGATGCCAGGCATGTTTATTTCTGGATACTTAAGTACTCTTCACTTGGCCCCAACTGAATTTATGTCCTAGCATTTTTCTTAATTGGCTTCTCTGATTCCTCTATGCCAGTGTTTAACTGGGAAAAACAGTGGTGCACATCCTGCTAGAGTAAATGGATCATCTACCTATCTCCTCCATGCCCCTGGTAGGCTCAGGGGAGGAGCCTAGTTCAATTTTAGCCTGTCCTCCCCTTCCAAGGTTATGCTCTCCTCTGCTTCCTCCTCTGCTGCCAGGGAGGATTTCAGTGTCTCTGGATAGTCCTGGGCAGGGAGGCTGTGCTGAGAAATGGGATGGGCTGAGCAGGCTCTCCCTTAGGCCCTGCAGCTTGGCTCTGGGGTGTCATGAGGAGGGGTGTTGGATCATCAGCAGGTGTTTGGTGCAGGCCCTGCCTGGTTGGATCCTGGCAGAAGAAAGACTCTGGAGTGCTGCTGAGCACTCCTGGCTCTGCCTTCAGCTGAGCATGGGATGATGAATAGAGGTTATTGCTGCAAATGCTCCTTCCAGCCATTAACAAGCAGTTAATGGTACAGAGATGCAATAACAATCCCTCAGACTGGCTGCAGAGCTTGTGTGGCAGTGTCCCTGCCAAACAGCATCTCTTCATTTGTCCCGTGTCTGGGAGAGCAGTAAGGGGATGAGGAAACCAAGAGGAGAAGCTTGGTCTCCTCCTGTCCTCCAGAAGGTGAGTGTAGCTGTGGGTGACACAGATGTGGGGCTGGTGTGTCTCTGGGAGCCAGGGAATGCAGGCCTCAGGCACTGACAGTGCTGCAGTTTCAGCCCATTTTCCCCAGAGCTCAGTGTTCCCAGACAGTTCAGGGAAGGCAAGGAGCAAACTTTGCTCGGTTCAGTAAGCTGTGCAGGTAGGCTTGGGGTGGCTGTTTGATGTTGCAGAACTCTGTGTGCCTCTTTAACTGTAAAAACTGCTCCTTTTGAAGCTCCATAAGCAGTCCTATTACTGAGAGTACTAAGGAGAAAATAAAAGCCCTTCCAACATCTTCCCTGCTGGTAACACATTGTGAAAAGCTTCCTTTCCTTTGAAAAGGAGCAAAGAGCCTTGTTTTACTGTCAACAGAAGATGCATTTCTCTGGCAAGTGGCATAAAATAAATCTATTTAAATACAGGTAATTTGGTGCAAAGGAATTGATTTTGCTATCACGGCATGTTGGATAACAGTAATTTCTTTTTTTTTTTTTTTTTTAAACAAAAGACTGTCCCATAGTTTTTTTCCTGTGCACAGTTGTATAGCTGTTTCCCTCCATGTTTTTGCAGACTGTCTCAGAGGGTTGTTGCTATGTGTCCCTCCTGATAGGTTTTGTTTTTCTGTCCCATTTAGCATGAGAAATGCCTGGCTAGTTAGTCCAGCCCCGTACCCCAGAAATGCTCCTTTTGAGTGATCCCATTTCTAGAGGAGATGGAGAGTGGCACAGAAATGGCAGTAGTAAGCCTTTAGACACCCCCTAGCCCCTGGCAGAAGATGCAGGGCCTTAGAGCATCTGGTCAGTGCTCCACTGGTTACCTGCAGCTGGGCACTAAATATGAGATGTCTGAGGAAAATGGAAATTTGCTCAGCTTAGGCTGCCGAGCTGCAGAGTTGGCTCATTTTGTCTCAGCCCTTTCCCCCTTTATCAGTTGAGTGCTGCCGTGGTTTAACCCCAGCTGGCACCTACAGCCACTCACTGTAGCATCATCCCCCCAGTGGGATGGGGGAAGAACTGGAAAAGGTAAAACCTGTGGGTTGAGATAAGAACAGTGTAATAATTAAAATAAGGCAAAATACCACAATAATTGAAGTGAAAAAAAAAAAAAAAAAAAAAAACAGAGAGAGAGAAATAAACCCCAGGAAAACCAAGTGACACACAACACAGTTGCTGTATTTCCAACCCTTCCAGCTTGGGCAAGAGGCTCTGTCTTTTGCCCCAGTGGACCCTGTCTGGAGTGAGGGGTCAGAGAGCAGAGTGTTGAGTGGTGACACAAGTGGTAGGGATGGAGCTGACTCCATGTGTCTCCTTTCCTTGGTGCCTGTCAGTCATAGCATCCATCAGACTTCTGAGGGTAGGGGTAAGATGTGAAGGGTAGGATTGAATTATGGCAGGAAAACCACCAGATGTCTCATTTTTTATTTAGAATCTTATGTTCAGATTTGCCTTTGTGGCCTGGCTAGTCTAATAATGAATTGATTTCTCTGTGCCTTGGCACGGTTTGCAGGAGCTCTGTCAATATAACACACTTGATTTAATCAGTAAAAAATGGGCTGGGGACTTCAGACTGGAATTTAATCATTGCAGCATCACGGGTGACATTTCAAGTGACAGATTCCCCATTAACTTGGGGTACCTTGTTCAGTTTGTTCCTGCAGTGCCCTCTGATCAGCTGATGTTCAGGGGAAAGCCCTGCACTGACACTGCTGTTTGTGGGGGAGCTGAGCAGTGATGGGGAAGAGAAGAGTGAGATTCCAGGTCAGGATGGTGCTCCTGCCTCAGCTGATGCTGCTGGCTCTGCACCTACATCCCACTGTCACGCTGCACACTTAATAATGTTTGGCAGCAATTCATTAACACTGTAACAACTGTTTTCTGCCAGGAAATTGCACAGAGACTGCAGATCAGGATGCTCTGCCTTGCTGGTGGGAGGCTGGGGCAAAGATGGGCCTTTGACCCCAGTCAGTAACAGCAAGGCTGCACCCCCAAAGGTGAGGGAAGAACTCTCCTTGCTTCTGAGGAAAGGTCACCACTTGCAGAGGGTGCAGCCTGTAGGCACAATGGGGAGTTGTAGGACATGGAAGGGTGAGTGAACTGTCTTTTTCCCTTGCTCACATTTTTCAGAAGCGCTGTGCCACACTTGTCTCATCTACAGGTTGGTGAGAATTTCGTGTATTCCCTGTGTGTGTGGCCAGTGTGCTCTCTGCATATGGGGTGGTTCTGACCTGTCCAACTGCATTTTAGTTCTGGTAGAAATGCTATTCAGGTAGGGGTTGATTTGTACTTGATTTGTACATAATTCTGCAGAGTTAGTAGTTATTCTGCAGTGGTGGCTCTCCTGCCAAGCTAGTGAGGTCTGTGGAAACCTGAGACTAGAGCAGGCTCCAGAGTGTGGGGGTGTCCAGGACACCACACTTCTCCATCTCCCGTCAGAGTCAAATGAGTCTGAGGCATTGTCTCCACAAGGACACGTGTTGCCCTTGTTACATCATCTGGGCAGGGAGCTGCTGCTTGTGTCTGTTCATCAGGGCTATTTCCCTCTGACCTGGGGCTGCCTCTGTCAGGCCCTGTTCTCCACACTGTCACTGTGCACTGTTCCCTTGGCTGCTGAGGGAAGAACTCTCTGGTGCTGCAGTGGAGCTGAAATGCTGCCAGCTTGTCCTGGGCCTGGAGCAGCAGTTGCTGCCAGCTCTGTCTTTCACAAGAGCCCTTTCTCCTCAGCAGGGCAGGTGGAAAACCCATGACCCCCTCTGCTGGCAGGCATCTCCTGTTGAAATATAATTTCACGCCAATACAAAATTCATTCACATCATCTGTGTGAAATGGAGAGGCAAGGGGTTTCCTTTTTTCCCATTAAGAATAAGCCTGCCCTCTGAGACAGCCTGCTCACAGCCCTGAATAAGCCTCCCTGTCTGAAGCAGGATCATTGCCTGCTCTGCAGGATGAGTCATGCTTGCTGAGCACCATCTTGTCATAGTGTTCCTCCTGCTTGTAGGGCTGCTGGGACTCCCTCCCTGGGTCTGGCAGTATTTCAGCCCTGCTGCTGACACTGGTAGTTCAAGAGAAAATGCCAAGAAAAGTCACATTGTAGCTTTACTATTAGTGCAGAGCACTGAGCAGTGACTGTAAAGCGCTGCTGCATTTTATTTGCTTCCCTTTACAGTCAGTTGACTGACCTGCACTCTCCAGGAACAGCCATGGGATTAGAACTTAATGAGTCAGTGGCAAGGGGACAGAGCCAGGTGTCTCCTCTGAGCATGGGTGAAAGGCCCATTTATGTGTCTTATGAATTATGTTACAGTCAATGGGAGTAGCTAACATCCAAAGGACATGGGCATTTAGAAGTGCTCTGTGGCTGTTAATGGTCACCAGGCAGGCCCCTTGTAGCCCTCTGGGGCTGGTGCAGGTGTCCTGAGGGCTCAGTCCCAGGGGGCAGCTGGTGTCCTGGTGCAGTAGGAGGCAGCTGCTTAGGTTTGTCCTGTTCCTGTAGCAAAACAGCTTGTGCACATACAGTGACCTGCTGTGGAGGGATTCCAGAGGGACTGTTCCAGGGGCAGAGGGCACTGCCACAGCCATACCAGGTGTGGTTTATGCCTGTGCCAGCTTCATTTGTGAAGTGTGGAGCTGCACCTTACAGCCAGGCTGCCTCTGTTTGGGGTAAAAAAGCACCAGGCACCTGAGGGAGGATGCACAGCTGACACCAGGAGTGTCTTTGTGCCCTTTGTTGTTCTTCCCTACAACTTTTATCCCATTCATCCTACAACCCTTACACCTGTGTGCCCACTTTCCCCTGTGTGTGATTGGCCAGCCCACCTCAGCACTCCGTGTTTCATAATCCTTCAATACTTTTCACCTGTCCTACACAGCTGTAGTCTGTCAGGAATGAGGCTCAGCTGCAGCCCCATTCCCAGTCACCACAAAATGTGTGCCTACAGCTACCAGCCCTTCAGGGACAATTCCCTGTCCCACTGCACAGGCACAGTGCCAGGCTGAGGGCTCAGAGCACCCCCATCTCATCCTTGCTAGAACCAGCCTTGTAAGGACCTGCACAGCCCAGATCTGAGACTGGTGAATGATCCCCTTGGTACAGCTGCTTTGTAACATAAAATAAAAATAAACCATTTTCTACATGTGAAAGCCTGCGAGGTAATTAATATCCTAGCCATTAAATCCTGCTGCAGTATACTCAGTGTTAATAAGCTAGCTAAGAGCTCTGCTTGAAATTAATAAGTTGCAAATGACCTAAGGGCCACTGCTTCATGCTTGCTTTTTTTCCTTATGTACCCCCCCAGAATTACAGAATTTAAATAGAAAGACAATTTTCATTTATGAGCTAGTATAATTATTCATAACTGGAGAGTTTTAAGGAATAAAAAGCCTTTCTGGTTAATTAGAAACTCCAGCATCTCAGGGAAATTAGGAAGGGAATAAAATCTGAGTTTGACTGAGGTGCACAAATATAAAGCACAAATCAAATGGAAGGGTAGTGTAATTTCTGCAGAAATTTTTAAAG
This sequence comes from Phainopepla nitens, assembly GCA_013400175.1. Classification (NCBI taxonomy): domain Eukaryota; kingdom Metazoa; phylum Chordata; class Aves; order Passeriformes; family Bombycillidae; genus Phainopepla; species Phainopepla nitens. Next base: position 62,242 of record VXBQ01002182.1, read on the forward strand.
GCATGATCCTAAGGGTCTGGCTGTCTGTGCAGGGAGCATGAAGCACACCAGAGGTACAGTTGCTGCATGTCCAGAGTATTTCCCCAACTCCTGGCTGCTCTCAGGAGAGGAAGATAGAAGGATATGCTCACAGGAGGAAAGGGATCAGACTGATCAGCTTCTGATCTGAAATATCAAGTCCCTTTTGCTCATCCAGCCACAGAGCTCTGGAGCAATCCTGGCACTGACCTGCTTGGCCTGCCTTTAGCTGAGCTGCTGGGACATGTGAGAGAGGTGCTTGAAAGGAACAGCAGCACAACTGGGCACCTGCCCTTGGAGTCACAAAGCTGAGATGACTGGGCCAAAATCTCCTCTCCCCTTCAAAAAGGGAGCAGAGTGGGAGAAATTTGGGATGCTTTTGTGTATAACTGGCTTTTTTTCCTTGCTCACAAGATGTTCAGTCTGCCTTCATGTACCAGCAGCAGAATCTCTAATAAAAACAAATTAGGACAAGAAGACCTAGAAGTGTAGCAGTGTTCTGCTAATTATGTGGCTTGTTTGGCAGGAGAGCTGGGCTGTGGTTTTGCTCCTGCCTTTTCTCAGAGAAGGTGGCACTGCTCAGAGATGCTGAGGAAAGGGAGAGAACAGCCTTGGAAACTCAGACTGTTTGTGTGTGTGTGGATTGTCTCTTGCCAAGCTCTCGGCCTGATTCCCATTTTCCTGTACTTAGGCAGTTCTTTTCACACCCTCTGAAAACTGAGAGCTTCTACTGAGCTGCTGTGTTCAGAAGCATCACTAATGTGTACAATCTCCCTGTAGCTCCAGATGCTCATCTTTTCTTCCATCCCTACTCTATTCCTTAGGGGCAATTAGGGAAGAGCTTGTAAATTCATAACTGTGGACCTTCTCAAACCTAGATTAGTTCCTCCAGTCTATCAGATGAATACATATTTATAAGTGTGCTTAAAAATGCACCATCCTTCACTCAATGGAGTGTAATGAATCCATCATGTAAATACATGCTCAGGTGCAGAATGGAAAAATCCTTAGGGTGTTTTTTTAGGATTAGTAGAAGGATGTTCTTTGAGTTGCTTGGCTTCTTTCAAAAGTGATAATAAAAGTGATTTAACTATATACAATGCACAGTAGGAAGTTAAAAGAGCTTAAGGAATAACTCACCTATGCTGCTGAGATCAGATTCTGAAAAGTGCATCTTCCCATTATAAAACAAACAAAAAAAATCAGTTATAGATACAAGAAATGGTGTTTGACATATGTGCATCTGAAATTTCTTACTATCTAGTCCCTTTTCTGCTCTAGTAAGACTTAACCAGTTTTGCATTTCCAGTTTTCTGTGGAACATGTGGTAAAGACTTTCTGAGGATGCTGGGCTGGTAGAAGTTGTCCCAGTGCTCTGAGCAGGGACAGGAATACCTGAAGCCAGTCTTCTGTGTCTGAGGTGGAGCTCGAGGCCTGGCAGGTAAAGCAGGTGTGTTCAGGAGCCTGCTGAGCAGCAGAGACAGTTTGGTGGTGGCAGGGTGGGAGGAGGAATGTGATCTGGTGCATGGTAGCAGCTGTGGCCTGGTGGGGCTGATGGAAGAGATGTGAATCCAGAGTGCTTTTACTCATCTGAGCTCCACAAGGTGTGACTGGGGGGAATTGCTGCTTCTCTGTGCCTTGCTTTCTCTGGTAGAAAGCCAGGCCTGGGAGCTACACAGGGAGCATTGGCTGTGGAACTGCTGACTCTTCCTGGGCTCTGGTAAGTGCTCTCTTGCCAACATTTTTGACCTCCCTGTGGTCTCCTGGTGTCTGTTGTGTGCCACTGGCCCAGTGGTTCTGTGCTGTTTCTGTCTCTGGGGAAGGTGGTGCTTGAGAGGGCTGAGGCTCTGGAGCAGAGTTTGTAGTGATTGCTGTACAGGGTGGGTTGGGGTTTGTGACTGTTCCCCTGGTCAGTCAGGCTTTTCTTTCTTCCTCCAGGTGAGCACCTCTGAGCTCTGCTGTGGGAGATGACCCTGGAGGAGTCCCCTCTCTCCTGGGGCAGATGTTGGGTCTGGTAGGTGATTGGGAGCAGGCAGAGGAGAAGGCTCTGGGGAGATGTCATTGCAGCCTTCCAAAACTTGAAAAGGGCTTATAAAAAAAGGAAAGAGAGTGGCTTTATACATGGGCACATAGTGATAGGACAAGGAGGAATGTTTTTAAACTAAAATATGAGAGATTTAGATTAGATGTCAGGTAGAAGTTCTTTAATCAGAGCATGATAAAGGCCCTGGCACAGATTTCCCAGAGAAGCTGTGGCTGTCCCATCCCTGGAAATGTTCATGACCAGGCTGAATGGGGCCCTGAGCAACCTGATCTAGTGGAAGATGTTGCTGGCCATGGCAGGGAGGTTGGAACTGGATGGTCTTTAAGGGCCCTTCCAGCCTTTCTATCATTTTGGTTTGTGTGCCCATCATTGTCACACAAAGTGGTGCTGGCTCATGGGTAGCCTTAAGCAACTGTGTCTGTTTTCCTTCCTTGTACTGCAATTTCTCTGTCTGCAGAATCAGCCTTTATTACAGTTTTGAGTATTTAGTTTAGCATTTTTCTATTCACAAATATATCACAGTGAATCTTAAAATAACACCAGGGCATGTCTCTGGGACATACCTGTGATTACAGTTAATCAGGGCTGTAAGTGCTTCATTGGACTGATGCCAGGGCACTCAGGCACACTCAAAGTCAAGCTTGCCTCTCAAGTCCTTCTGCTGTGAGGCAGAAAAAATACACTTCCTCCAGGTTACTGTGTGCCAGGGGAGGGAAAACTCAGTATTACAGCTGGAAGTGAGCCTTTCTCATCTCAAGTTAGGAAAATGTGCAGACTCTTATCCTGCTCCTAATTAATAGAATCTATTCTACTTTCATTGCATGACACTACTTAACTCCTTAGAAAGGAGAAGACAGTCATTTTGGAGCATTAACAACTATCCTAATTTAATGTTGCATGGAATAGCTGATGCAGAAAGAAATGTGAAATTTTATGACTACAACTCTCCAGAGTCTGCCTACCCAAAAGGAAAAGACTTTGTTACCTAGAACAAAGGGAGGAGTGAGTCAAGAAATAGATAAAGGGCAAAACATTTTTCTCCCATGTCTCTTTTCCCACAGATTCCTTAATTGCTGTGTGCCAGGAGACAGCAGTTGATCCTTGTCATACTAGGAGGGGGAAAACTGCACCCTCAGCCCAGATGTTTGCAGGTGAATCCTGTGTGTGTGGTAGCCTTTGCCATGCTGAGTTACCTCTGTGCCTTGATGTAAGTTACTACAAACCTAGAGATGCTGCAGACAAAAAGGTGTGCATACCTTAGAAAAGCTTTGCATATTCACAAGCAGTCTGAGCTTGTGAGAATGGTCCTCTCATGAAATCCATGAGCAATTGGCTTGGTGCTGCTTGTTACCAGCTGCCATTAACCATAGGTCCCAAGGACTCAAAAACCTGGTCACATACCTGAGCATGGGACTGCTGGTCAGAACAGAAATCTGCATGCAGATGAGCTACCTCCATTCTTACTGGCATATTTTTTTCCTAAACAGTAAACCTGGCTCTTGGTTCTCTGTTTTAAGCCAGCTTGATGGTGCTGTGTTTCTCCTACAAGGCTCTGATACTGAGAATTACTTTTAAATGCCTTTCTAAACCTCGATTGCTTGTGTTGTAAGCAGTTGTGGGGCTGTGTATTTGGGATGCTAAACTGGGGCACTGCTGGGTGGAGGTACTCCAGCTGCCCAGGTGTGGCCTTTCCAAGGGCCCTGTGCCAGTTTTGGTGAGACTGGGGTGCAAAACACCTGTGGAGGGTCCAACCCCTTCCCACCTTCTGCTCCTGGGAGAGTGCTGAGACTGACAGAGGGCACTGGCACGTTGTGGATGGGTAAGATCAGCTCCTTGGCACTGACAGCCAGCAGATCCTGCCCCAGTGATCTTTCTCCTATAGTGTCCTTTTACATTTTTCTTTAAACATTACCATTTCTAATGTTGCAGCCTAAAGATATTGTTGAAAAGTTTCATTAAATGTTACAGCTCATTATGGCTTTGATTACTGTAATTTTTAATGTGGGGTGAGCCTTCTGTAATGTGAGTCTCTTTGTGCTCCCTTTTTTTGTTACATAAAGCAGAATGCTTTACCATCCAATTACAGTGGACTTCACAGAGGTAGCTGAGGGGCAATATTAATTACCCTTTGTCCTAGCTCATCTCTTGATACATTTTGTAATATCTCAATTATTTCTTTTTACATTCTTTGCATTGTGAAGCGAATGTGTAAATTAAAAACAACCAGGAAGGTCAAGGTTTGGGGTGGGGGGAGTTGTGTGCAAAATCTCATCAACTGCCATCCTTTGCTGCTGTCTGTGTTGCTGCAGCAAGGAATCCAGGGCTGGGGCACAGAGCTCTGCACTGGTTCACCTGATCCCTGTTCTCTTCCTGCTCCTGTGTCAAAGGAGGGATGGATTTCGTGCCCTAACCTCAACCACTGACTAAACCTAGTGGTAAAGTGAGAGGGTAGAGGAGATGGAAAGAGGCACCTGGCTCTAATTCCTGTGACCAGGTACTCATTGAAGTCTCCTCCAACTCTCACAATGACCTTAATGTCTAATTAATGGCTCCCAGTGCCCCCACTGCAGCTCTGGTTAATTTAACCAGCCCTGCATACAGTACCCATACAGGCAGGGGGGTCTCCCTGGCATGCAGGTGCCCTGCTGGCACAAGGACACCCCCAGCCTGACCCTTGGCCAAGGAATCAGGTGTGCTGTTGTACCCAAGCTTGGGGATGGGGCTGGTGTCTGAATCCAGCTCTGCTGGGACAAGTTTCCTCCCTGGCAGCAAGCACTGGGGGAGGCTGGCAGCTCTCTGCTCCAGGAGAGCAGGAAGGAGATCCTTGCAGCCTGTGCTCATGGTGGCCTGCAAGCTCCTCTGGCTCCTCCTGTAATTTACTGAAGCCCAATGGTTTATAAACTGAGGTCTTGGAATGATGGATGGCAAGCCTGCCTTTGGTGCTGCTACCTCAGCAGCTGCTGATTTGTTTTCTTGCCTCTCCTGCAGCAGAGCTGGGTGGGATCAGCGATTTCTCTGACCTTGATCTCAGCATGAGCCTGCTCCTTTTCCTCCCACCCCCCTCAGCCACCTGCCTTCGCCCTTGCCTCTGGAAGAGCTGGGAACAAGGCAGAGAAGGCACAGAGAAGCAGGAAAGCCCTGGTAAGTGGGTGGGGACAGCCAGGCAGTACCCCATGAGGGGTTTTGCTGAGGGGAGCAACGGGGAGCAGACAGCAAACAGCCCGTGCCTGGCAGCTGGGCAGAGCCAGTGCAGGGACACAGAGCTGCCTCTCCAGCTGGGCCTCTGGAGGGGGACTCTGTTCTGCACGGTGTTCCAAGAGCAGCTGCCTGCCTGCTGGGCCTGGAAGAGTTGAACTGCCTGCTCTGCCTGGCTCTGCTGGGCATCCTCCAAGAGAAAGTATGATCTGCTGCAGCTGGGAGATGATCTCCCAGCAGCTTGGTGCTGGACAGAGGCAAGAGCCAGCCTTGCCACAGGGGACAAGCTGGCCTGGCCCTCACTGGTGTGTGTCAGGGAGGCTTATTCATTGCTTGGTGGTTCTGTGTTAAATGACCCACTTACAACTTTTTCTTGTCAGTTTTGAAACTGTGAAATGAGGTGCAGTAATCAAGGAGGGTTTTAATAATCATCCCAGGCCTGACATTTAAATTACAGATGGCATTTTCAATTAAACAAGCACTCTCAGCAGGTTTAATTTAGCTATCAGTTCTGCTTTGTTCTTTGAGTGTTTCCTTAAAAACAGTGATGAATTAAAAACTTGCTCCAAAGGGAGAGGAAACCAATAAGACATTAAAGCTGAGTGGAAAAGAGGATGTCCCTTCAGGGATTGCTGAGTGTGCAGGGGGAAGCCAGAGAGTGAGCAGATGTTAAACTCCCCCAGCACAAATCTGTGCACAGGATGCCCATTGTGTTCTGCTCTCAGGTGTCATTTTGTGGGCACGTGCAGTCACAGCTCAGTGCTTCCCAGTGCAGGGGCAGCTGGATTGCAGCACTCTGTGTGTTCTGTGACCTGTGTGCATGCCTGCCTGCACTCCTTTGCTCCACACAGGCTCACACTTGCCCTTTCTATCCCTTTAAACATCTGTGTTCCCACTTTACCAGGGCACCCCAAATGCCCTTACACTCATGAGCTCTCACTCTTTATTGCTTGCTTTTTCAAGCAAGGCTGAGGCTGGTTCCACCTCTGTTTAAAAAAAAAAAAAAAACAAAAACCAAACTTAACAAGACCACAAAGAATATGGTGGGAATTATCGATTTGGTTCAAAATTGTTTTCCTGTTGTCTCTGCCTTGCTTTCCCCATTAGTTACTGGTTGCTGATACAGTGAACTTGGTTTGCATGTCCTTATGGGCCCTAGGAGCTGCTGTTGCTAGGGGCTACTGTGCTGAGAAGTGGCTTGCCTCCAGGACTCTCCCAGGAAGGGGCAGAGAGCAGCAGAGGAAGGGAAGCAGTGTCCCAGCTGTGCTGTACAGCTGGGAGAAGTGCTGCTCTCCAAAGCCTGTGTTGCAGTGGCCTGTGGGCACAGGGCTGCATCTCCCAGATCACTTCCTGATCTCCATGAATGAAACCCTGCCTCGATTTTCTTGAGATGTGTGTTTCCAGTCCTCCATGGCAGAGCTCACAGTCCCTTAGGTCAGAAACTTCTCCTGTCACCTCCCTGCCCAGGTAAAACAGCTGGAGCTCTGCCCAGCACAACCTCAGGTCAGCTACCACTTGTGATACTGAAGTGCTCAGTTCAACAATACAATTTGGGAATGTCCTGCCTGGGCCAGAGCTCATAAAGGGAATGGGATCAGGAATTGCCATGTCAGTACCTGGGTTTGTGTGAAAGGCCTGGATCTCACAGCTCTCTGAGGGGCTAATTCTCTTGGCCATCAAAAATTTGGCCATTATTTGCTTGTGGTCCTCAGCTGGTGATTTCAGTGGCAGAAGTGTTGTTGCATAAATTGAGGCCAGGGTCCTGGTCCTTCTTTTGGAGGGGCTCTTACGGTATTAGGAGGGAGAAGAGCCTTCCCCCTTCCACAGAAGAGCACCCACTCCTTGTAGCTGTTGTGAGGAGCCTCCTGCATTTCTTTCCAGGGTGAAACAGGGCTGGATAATTTCATCACTGCTAATAACATTTCTAGCAAGGCAAGCTACTGTAATGATAAGGGTAATTTAATCTCATGCTTCAGGGATAAGCTGAGCTCAGGAGGGGAATCAGAGAGGAATTCATTTCCCCTTTCCCTGTGGAAGCTGCTTTGCACAGATGATCATTTGTGTTGAAAGGCTGATGCTTTCCATGGCACAGGGGCTGGGCTCCAGAGCATCCTCGTTGCCTGCTGTCTGTCCTGGCTCCCTGATCTGTGGCAAATAGCGAGCCAAATTTGCCTGCAGTTCCAGAAGAAAGGGGAGAGGTTGATGAGGGGAGGGCAGTCCCTGCCTGAGAGTCCCAGTCCCTTACAGCCTGCTGGCATGTGCAGGTGTATGCTGAGAGATTGTGGGAGTGGGCGAGGGGGCCATGAGGAAGAGGAGCAAGCTGTGAAGTTATCCCCTATGAGGTATGTTCCTGTGCTACTAGCTTGGTGTAGAAAAACATGTTAACAACTTTGATAGTGGGGAATTTTAATGCAGGTGAGCTGCCTGGCCAGGCTGCACAGTAGGGAGGACAGGAAAATGGCCATAATTTAATTATTTAGGCAGTTCAGAGGTCTTTGCAGGCAGCTGCTCCTCATGTATGTGTAGGGGAAGGTTGCAGCAGTGTCACCAAAAGGAAGGAAACTCAGAGTGTGTGGCTGAAGCTGGTGGCTCTGGGCTCAGGGAGGTTCTGAGCCAGGGGCTGGGCAGCACAGGATGGGCTTCCAGTATCTGTGCAGGCTTGTCCCTACCCAGCACTGCACTGCTCTCTGACAACAGGCAGACACTGTCTCCTCTTTTTGCTTCATGTGGCAGACACTGTCCACACAGCCCTGGGTATTTCCTGGCCGTTTCTCTGCCTGCTGGACATAACAACCCTTCCAGAACTTTCTGCCACACAGGGGTGTGCAGCAGCTGTGCTCAGGGAGTGAGAGCTTGTGTACATTGCTATCTGCTGGGAATTGTTATTGAGGGAGGTGGACCTTGACACTGAAAATATCATGGAAATTACTTGGAAATGAGATGAAATGTCATTCATTTTGCATGCAGGCAAAAAGCACAGTAAATGAAAGGATTAGGTGGAGTATGCACAAAGGGAGAGCTCTTGTCCTGGTCAATAATTTAGAGTTCCCAGAAAAGGGACTGTTAGGGTTGCATGTACAAAACACTTGAACAGACTTTCCAAGGAATTATTCAAAAGAGTAGTTTATTCAGATTTACTGGTTGCAGTTGAGCTGAAGGTCAGAGTTAAATATAACTGGAACTTATGCATGTATTATAATTCACAGTTGGAGACGTGGTTCAGGAAACAGGTCTGTGGGCATGGACGTATGGCTGTGCTCAAAGACTTCCTGTGTGACAGGCTTATGTCTCTGGCATCCCTGTTCTCAAATAGGGATAATGGAAGGCAATAAAATGTGCTAATAGTTCAGAAGCACAGTCTCAAATTCTTGGAGCAAGCACTGTGTGAATATAGGTCAGGGGTTAATGCATCCCTTGCTTTTTTTAATAAATATGATCTTGCCTTTTAGACTAACGTGCCTGTATCAGAGCCCCTTTCTTCACCTTTTTTCATCCATACTGAATCCCAGACTCTCTGCTGAGAAAAGAAGCACTGACCTTCATGATTGTCTGTGAGCAGCATCTCCTTTTCTGTAATGAATGTGTCAAACCATAAGTACTGCAGCTTCTCATTTCCTTGCACTCAGTGGCAACAAATCAGTATAATTTCCTTTGTTTTATCTGGTTTTCCTCATAAATGCTGCTACCATTAAAATCTAGAGGAATCCTGTGCTTCCTGAAATGTGCCACATTTTCAGCACCCCCTTCCCCAGGCGTAGCCAATGCCGTGAGAGTGCAGCAGGAAGGATTAGTGCTCCCTGCCCTCTGTGAAAGGCTGATTTGAAGGGTCTTACCTCAGATATTCCAGCCAACAGCCCCCTGAGGTGTCCTGGAGGAGCTGGTGCTGCCTCTGGGGATCCCCAGACCCAGGTGTGCCAGTTCACCCCCTCAAGCAGTGTCACAGCCTCCATGGGAAGAAGGAAGGGTCAGCTGGTGTGTGCTGCTGCAGACCCCTCCCAGACAGCGTGGCATCCTGCAGGCTTGGCCCAAGACACAACACAAGGAGGAGCGTTTTCATACTTATTTCAGTGATTTTGGATCAGTGAGTCATCCCCCTGCCTCTGTCCCCTTCTGCCTGGCCCTCTCCCACCCGAGTGCTGTGTTTCATGTTGTGCCCATGGTGTTGGTTGCTAACCAGCAAGAGCTGCCTTGCAGGTCACTCTGCTTTGGCCACTGCTGGATGCCCTGAACCTGATGTGGTCCCTGGAGGTGCAGAGGGAGTGTGGGCTGGAGCTCTCTGCTCTGCCCAGCCCTCCAACAGTGGGTGCCTGAGAGCTGTGCAGGCTGGGCACACGAGCACCTGACAAGGGTAACTGGGGATGCTGCCTGATTTCTTAAAAAGTTGCCTAGAAACCAAACTCAATATTGCTGAACTTCACCAAGTCTGCAGTGCAGAACTTGCTGCACAGGGAAAAGGATTTTTTTGTTTTTATTATTATTTTCTATTTCTTTTTTTCTCTCTTACAAGAAATAACTCACTTTTCAGCTGTTGGAGAAGGTAGTAATTGATCAAGAGCTTTGCAGTTTGCCTTCCGGAATGGTTTTATTCTTGATGTAGGAATAAAATTCTGTTAGGTCAAATACACAGCAATAAATACAAGAAGCACATTAACTTTAATATATTGGATTATTCCACTTGGTGGTGACGGGGAAAAAAACAAGATTTAATTCCCCTGGCAATGCAGGCAGAGAAAATCACTTTCCCTGCCCATGTTTTTTTTTTCTGTTAAGTCATTTTTGTCTGTCAGTGCTGGTGCTGCAGGCTTTGGCGGGGTTCAATTTTTCTTTTTTTTTTTTTTAACCTGGAGTGAAAGTAAGAAGTATTTTCTCCAAGTAAATTGTTCACAAATTCTCTCAATGCCTTTCATTTCTAGCTGTTGCACACTCCTTCCCTAGTGAGCTGTGTGGAGCTCTTGGTGCTGTCAGAAAAAGGGGGATTGTCATGAGCTGGCAAGGTAAGGTGTGTTTTAGTTTCACTCTGCCACAGGAGTGGGGCAGTGACTTCAGCACAGGTGTTCTCCTTTTTCCAGGTATGCTGGTCTTTTTTCTCTCCCTGTTCTGAAACTTCTCAGCTAAAACTAAGATTGCTTTTCTATGTCAACTATTTTTGTGATGTACCACCACCTTTCAGTGCCACAACATCTATTGCACCTTTCCCTGTGTCCCACACTCCAGTGCTGTCTTAGGGCTCCCATACAGAGGTGAATGTACCCAGCAGTGCATGAATGATTCCTAAGTGATATTCCTTGCAGTGCTGAACTCTTTCATCAAGTCTCATAGTCAGTCCTTGTGCTGAGTCTTCCCTCATTTTTCTGGGAGAGCAGTGACATTAGAAACTTCTCCCACAGTCCTTGCCTTTTCACAGATTTCTGTTTTATATTGGAGAAATGACAGATGAGAAGAGGCAAGAAATACTTCCTGGTCATTAGGGCAGACAGGTAGAAGATGGCTCTGCTGTGGACCAGGCAAACAGCAGAAAGACTGCCACAGGGATTTTGTCTGGGTGAGAGGAAACATCTCAGCACGGTGGAGGTGTAACAAAGGATTTGCAAGGGTAAAGCCTTTCTAGCCAGAAAGCTTTGAAAAAAGGCTGGAGGAATCTGTGGCAGGAGGGATGTACAGGTGGGAAGGGATCTGAGTTAGACAGGAGAAGGGGACTTGGAGCAGGCAGGCTTGTGTTGTGTGGTGGGATGTGTGAATTGGTTCCAAAGCATCTCTCTCCTGTATGCAAGTTGGCAGGAGAGACTGGGGAAAAGCAAGGTAGGAGAGTCTGTGTGGGTAACTGAGCCTCTGCAGTGTTTTTATCTGTCCAGGCAGAGTTACCAGTAAGCCAGCCTCCTGCACCAGCACACAGACTCTGTCTGATTGTATTTGTCTGACAGAAGAAAGACTTCACCATAATGCTGCTGACAATTAATTGGCTTTTGTTCAGCAAGAGTGAACAAGATCTCATCTTAATCTGTTTCATTATTTTGCCTTGTATAGCACAGTCAACACAAGATTAGGTTTAATTTTCAAATAAAATGCAAAGTCATTACTCATATCTGGATCAGGATTTTATCTGCTTCATTTTGCAGCGCTCCGTGTGTCAATAGTAACGAGAGGAGCTGCACTGCCTGTGGTGAGGTAGAAATAGCACTGCTTGACTTGAGGACCCTCTCCAAGGATTGCAAGTAGCAGAGCTCTGATACTGTCCTTTCTCTACCCTCAGCTCTTCAGAGAAGGAGCTTTGTGCTCGGGGAAATTTGGATATATATATCCCACTGCATCTCAGTGCTTCTGCACATGGTAGGTCTGCAATGTGCCCTGTGGGAGGCATGTGGCTGCCACAGCTTCCTCCCCTCCCTGTCAGTGCCCAGCCCTGCTCCTGCTGCAGTGAGATGAGATGTGTTTCTCCACGATCCATCAGTCCAATGAGCTCTCTCATGGCTTTATTGCAGCCTCTCTGGGAGCACTGATTACCCTGTGCTTAATGGGTCTACACAGATACTAGCTCCAGATGAGTTGCTCTGAGTGCCTGCAGGGGAGGTCAGCCAAGGGCATGTGATGTATCTGGGACTCTGCCTGGCTGGGGAGGGCTGCAGAGCTCTGCATGCAGGGGAGGTGGGCAGAGGGGCTGTGAGTGCCTGGCCATGGTGCACCAGGGCACACACACAGCCCTGCTGCTCTGGCTGAGACTCTTCCAAGTCTTACGGGCTGCATTAAGGTTAGAAAATACTCTGCAAGAAAGGCATGTTACTAGTTTGAGTGATACTTCAACGCTCTAGGATAGTGTTGAGCAAATTGTGCTGCTTCCACTTGAATTTGAAAGGCCTTGGTCTGTGTTCAGGTAGCTTTCGCTGCTCTCATTGCTCATTGCAGTTTAAAAGGCTGCCTGCAACCAACAGAGGTGTGCTGTGTCTGCTGCCCAAGAGGCAACAATCCTTCCAAACTGTGTGTAGGTAGCCCAGCTGGCAGGGATCAGCATTAGGGTCTGTGCAGCAAAGGCTGCGCTGCAGACCGTGCCAGCCGGCACTGCAGGAGCATGAGAAGAAAACACTCACTCGGGACTAAGTGACTCGGAAAAAACAAGGTGCAGGACTCAGAAGCAGACCCAAACCGCAGCAGCCAGACCGGTACAATCACATCTCCTGTGCGTCCTCGGAGTGGAGGGAGCCGGCAACGCCAGCGGCTGCTGCCTGCAGCCCGAGTGCCCCCTGCTGTCACCGCCCAGGGACCGGCCTCGAGCAGGGTGACACAGCCCCAGCTGTGCTTGCCTGGTCTTGTCTGGCTTCTCTGTACCCGTGACATCTCCTCCTCAAGTGTCAGCCTTGACCATGAGTGTGTTGTTCTGGTTGGCTGTGAACCTTTGCTTTACACACAGGTTGCTGTGTCAGGAGCTCGGCTCTCTGAGCAATCCTTGTGCTTGCCAGCTTCTGTGAGACTTTCCAGCTGAACTCACTGTAGCTGTTCTCTCTGTAATTCCAAAGTGTGTTCCCAGTAGGAAAGCATCCTTAGGTCCTTATTTCCCTACTAGGTAAGGAGACTGAGGCTGGGGGAGTCACTGCTCTGAGGACATCAGAAGGAACTGACTGGTGGATGGAAGGACAAGCAGGGGTCAGGTTAGCTCAGTGCCAAGGCTGCTGACATGTGGACTGCTCTGTCCCTAAGGTACCTGTGTGATGTGGGACAGCAGTGAAGGGGGTGTGGGAGTGGCTGCAAAGGGAGATGTCTGCCTCAGGGAGTGTTTCTTCACTAGTCCAGTGCTTTCCAGTTCTTGGGAGGGTTTCTGCTCTTGACAGGCAAAGAAGGATGCGTCCCTGGTTTTCCATCCCACTACCTGTGGCCCTACTGATACCTGCCCCTGAGATTATCTCATTTGGTTAGGGAGCATGGTGCTAATAACACACAACACCAAAGTTGTGGGTCCAAGCCCTGTATGAGCCATTCACTTAGGAGTTGGACTCGGTGATGATTTTGGGTCCCTTCCAACCCAGAATAATCTGTCAGTCTGTTAATCTCTGCCACAGCTTTCAGGTGAACTTCTCTGCTGCAGTAGTTGATGCTCTGCTGTCCTGTCTCTCAGGAAGTGCCATTCCCAGCCCCTGAAAACTGATTTAAAAATAATCAAGTTCCTAAACTACCCTTCCTTTTACAACTGGCTAGAACAGCTGGGCTGCAAGCAACAGGGAATTGTCAGATAGATAAAAACTTGTATTTTCTCCCCCAACTGTCCCATCCCCAGTCTTGAATTGCCTAGTGGGGGAGAAAACTCCTCAGTCTGTCCACAACGCCCCAGGTGGGCAATAATAGATGCTTCATATAGAAAAATTCAATTAGACTTGACAGGAGATGTATGACAGTGCTTCCTTGCCAGGACCCCATATTGCTCTGTTCTGTTCCTCTGCAAGAGACTTGCTGTAGAAGTTGATATGAAAAAAATCAACCAGCCAACCAACCAACCAAAAACCAAAACACAAAAAACCCCCCAAAACAAAACCAAAAAAACAAACAGACAAAAAACCACCACCACAAAACCAGCAGAAACAAAACCCAACTAAAACCAACAACAAGTGAGCCCTTTCTGCAGCTCTTGTTGCCATGATCAAGACTGGGAAGGGACCCTTTCATGTGGTTTTGGCTTTTTGGTATTTTTTTCTTTTTTCATCGTGAATATTTCAGCAAGACTCAGTCTTTGTGTTTTAATGCTCAGATTTCTAAATACTCTGAGTCTGGGGAATGCAAATATCTGATATAAATCAGTGGGACAGGGCTCTTTCTGTCTGTACAGCACACTTCTGCATTGTCACTAGTGTGCCCAGAAGCCACTGTGCAGTGTCACACAGCTGCTTGCTGGTGCTGGCACAGCAGAAAGCAGAAGGAACTCGCACTGAAGTGGTGGGTGACAGAGCCCTGCAGCAGCTGGGAGATTTAATACATGTAAGGCCTTTTGCCACAGTGACACTTAGTTTCTGTAATCCTATGCAATTGCATCATCTGGATTTCCATGAAGTCTGTAAGGTGTGAGGAGCCATTACCCTCCTGCAGTGTTTGTCTCTGATGGGTGAATTGACATCACCTTGGAATTGGGTGTATGGTGCAGTGTGTTCAGACTTACAGTGTTTGATCAAAATTCAAAAGGCATTTGGAACAAAATGTTTATCGTGTGAACAAGACTTTTTTTTTTCCATGTACCCAGACACTCATTTGCTTTGTGAGTGTAGTACTGGCATGGCTGAATGTTGAGGAGTAATTGCTCCCCTGAGGTTCAGCAGTGGCTTTTGTGAGCAGCTCTGGGAAGCAGAGCTGGTTATTCTCTGCAGTGAGGCTGCAGGCACTGAGTGTCTGGGAAAACACCTCCTGCAGGGGAGTGGGGAGGTCAGGACAAGCTTTGCAGGTTGCCCCTGACAGCCAACGTGAACATGGGGGGTGCCAGGAGAAAAGCCTCAGGCAGCTGAGTTCATGGTAACAGAGCTCTGGGAATGCTTCAGCCTAGAGAAACCTAAAGCCTCGTTTGTACAAGGCCACAATATCTGCAGGCTTAATCTGAGGTTTATCTTGCCTGTAAGATGGTGACTTGGGAGAGGTTCTGTTCAACAATTGCATTGAGGTGTGAAATCCTGATCCCCTCACTTTACTGATTCGTTAGGGACAAGTGGAGGGATTGTTTCTTCTGTGGGGCAGGGAGTTGGGAGTGAGCTGAATATTAATTAACAGCTGCAGTAAAGGCTCAGGGTGAGTAAAGTGCATAACAGTGTGTGCAGGGGTAAGGGAAGGGAAACAGTTAAATTCTGAACTGATTCTGGTGCCTCCTGGGTTAGAACTAAGGCTGAACTCACAGAAGAGCTAGTGACAAATGTCCTGGAGGGTGTGCAGCAGGGCTGGACTCTGTAGAAGCCTTCCTGTACCTTCTCTGTGCCTTGAATGAGTTCCCACGATGTTTGAAATGCACTTCTGCTTGCTGTTACACTGCAGACCCACTGCACATTCCCATGGGTGCTGGGGAACAGAGCACATCCCTCTTTCAGGGACACCTGTGGTATCACACATGGCACAGCTGCTTTTGGAGAGAACTGGCTGCCGTGCTCCACACAGTCACAGCACAGATGCTTGAGCACAGGGGACAGACACCCAGTACACAAGAGGAAATGCACACACAATTGTGTCACTTTATTATGTTTGCCTGGACTCTGGTGTGTGTGTGGCACCCAGGTGCAGCTGTGCAGGAAGCCTGAGGAAGCAGCATACACAGAGCCTGGCTGGGAAGCTCTCTCCTTTGGCTGCAGGCAGTCGCAGTCACTGCATGTGTAAGGGGGCACTTAAATGGCAGCCCAGAGAAGGAAGACAGACAAATAAAAATATAAATACAGACAAAAATATAAATACTTTCTCTAGGCAACATCAACTCTGTTAGGGGATGTTTCTGTGAGTGGAATAGCAGGGACAGTCTTGGTTCAGGAAGGCTTCGGGGTCTGTTCAGGATGGGGCTCCCAGCCCTGAGTGATATCAGGAAGTGCAGGTGGGAGACTCAAGTGCTGCCTGGTCACAAGCACATGGCAGAGGCACAGTGGTCAGTAGAGGTGGAGCGAGGCCAACAGCTTTCTGTGTCCTGCTAGCAGAGTCATCCTGGAGGACCAGGATGCTTGCTGCATGAAGCATGCAGAGGCCAGGAAGGGGTAAATGAGTTTGTTTTTACTTTTTCCTGGACTCTCTCCCCAGTTTTTTCTAACCCATTTCCCTGAGTTGTCATCTCTCTCTCTCTCTCTCTCCCCCCCAGCAATTACTCTCAGGTAACATCCATCTGAGGCAGCCAAATGAAGCCCCAGGGTTGGACACATCTGCTGACAGGTTTCTCTTCCCAACACTTTCCTTGATAAATGGATGCTGGGAACAGTGTAAGAGGAAAGGATTCCGTATCTCTTGCTTTGCATTCTCACTAAAAATTAAACTAATAGCATTGGCAGCCAAGCTAGAGCCCCTTTGTGGTAAACAATGTTACCTGTTTATAAATGGAGAAGCCAAGGTTCTCACTGCAGGTCATGGAAACAGTTGGGAACAGGGCTCTGTGTTTCCCTATTATCACCTGGTTTTCTTTATTCTTTTCTTCCCACTCTTAACTTCCAGAAAATACACCTAAAGTATCCCTTCAAGTTAAGGAGTGCCCAAGTCAGGGAAGCAGGCAGGAGAGAGACCCAACTCAGGCTGGCTGCTAGGGATTGGAGACTTAAGAGAGGAGGGCTGCAGGGTTTTTAGGTGATCTCCTGTCTGATGGAGAACATCAGTGCAAGTGGTGAGGCTGAGTCTTGTGGTGCATTCACAGATTCATTCACATTCTTTGCAGAGTCCTCCTGAGGAAGGATGGGTGCTGGCTCTGGCATCTCGCACGTTCCTGTGCAGAAAGGCTCTTTGCTCTGTGGCCGGAAGCAGCACCATGCAGAAACCATCCAAAGGCATGGGGACACCCTGAGGGAGGTCAGCTCCAGCGTGCAGCCCCTGGTTAAGCACAGCTATGGCTCCACTGTCACACTGCTGCTGGTGACACGGACACCGTACCAGCCCTTCCAGAACAGCGTGTCCTGGCCACCGTGTTCAAAGCGGACAAAACGCACCCCAGGCCCGTAGCTGGAAAAGGTGTGGGAGATCTTTGGGACAAGAGACAGAACAGTTGTTAGTAAGTGTCAAACCACCACAAACCTACTGTTCAGTGCACAGAGCCTTCAGCTCCATGGGCCACAGTCACATTTACAGTGGGAGAAGCTTTGATACCATTGTTTTGAGGCCACTTAATCACTCCCAGTTGGACATCTTCACCTTACCCCTGCTAGTGGTGACTCAGCAGGTTTCCAAGTTTCCTGTAAAGCACCTTCCTTTTCCTTTTTTAATTACAGAACATTGACAGACCCTTCTCCTCCCCCTGGAGAATTCTGCTTAAAAATATTCCTGATTCATGTAGGTTGGGTGTCACCTGCTGAGCCCATACCTGTAACTCACCTCAGTCCAGCTGGCATCGTTTTCCTGTGGGATGGTGATAGTCTCACTTTTGTACTCAGCCAGCACATCCTCATTGTCAGAGAGCAGCCTCACACACAGCTCGTAGAGGCAGCCAGCATCCCTGCGTCCTGCGTACCTACAGGGAGAGCCAAGCTGCTGGAATCACCTGTAAGAGCTCTGCAAAGGCTCCACCACACTCACCTTGGTTTGAGATGGAAATCTGCAGTGGTTCTTAGCCCAGCCCACCACCTCCCCTCATTCACCACAGGAACCTGGGCTTTGGAGTTCATGGGCTCCAACAGTTTCAAGCCTGTGGGAGCTGCCTGTGAGCCCTGTGCCACATCCAGGATCCTGCCAGCTGAGGTTTTAAGGCCCAGTACATACAAGGTCCATGCCCTCCCTGCTCTTCCTTATCTTTCTTAACCCTCTGCCTATCCTCAGAGCCTTCCTTAATACTTACCAGTCTCTTACCATGATTTTAGGCTGGGTTGTATCCAGCAGCTCTTCCCAGTAGCCCTCAGCCCTAAGGTCAATGACCTGAGCCTTCCGACACCACCTGAAACACGAGATGCTGACTGGTATCAGTCTCACCTGGGACTGGGGGAACCAAAATGCCCCCTTTCCTGAACAAGAGAAGAAAGCAGCCTTACTCATAAGATGTAACAAAGTATTTATGGACTTCTTCACTAGGGAATTCTTTTCCAAAGTCCCCTGGGAGCTCTTCAATTTTCCAGCCATCACCTCCATTCTCTACCTCTCCCCAGTGCTCCAAGTCTTCTGCAAATGGCAGAGAAAAGAATTGTACAAGTCCTGTGGGTGTGGGGAACTTGACCACCTCCCACTGGAACCTTCCTCTGGCTTTGAGGAAGTTTGATATTAGCCACAGTACTGATTTTATGTATACTATGGATATGTTTGTTAAGTAGAGGTCAGGCAAAAACCTTTAGTCTGACTGAGCCTAATCACACCAAACTTCAGCATTCCCCAGCAAAGTGCCTGGGTACGTGTGGGTTTAAGAAAGTACTCCAGGGTAGGTAGGTATTCTGAACAGTGTGTCAGCATTTTTAGTGTCACAGCACACAAAAACTCTGGGGACAGATGCTGACTGCTTTATTTCTAAGTCTTCCAAAGCACTAGGTGGTATTTTCTGAAGCAGTAAGTCCTTAAACATTGGGGGTTTTTGAGAGGGAAACCTGGATGTTGGAAAATCTTGCAGAAGGCCATCTGTAAAGAAAATGGGGAAGCTGTGTTGATGCTGTTTTGGTCTATGATGTGTGAAATTGTGGCTGCTTGGCTTGTGAAGCTTTGTTATTGCTGTTTATTGCTAAGCAGCTTGTAGCTCTGGGAAGTGAAGTTCATAGATACAGAAAAATGGCACGCGGAGTGTCTGCCCAGTCTCTAACATGGGCTGTGGTGAGGAGGGTAAAAACACAACTGGCCTGAGCTGCTCCAAGGAAAGAAGCCTGAAGGGTTTGGTGAGCTGAGGGCAGACTCACCCCTGAGCTGGGAAAGGCTCCATCTCTCCTGTCATGGCTTGGCAAGAAGCAACACAGAAACAAATGCCATGGTCATTACTGTGCTGGATGGTTTCTGCAAAGGACATCTTTGTGGCTCAAACATTATTTAGATCCCTGCAGAGGTTAAATTACATATTAAATTTAGTAAATATAATGCTCATGAAATGATTTGGCTCCATGGATTGAGTGACTTGACTCTTGGGCAGGGAGAAAATTCTGCAACCTGACAGCAGCTAAGATCTATTTCCAAAGACTGGAGATACACAATTCTCAGTGACCGGTCATCTCTCTGACACCCTGAAGCTTGTTACGATGTCTCTCACCTTCACCACACGGGTTCTTGATGAGATTCTTCCTTTTCTTACTCAGGAAGTAGAAGTTTTGCCAGTTCTCTGCATCTGAGTCTGCTCTGGTGAGGCCTTCCTGCTGACACTTCAGGATCCAAAGAGCAGCTCCATCAACCAGGTTCTTCCACTGGCAGCAGACCAGGCGGCACGCCAGCACCAGATCCACGGCGGGGATGGAGGCCAGGATTCGGATCAGGACTGCCTCAGGGAGGGACTCCATCCCTGGGGCACCCTGGACACAGCTGTCTGAGAGAGAGGGTGCAAAGGAGTGGTGAGGGTTCCCACCCTCAGCAGTGTCAGACACTGATGCAGTAGAAGAAAAGGGAAAAGAAATTTGTTATCTGAAGGCGTGATTTTGCTTTGTAGCCTCAAGGTCTTCTGTTCCTTATTAAGTTAATATCCTGAAGCAGATTACTATTTTTATATTCTAAGTAAAAGTCCTGAATTAAATCTGCCCACAAAATGTATATATTTGACAACTGCAATTGTGGGCAGTTTGTTCATTTTCCAGGCTGGAATCAGTCCTTCCAGAATCTCTGCTGCTGCAAAAATCAGCTGCTTAGTAATGAGTTCCTCTGCAGAGGGAGGCACATGGGTGTTTGTTCTGCCTTTAAAAACATCCCTGAAAACAAATACTGCAAAGCAGTACTCAAATATCAGCGTTAAGCATCTTGCCAGCCATCTTTGCAGTGGTTCATTCTACATCTGACAGGCTTTCCCTCAGAGTGCTGGCACTTAATCACCTTAGTCAGGACCTGTATAAAGTAAAGCTCTGAGCATAACTGAAAATAACTCAGCTGATATCTTCCAATATTCTATTGTCTATGGCCTAATAACTGCAGGAATTAAGTCAGAAGTGTTTGCTCTAACTTCATGGGCCAATTCTGAACTCCAAACAGCTCTCTGCTGCCCTGAGTTCCAGGTCCAGTGCTGCAGGACTGTGGAAAGATGAGCGTGCAGTTTCAGAGCCATGTCATCCATGAGGGATGCACTGTGACACTGCTTTTATGTCAGCTGAGTCCTGGTGCTGGGAAGCTGCTGAGGTTGCAGCAAACTGCAAGGATGCAGCCCAGCTCCTCAGGAATGACTCATTAAACCTGGGAGGACACCAAGAACAGAGCTGAAATACCCCGGCATGCCACTTACCGAAATACAGCAGTGCCAGACCTGGCAAGGAAGGGAAGAAATTGGGAGTCACTGCTGTAACAGCATCCTAAGTCTAGATGTTCAGATGTCTCCTCTATCTGCACTGCACCCAGCAAGGGCAAACTGTAGTTTAAAATTCCCTGGCTTTTACGGAGACAGCATTAATGATTTCCCATTTCCCCCACACTTCCAACCCTCAACCACAGTCCCGAAAGTTAAAATACAATTTTTTAAAAGTAGGCGGGACGGAGCATGCTGGTTTCATCTACAGGAATTTCAGAAGCCTCTCCTGCTCCCCGCCTGCTGATGGAGCGCTTTTAGCCAGGCTTCCTCCCGCACTCGGGAGAGGGGCGGAGGTTCCTTTTCCTTTCCCTTCCTTTTCCTTTCATTTTCCTTTCCCACCCCGGCCAAGCATCCAAGCTCTGAACGGCTTTGCATGACGGACACGCTGCCGGGCAGCGCCCTCCCCGGACGTGCTCGGGGCACTCGCGTGTCCCTGCTCTCCCCGGCGCCACCCGCACAACCCGCCGGGCTTGGGGCAGGCACCGAGCGCTCTCACCTGGCCGCTGCTGCCGGGCGGGCCGGAGCCGGGCCGCGCTGCCCCGAGCACGGTCCTGCGGGGAAAGGGCCGATCACGGTTTGTGTCTCTGGGAGCTCCTTATAAAGGAGCGCGGCCCCGCCTCGGCCCACGGAAGGGCCCGGCCCCGCACATCCGTGTCCGGGGAGCGCCGATG
>VXBQ01002182.1:83489-93882 GCA_013400175.1 Phainopepla nitens
AGGCTGGGGGTCTGTTCGTAAACTGCCTTTGCTTGCGGCAGCTCCCGTCGTGCCGAGGATTCCCCGTCGCCCTCCTGCGGGCCGCCGTCTGCCATGACAACCATCGGCGACCTCCCCGAGGATGTGCTGGTGGAGCTGCTGTCGCTGCTGCCCGCCCGGGACCTGCTCCGCACCTGCCGGCTGGTGTGCACGCAGTGGCGGTACGTGGTGGACCTGACCACCCTGTGGAAGCGCAAGTGCCAGCGCGATGGCTTTTATCGTCAGAGCCTGGACAGAAGCATCTCTGACTGGAGGATCTTCTATCTGCTCTGCCACTTGAAGAGAAACTTAATCAAAAACCCGTGTGCTGAAGGTTTGTTTCATTATTTGTAATAAAGGACTAAGAGGTTCCGAGCAGTCAGGATGAGTCAGTGTCCTGCATGCCTCAGCTGCTGGGGTAGCTCTGCTAGGTCAGATTCACCACTCAACTCTTGCAGTAAAACTCCTGTAGGTAGATAGGTATGTATTTACCAATACTTCGTGGTTTCAGCCAGAAAAATCTGGAGTCATAAGGCCCCAGTAGGCCAGGCAGTGACAATTAATTTGCACTGCAAGTACAGTGTGGTAGTGGAACAATCAGGAATTGGGATTAAACATTTGGGCAGCTGGAGAACTTTGGTTACCAAAGATTTGACTAATATGACTACAGTAACCCTACTTTATTGCTGATGATTTTCTGATGAGGTCAAATCTGCTACCTCCTGTCCAAGATGCTGACAGCCACATTAAAGGTAATGGCAGCATGACAGGAGTCACTTACAGCTGTAGGAAAAATACAGTGGAGCTGAAAACAGCAAGTAGCTTCCTAGAATTCTCCTGTTGCTGATTTTAACAAAAGCTGAGATCCTGCTGGTAGCTGAAGTGAGGTCCTGACCCTCACCTTGGACACCTGTGTTTTTAGAGAACTTCCAGCACTGGACACTTGATCATAACGAAGGAGACAAGTGGAAAATTGAGGCTCTGCCTGGAGCTCATGGAAATGATCTGCCAGACCCCAGAATACACAAATACTTTGTCACTTCATATGGGTAAGAACTGGATTCCAGTAATGAGGAACAGGGAAACCTGCTTCCTCCCATCTGTCTGAAAGTGGTTAGACCATTGTTAGAAGGCTGGTGGCAGGTTACTGAACCTTAGATCACCTGTGGGAAAAGGAAGGAGCTTCATTAACCCATCATGCCAGTTCATTTAAAGAGATGGGTACTGCTGAGAGAATTGATCACAGCAGGTGCTACATTTCTCTGCCTGCCAGGAACTTCCTGTAGTTTCACATGGCATCCCTGCTTCTCCTCTCCCAAAGGTGGTAGGGAAAGGTTAAGGGTCTGGAAAACTAAATGAACTGCACTTACATGACACGGTGAAAGCTCTGTAACCTCCAGGAGTGGTAGGTGTGTCACACTAATGACTTATGTATAAAAAGCTGTCATCAGAGGAGGATCAACAGCTTTTACAAGCTGTTAAGTCTGCAATACCTGGCTATGCACTAGTTTTAAAACAGTTTTTTGATCTAAAAATCCCCCCTGAAATCTGCTCTTGTTATGTAATTATTTAGACAGAATCTTACATAAAACCAAGAAACAGTTAAAAAGACTGCACTAGAACAACACAAAAACCCACAGGATACTTTCTAGAAAATGCACTGGTTTCTTGTTACCAATACATAAGTACAGAGACCCCTCTTAATCCACTTGTAGGTAACTATTCTTTTTATCTTGGGCTGAAGCTAATTCAGTTCATTTTCTTGTCAGGTTCTGACTATGGATAAGGCAGGGTTTAGCCAGGTCAGCTTTATGGGCCTTCAGGACCTGGGTGGGTGTTAAAGCTGTCAGGGAAAGGACAGCAAGAGAGAAGAGATGTGTTCTGGGGAACTGTGAGTATTTTTATGTCTGTTTCAGGCCATGCTTCAAGTCTCAACTCATTACCCTGAAGAAAGAAGGCTATTGGAATCAGCTGATGGATGAGAAACGGCCTGAGATTACAGTCAAGGACTGGTGAGTGGAAGCACTGACAATTAGAATTTCTTGCATTGGTCCAGAGGTAAGCTAGGCTTCTGGAGCTTTTCCTGGTATAAAATCAGTTCTTTATTCTTTGGGAGCTGTAGTTCTTGAGTAAAGAATAAGCTAAACTTACTCAGTGGACTACAAGGTGGCAATCTGTGAAGGGTGGGGTAGCTGTAAGTTCTAGAACTTTGCCATAGCTATGGGCATGACGTGCCTTTTCCTCTGCAGACAGGGATCCCCCTGGACACTGCTTTTGAAAAACAAAGAAAACTGAGTGCTCCTTGATTCCTCCTGCCTCTGCAGGTACGCTGCCAGGTCTGACTGCGGGTGCCGCTACGAGCTCACCGTGAGGCTGCTCTCCGAGGATTACATCGTCCTGGAGGAATTCCACCCTGAGCCAGTGGTCATTGAGCAGTGGAGTGATGCCAAGTGGAGAGAGGTGAGCAGCAGTCCTGGAGGCAGGAGCTTTACAGCAGTGTTGTGACACCTGTGTGTTGCAAGTCTTACCTGGCCAGAAGTGCCAGTGGACTTGCTCTGCTCTATAGAGAAGGTGAGTCCATCCTTGCTATTGATGATGCTGAAGAAGCAGTAGTGTTCTGAATGAGACAGGTGCTATTTTTAGGTTCCCAGCATTGTCTAGAGAGTATCTTGTGGGTTTCTGTGTTGTTTTAGTGCAGTCTTTTTAATTGTTTCTTGGTTTTATGTAAAATTCTGTCCAAATAATTAAATAACAAGCAGATTTCAGGGTTTTTTTTTGGATCAAAAAACTCTTAAAACTACTGCATGGATAGCCAAGTATTGCAAACTTTACTTTTCTTAAACTGTTACAGGTGTTTAACTGGTTTGATTCTGCATTAGATGTTACTTATACATCACTTAAGAATCAAGCTTCATGTTTTTGGGGAGAAAGCTGAGTGAGAAGGGCTTCTTTTCCCTCCCTCCCACCCCATCCCCCCAAAAACGGGGTATGGTGCACTTTCAATGGAAGATTTCTGAGCTCAGGAAGAGCTCAGTCTAAGACTCACACACTGTAGTTTTCTGAACTTCTAGGTGAGTGCTGGTTTATTTAGGCAAACTAAGAGGAATTCTCTTTTCTGTGCAGATCTCTCACACCTTCCAGAATTACCCAGCAGGAGTTCGTCACATCCTGTTTCAGCACGGGGGCCACGACACGCAGTACTGGGCAGGCTGGTACGGCATCCGTGTCACCAACAGCAGCCTCACCATTGGGCCCCAGACTTCAGTGTGAAGCACAGTGTAAGGGTTTGCTTTTACCTCAGGACTGTGATAGCCAGCTGGCCTCGGGTGCACTGCTGGCCTCTACTCTCTGGGTGTGTCCTAGCTTTGTCTTGCAGCTCTTGCTCACAGCAGAACTCCTGCAGGCCCAGCCCTTTGGAATGGCTTCTGTCTTCATCTTCCATCCTCTTCTACCATGGATGCTACTGCAGTTTCTGGTGCCCTTCCAGAGAAAAACTGGGACAATTGAATATGAGATCTATCTTTTCTAGTTAATACATTCTTATGCTAACACACACAGTCTTCAAGACACTTTCTTGTTTATGGAACTTAAGAAAGATAAGGCTAAAATGTTTCATTTCAGATTACCAATGGTATCTACAAGCACTCTGCCACAGATTGTTTTGTATGGTATTTTCTTTCCTGTTTCAGTTTTAAGATTCAGTTAAGATTGATGATCTGCATCAGACCCTTCACAGCATCAGGAAACTGCCACCCCTTGATCCTAAGTGCTGTGTCACTGCTAGTGAATTCCTTACCCTTTCTCTCAGTGTGTATGATCAAAATGGTGCCTGCCTTCCTATCCAGAACAGTCCTTGGTGTTTGAGTAAACAGGTAGAGAAGGAGGAGGTAAGGAGGCCCTTCAGGCAGCTGCGTAACAACACAAGTGTGTGTTGATTGTGCTGGGCTTTTCCCACATCACCTTTGGTCTGTACTAAGCAGTGTAATCCCATATAAAATGTTAAAGCAGTGCCCAGCCTTATCTGTAATGTTCCAACACTTGTTACTTGGAGGAAGCAGGAGGTGCTGGACAGGCTAGTGTACCAAATTCTCTGCCAGACAAGCTCAGCTCACTCTGAACTGTGTGTGCCACCCTTATAAACCCAGAATTAATGCTAAGGTCATGTTCATCTCCTCTGACAGTGTAGGATTAACAGTGCTTTCTTTGCCTATTCTCTGTTAGCAGTAAGATACCTGGCAGGTGTCCTTGCTGGACAGACAAATTCCACATTGCTAATGCCACCTCTGAGTGAAAGGGGAGAGACCAAGGTTTCATAGGAATTGACAGAGTCCACATACAGGCCAGAAAAGCGGTGTGGAAGCTGCACAGAAAATAGAAATACTGAAAAAGGGAGCCTGGTTTTGACAGAACTCAGCCCAGTTCAACTGGGGTAAAACTTAGTATTTATTGAAGACTACTTGGGATGGTCACAGTGGACAGACACTACGTAAGGCCTCACTCCCCCTTAGCACAAATGTTGCTCTCATGGATTGTGTGACAGCTCCTTGCTGTCTGTCACTGCCTGTGTACAGTGGAGCTGCCCTTTTCAGGTGAGAACTGGACTGGTAATAAAGCACTGACACCCCAGGGACGCACTGTCTCAACACCTGTACTCTGACAGGTCAGCATGGGAACAGGCTCCCCATTCCAAGTCAGGTCTTTATGCAGGGATAAGAGCACTTGAAATAAAGAGGCAGCAGCTGCTCTACATTCACCCAGGCCAGCTGAAGAGATGGTTATTGAGTTACAGTTTGTGACAGATCTTACTCCACTGGGAGATCAGATGAAGCTTGAAGGCAAGGAAGATTTGAAATCAGGTGCCTTTGTGAGCTCGCTCTTCTACATAGAGCTGCATCTAGAGAGAGAAACAAGGAACAGTCCTGTTGGTTTACAGGTAGGTGAATGGAAAAAAAAAAAGCCTGCAACAGGCTGAGTAGGAAGGGCTTATACCTTCCCCCATCACCAGGTTTCCTGTTTCCCTATGAGGAGTCTTGCCCTGCTTTGATTACTGGCACAGACATCTGCAACACTAAGCTGCTGCTCAGCAGTATTTTTTAAAGTTGTTACACCACAGAAAACTTCAGAGCTGGTGTCAGAGCATTCAAAGCTCAGAACTGCAGCAGGTTCAGCACCTGTTGGTCAGAATGCTGTGCTCACCTTTAGGATGTCAGATGTCATGGTTTTCAGGGGAATTAGCCGGGGCTCGTGCATGTGCACGTCCTGCTCATCAGCGAGGATCCAGGGGAAATCCTGGGGGCAGGAACACAGGGAGTTAGCAGCAGAACCCAGCAGTGCTCGGTGAGCTCCTCCTCAGCACTTGCTTTGTGTTAAGTTGAAACAGAGACAGTGGCTGAGGGAAGGAGCAGGTAATTCAAACCTTCTACAACAACAGAACTTAACACTTACATGCTTGTCCCTGATGCTCAGCATAATTATCTTCAGTTACAGCATCAAACTGTGAGGCCAGCCCACTTCACTTACTGCAAAGGTGTCATCTCACTTATTTAAAAGATACACTCTCAGCTGTCCTGAGCTACCATGCCCAGTTCATTACATCAGGATTTAACTGCAACTCCAGAATGCTTAGGGCATGGGTTTCCATCCTGCCTCAGAAGTCTAGAGGTGGGTCTTGTGGGTACACCACAAGTTTCCATTACTAAGCAGTGCAGGACAGACTTTCATTTTGAAACAATTTTATACTTTGCTAGCTTTATTTGTTGTGCCTTAGGACATCTAAAATAACTCGACTCAGGAAAAAAAATTCCCTGTCTCTAAGCAAGGATTCTTTAAAAATAATCTTCCTTTAGAAACTGTTCTGTACACAGTTTCCTGTAAGATAAAATGTATTTGTGCCCCCAAATCTACTCATTACTTGGATCTTAGTCTTTCTTGCTCTTTACACAAAATCAGCCACCACACAGTGGTTGGTGGGTGAGGGCTGCTTTTTTCCTTGATTAAATTCAAGTACCTATTCTACATTCCTGAGCAGTTTGAAGTGTCTGAGCAAGCACTGGGCAGTGAGCACTGTTACAATCTATTTCAAGACTTGAAGCTGTCTGCAGTTGTGGCTGTGTGTGGCAAATGTGCTGTCAGCTCACCACCAGAAACCATTTCACCACATTTCAAGTACAGTTATGATGTGCCTCATGTGACACCAAGCCACATGTTCAAAATATCTCCCAGCTTAAGCCTTAGAGATGCCAAAACTCTTCACTGCCCAGTCTTTGCTCAGTCACTGCCCAGTCTTCTCACACACAGTCAGGTGCCCAAGGCTATCACTCACCTTGATCACCTGGATCTTTTCCATGTTGCGTGTGGCAGCCTCCCGTGTGTGAACCAGAACTGTGAAGGTGCAACCTAAGAGAAGGTTCCAGCTCAGGGGACAGCTCCCAGAGGATCAGCCAAGCCCAGCAATGCCAGGCATCAGGCTCTCTGGATCCAAGTGCCATTTACCTGGGGGGTTGTTGTCCAGCACAGCATCACACACGCTGATTTTCAGGATGAAGGCACGCAGTAACTGCTCCACGTGGGACAGCAGGGACTCAGAACTGTGGAGGAGACAGCAGCTGTTACTGACATGCAGCAAAGGCCTCAAGTTGCTCCCAGAACATCTCCCAGGGCTGGGTGTTGGATGCCATGGGCAAGCAGGAGTGGAAACCTCACCTAATGGAAAGAAGAGGTGGCTGGGTGATCTCAAAGACAAATCTCTCCACGGGGTGGTGCTCTTTATCCAGGATTACAACCACGACTTTCTCCACATCGTTCTGCAGGAACCAAGACAGAAAAATCCCTTCCTTAAAATGAGCTGGCTGCTGCCCACAGTGTGCTTCACATACTTTGATGTGATGGAGTACACTCAGTTGTTGGGGCTCACAGCACAAGCCCTTATCCAAAACCTGAGTTCAGATTATTCTTAGCAATCAGAAAAAATGCTTTTGCAAAGCCATTTCTTGCTGGGTGTTAAGCTGCCAGCTTGTGGCTGAGGCTGAGGGAGATGAAGTGTGCTAAACTGTACATTCCTCTAGATCCTGTTTTGGAACAAAGGAGGAAATGCCCAGCTATCTCTCTGCATCACTCTGGGATGGACACCAATGAAGTTAAGATACATTCAGACTCTTGCCCAAACACAGCAGCTTTGTACAACCACAATTTAAAACAGACTTAATTCCATTTTCTACATGTGCATTAAAATTGTCTGTAAAGAGCAAGGCATACAGAATCTGCCAGCAGCCTCCTGGAATGTTTCACTGGTTGCACCCTTCTCTTGCAAAACCTGCAGTCCATGCCTACCTCTGCCAGCTGGTTCACAGCAAAGCACTCAAACTGTTCTGCCACAACAGGTGCTTAAACTGGGATGGATTGTAAAGCAGAATGGCAGGATGGTGTTACTGGAAATATACAGACATGTGTCCTTGTGTGGTACATGAGACAAGCAAGGCAGAGTCTTAACTGCCAGGAAAGGTTATGATGTTTCAAGTTTTGTTAGGAACTTTTATCAGCTAGTATATTGTGTATTGGTAAACAAATGCTGCAGTTAAGTTAATATTTACATTCTCTTACTTTCTCTCAAATGCACTTGCAGTATTTTTGCCCAGGTCCCTGGGCTGAGCTCACCTTCTCCAGCAGTGGCTTTACACAGTGCAGTGTGTCCTGGATGTACTGGTTCAGCTCTGGGTGGCAGGACATCTGCAACAAACACAGGGAAGAGTCAGAGCTGTGTCTGGTGTGAGCCAGGACAATGCTAAAAGGCAAGATTTAAACAGAAGCACCAGTGTGTACCAGGCATTCAAGTCATGCTTCAAACAGTGCTGAAAAATGCTGAGTTGCCCACTGAAACCAGCAGTTCTTGCAGGGAAGGGTTATAGCTGAGGCAGATCACTGCACCACAGAGCTGTTGTGTATCTGGAATCTCTACTCACACCAGCATATTGGGAAGAGCATGTTCCAGCCATCTCTGCTTCCCAGGAAAGAAGCTTTCCTGTCACCTCACTGCACAGAGCCTTCTACTTCAGTTACCCATGACCTGCTTGTTCCAAGAGCATTGCTGGCTCCTCACTACAGGCTGCTCTCTCTTCTGACAGGAACTAAGCTCTCCTCAAAAATAAGTCTGTACATTAAACAATCACTTCCAGAGTGTAAGCCTTGACTGATCCTTGCTATTTTGTTTGTCCATGTGGCTGTCAGCTTTCAGGAAAGTCTCCTACCTGGACAGGTACATTGTATTTTTTCCTCTTCTGAAAGATCCCAATAGGGTAAACTTCTCTGACGTACAAGATGAGGTGAACAGCCACTTCCAGGAATTCTGAAAGAACATCTGCAACAACTGAAAAACACAAGTAAAGGATGCTGGAATAGGGTGTGGGAAAGCAGAGCAGTACCACAGACTCAGGGGAACTTTTTTCACAGGTTATTTTTTTCTGCATAAATTTCACCTGCCTCCTCTTAGCTGCAGAAGGTTTGGGGACAGAGCAACCCTACAACAACACTCCCCCAAGCTCAGTGCCCAGGAGGAGGAACCAGCTGCAGCTCAGGACAACACCTGACAACATTACCTTGCCCAAAGTTAAGGTCCTGCCGTGTGAGAGTGGTCATCTTCCCCAGGCCCTGGAAGTAACCACAAAAGGAATGGTTATCCTCTGGCTCCTGCATTATTGATCCCACCAGCTCATGTACACCAGAACACCCTGTGAGCCCACAGTGAGAGGTGTGAGCACCCCGACAAGCACAGCACATCCTCAGGGATTACCAGCAGTGCACAAACCAGTGCTCACACCTCAGGATGAGAGATTATTCATCATTTCATTCCTGGGGGTTTCAGTCTCTATCCCTTTCTGGGATACTGGAAAGTTCAAATACCTTTTAGTAAGACAAGAAACACTGTTTTTTAAAGCTTCATAGTACCTGCCTTTTCTAAGCCCTATCTCCTACTATAACACAAGAACTTCTCAGGGGTTTGGGTTTATTCTAACACCACCACGAACCATTGCTTGTCCAAGCTTGGAGCTTCCAATGACACACAGGTTCTCATCTGCTGCCACTGCCAACAGCTTGAGTTCCTCTCTGCAGTCCCAGACCCTGCAGAGCTGCAGAATTGAGTCAACTTTGTGACACAGGATTATGGAATACCTCAGGTTGGAAGGCACCCATAAGGATCATGGAGTTCAACTCCCTGCTCCTCACAGGACCACCTGAAACTAAACTATGTGACTTAGAGCATAATTCAGCTGCTCCTTGAGCTCTGACAGGCTTGGGCCATGACTACATCCCTGGGGAGCCTGAAATTTGTGAGCTACAAAGGGCAGCACATTATTGTGACAAACTGAGTTTCATGTGCCAACAATCACACAGCAGATGCTGGAGTTCCCAGCAGCTTTCCCTGCACAGCAGACTCCATGCCTTACAAAATTTCAGCCACAGTGTACGTAATTATCTATTAGAAACTTTAATTTGTTTCATTATTTTATCCACGCTCTCTGCATGCAAGCAAATTCTAACCACTACCAGCAGCACAGTTCATGAACTGGAGAGGTCTTTAAATGCCTCTGGAGCACCCTGGCTCTACCAGTAACTCAGGCAGACTTCTGACAAACCACAGATGTTCCAATCAGCTCTTTAGACACTGATTTTCAAGCTGTTTCAGCAGAAACAAAACACATTTTTCAGACCTACAAAGAATTAGTTGAACCTGCACAAGACAGAGCTACTCTCATCCCCAGTTTTTAAAACAGATTTATACCACTATATACAAGGACTTCCTGGAATATTAGTGATCTGCTACACTAAATAAAATCAAGATAGTTAAGCATCTCTCTAGCACCCCAGCCACAGTGTCACTCAAATTAGTACAAAAGATCTACAGAGTATCATAAACAATCTGTGTTTTTAGAGGCTTAGGTTCACATCCTCACTTAAACTTCATCCCTCCTTAAAGAGAGGCCCGGGCAACCCAAGGGATCCATCCTCCCATGCAGCCACAAGTGGGAACTGGGCACTGCACACTCAAGGACTGTGCAGGCTGGGAGATCATGGAATCACAGAACCGTTTGGGTTGGAGGGACCTTAAAGCTCATCCGATTACAGCACCCCGCAGAGGCAGGGCCTCCTTCCACTATCCCAGGCTGGTACAGCTCCGTGCAGCCTGGCCTTGGACATTTCCAGGTTCGGGGCACATCACGTAACTACAATCCACCGTGCCTCCCGTGCCCGTCTCCAGCGCTCCCGCACCGGAGCAGCGGGCACAGCCCTCAGCCCTCAGCCAGCCCTCAGCCCTCAGCCCTCAGCCCTCAGCCCTGAGCCCTGAGCCCTCAGCCAGCCCTCAGCCCTCAGCCAGCCCTCA
>VXBQ01002182.1:94871-113763 GCA_013400175.1 Phainopepla nitens
TGTCTCCTCCTCCTCCTCCTCCTCTCGGGTTTGAACACCCCTTGCCCCGCAGACCTGCCTCCCCTCCGCCGCTCGCACAGCTCTGCCCTGCCCTGCCCGCCGGGCTCCGCCACAGCGGCACCTCCGCACAGGTAGGCAGCGCTGCCCGCGCCGCGCTCACCCCGCCCCGGGCCGGGGGTGGATGCTCCGCCGAGCTGATTCCCCTCTGCTATCGCAGGGACTGGGGGGAAGTGGGGGACGCCTTCGCACTTTCCGTGTGCCCCGGAGGAAACAAAGCCGTGGGGTGAGGGGGATCCCCGGTCCCGCCGCCGCCGGGATGCGCGGGGCTCCGCTCACGGCGGCATCGCTCAGCGGGACGGGCGAGCGCGGAGCTCGGACAGCGCCGGAGCCGCGGTGCGTTCGGCCGGACCTATTGTCACCCGCGCTGGGGAGCGGGCTCCGGACTGTGCCGCTCCCGCCGCGGTGCTGCCGCACGGGTCACCTCCGTGCCCTGCGGCCGGTGCCTCCAGGGATGTGCGGTACGGGCTCCGGGGCTCGCGTCCCACCGCCCCGCTGGGGGTCCCTCCTGCCAGCTCCCTGCCAGATCGCTCTCGGAAGCGAAGTCGCCTCGGACAGAGGCACCGTCCCTCTGGCAGGACCTGACCCCCGGCACACCCAGGCGTATGTCCCGCTCCGAACCGGAGATGCCGAGGGGTGAGGGAAGCTTTTCCCACCGAGTCATTGTGTTTACAGAGCCCTGCGCTGCCGCGCACCGACCCTGGCTACCCCCGACTTGTCTGCTCTTCTTCTGTTGATAAAAGTGAGGTCTCATTTCTGAATTAAATCAATTTGGCATCAGTTAACGGCTTATTGCAGTTAGTAATTAATCACGTAGAATTTAAGTGACACTTAGCCAATTCACACCTGAAGTTTTCTGTCAGCCAGAGGGTTTAAGGGAAGTGGTTTTGTATTCCCATCTCCTCTCCCTTGAAGAAGGAGGCATTAATTTTATACGTATTGTTCAAAGTGAGAATGTCGTGCAAGGAAGAATGTTGAAAGCACAGCCTAACTGTTCTGCCAGTCGGGACACAGCCAGATCAACCTCCCAGCGAAGATCTGGGCAAATCTGCCCCATTCTTCCCTGTAACACTGGCGAGTACTTTCCAGCCGGGTGAGCAATGACCTTTCCTATTGATTGTGTCCCATTTGTCACCTGGCATTGTGTGTGAAACTGAAGAGTCTTCTCTGCCGTGCTGACAGCAAGCAGCTACATCTCGGATGCTAATCTCAGGCTCATTGCTATTTTAGTCTCATTATGGGGCAGGGGAGACTCTGTTTGATAGCAGGTCGCCTGTGATGGCTGCGTCAGCCACGCTGTGAGGTCCCAGAGGGGAGCAGAGCAGAGGGTACTGCATATTCATTAACGGGCCCCTCTTGCCCTTCAGTGCAGTGACTTGCTGGGCTGACCTGTCCCTGGGGAGGCTGTGCTGGGAAGCTCTCAGGGCAGGCTGGGCTAGGCTCAGGAGAAAGGGTGGCACAGCTGTGGCTAGGGGCATGGAGTGACTTGAAGGTGTCCAGTGTTGACCAAAACCGGGTGCTGGAGCTCAGCAGGGACTCAGGAGTGCCCGGGCTGCAGGAGGGGGAGTTCCCTGGGCTGTGCTGTGTGAACAGACGGCTCCTGTCCTGATCAGGAGGGTAGAGCACAGGCTGTCAGGCAGAGCTGAAGGGTGAGGGGAGTCCCAGCTCCAGCCCTACAACTAATGTCGAGTGAATCAAGTTTCAAGTGGGTACAAATTTCCCCTGGGAGAGGCTTTGTGAAGGCACAGGGTCAGCTACAACTACTACTTAATGCCTTACAAGCCTGAATCCTTATGTCCTGTCTCTTGTGCCACTAATGCAATTGGTATATTATATGAATTTAGCCCTTTCTATTCTCGAGTGTTGTCTGGGGATAGCAAACATGAGAGAAAACAGCACAGGAAAAGGAACCAAATGTTTCAAAGGACGAAGGGGGGTGGTGTTCAGGTAGCCTGAATATCTGCAGAGAGGAGATGTCTTGAATCACAGTCATAAGGGACAAAGAAACTTTGCAGTCCAGTAAGTATGAAAGGCAAGGTAGGGAGGAATGGTGATGATGGAAATAGGAAACCCAAAAAGCAAGGCAGCTCTGAAAAGGAGTACAAAAGGACTGAAGATCTGTGAGCAGGGAATTCTGCTGTTCTGTCATCCCAAGGATGTCTGGGACAACAGCAAAAACAATTGAACTGCTTTACAAATTGAGTATGCAGGAAGTGTTGGAAAGAATAAAAGTGTTAGTACTTTTGCCCTGGACAGAAAAAGAGAAGGGCAAGTATAACCTGCCTGCTTTGAGAGACCCTGGAAAGCTGGGATTGAGCTTTTAGAAATAGAAAAGTCCCTTGGCAGATTGTCTCTGAACCTTCCCAGCATTTGCCTCCAGAAACAGAAAAACAGATGGAAAGAGACCCAGCAGGGAAGTGAAATCTCATTTATCTGCACAATGCCATCCTCATGGCTCCAGCCAGCTCTCTGCATGTCAGCCACCATAGAGCCTACCCCATCCATTCTGCTCCAGGCCTTCTCAAGCCCATCCATCACCCCATGGCTTCTTATTTACAGGGGGCCTGGCACACAAAGCTGGGTTTATTGTCTGTCATCCCTGCCACACAGGCACATACACACAAGACCCGTGTAGATGCCCATACACTTTGTGTATTGCTGCAGGCTGGGACTGTCTGAAGTCTAGGAAATCTTTACACACATCTGCCAAAGTCTGAGCTTATCAGAGCCAAAAAGAAATCTGGTCCAGCACACGTGCTGGGGTCCAGCTTGCTTCAGCCCTTGGGCATACTAAATGCATCAAGGATCTTGGCAGTCTCTCAGTTCAAGGGTTTTGTTCCTCTTGGCTGTGACATGAAGAACATATGTGAAAAGTTAAAGCTAGGGCTGTCAGATATCATGTTTTAAGTGAGATATGTGAATGAATGTAGATGGTCTGATGTTCTTGCTTTGTCAAATACAAAACAAATACACCAGGGACAGTTTCAGAACCTATTTCAGAGCCAAGGTGACACAACTGTATTTAAAGGGGAAAAACATGAGTGAATTTCTGTGTACCTGCTCATTGCATGGCTCCTTGCAGGATTACAAGAAGAGAAATAGCAATGATATTAGTGAGTCCAGAGAAGACTTCCCACAGGGAAAGTTATCCAAGATGCAAACCCCCATCCCCTGCCCAATTTCACTTACAGGATTGTAACCATCCACTGCTAACCCAAAATGGATCAGAAATTGTGGCTGGAAAACAGCCCTGCAACTCCTCCCCAGCCCTGAGCCTGTACTCTGGGCAGCTCTTTGCTGTACACATGTTAATGTGAGAGGAAGATTTGCTACCTCAGGTGACTTGTAATCCTGAGGGTCTATAAGGCAGGAGGGGTGGAGCAATAAGGATGTAGGTCTGCTGTTGTGAAGAACTACAGGGGCAGCTTAACCTGGCAAATATTCCATCTATTTCCCTTAGTAATATATGAGCCCTAAGAAGAGGGTGGATTCTGGGCTTTGTTGTAACGTGTGTTTGTTTACAGCATTTTAGGAAAGGCAACTCCTTACAAGGCCAGACCTCTTTCTGCCTGGTGTGTGTCTCAGGCAGAATTTCATCCTTTGCAGGCTGCATCAGCAGGGTGAGAACCTTGCTGTCACCTGCATCAATGAGCCCAGGGCTAGCATGGGCTTCTTTTGAGGACTGTGGTCCTGTGGAAAAGAGGGTGGAGTTTACTTTGGTGCTCAGCCATAGAGGAACCTGAGCACTGAGAACTAGGAATGCTCTTGTGTTACCTAGCTGTCTTTTGTAAGTGTGAATTCTGTAGGGTAAGAAAAATGAAAGAGGTAAGAAGAGATTTCTAGAATTAAAGAGAGTTCAGGACATGGAAACAAGTGGTTAGGAGAAGGCTGGGACTGCTTTGCCTCTAGCACAGCAGTGTTGCATTAACACAAAACTTGTCCATGCACTGGTTTGGTTTAGCAAACAGCTCAGATCTCCCCTGCCAACAGTGCAGCACAGGTATTTATCTGCAATATTAATGCAAGATTCCCAGTGACAGTAACACAGCAGGTTAACCTGCCCACTCTGCCCATGCAGAGATGAGGCATTTTCATCTTGGCTGGTGCCAACAAGACAGCTGGGCAGCTTAAATAAATGCCCCCTGTGCTTTGAAGCAGACCTTCTGTTAAACTGCCCTGCAGCATTTAGCTGCCTCCCAGCTCCCACTGAAAATCAGAATGTGTCTGTCAGGTTCACCATCAAAGAGCCATGTCTGTGAGAGTGAGATTGGAGACACCCTGGCATTCTCTTTGCACCTGTTCTCTCCTCTTGATATTTTGCTTACAGATGGAAAGGTAAGATGCTCTTTCTAGCTCTTTGAGTTGTTCTGAGTGATGTCTTAATCCAGCTGGTTTGCTCTGGTTCTGGGTGAAAATCCTAGGGAAAAAACAAAGACCTCTGGTCTAGGGAAAAAGCAAATGACCCCATGCAGAGCTGTGTGTAGCTATTTGTTCTAGTAGTTTTGAAGAAGAACTTAAAATGCTTTTTAAAATAGATTTAGCTGTCAGTCTGGTTTTCCTTTGTTCCAGGTAGTTGCCAATAAATTAGTATTTCTAGCATTATGCCTTCAGCAAGTGAGCTTCCCAGTGCCTCCTAAATCAGTCCTCAAGGAACAGTTTATTGTCTTTTATGGCCAGTAGAAAGACCTGCTTTTTGAAAACTGCATGAAAAGAAGGTCCCTGTGCTGCCTGCCTCTTTCCAAGGAATGGCTGAGCTGAAAACATGTTCCCAGGCTATGAACAGCAACAGAGAGGAAACTTGGAAAGGCAGGATTGGCTGGTGAGTGTATGAGCAGGGTTTTTTCAATTAACAGGATGAAGGCATCTCTCTCTTAACTCCAGGATGCTGGGCTGCTGTGATGGCAGAGTTTTCACTGACACAAAATTCTCCACATCTGTCTCTCAGGCTGAAAGAAAAGGAGAAAGGAAGAGCCCAGGCTACTATTAGGGTATCTTCTGTCAACTCCACAAAAATCGGAGTCAGAATTTGCCTCAAAGGCTGTTACCTGCTGCCCTTCACAGGTGACAGTGGCTGGTGTTGTGGTTTGATAGTGGCCAAATGCCAGGCACCCACAAAAGTTGTTTGCTCACCCTCTTATGCTATAGGTGGGCAGAGGAGAGGGTAAAAAAATTAACAAAGTGCTCATGAGTTGAGATAAGGACTGGGAGGAAAACACTCTAAGGGAGTGGTTTTACCCTCCCAGTGACAGCCTTGCCTGGTGATCTCTGCAGGATCAAGAAGGGAAAGTGGGACAAGCTAAAGAAACCTCAGTCTGCCTCTCTGCTCCTTGGTCCTTAGACCAGCATTCCCTGCTCTGCTGACAGCCTTTTTATTTCCCTGCTATGCCATGAGGTATCAGCACAAATCTCCAGTGCTTCTTTCCTTTCTTTGACCAATTTCAGCCACCCTGAAGCAAAATCCAAGCAGGTGTGGAAGTCTCTGTCTTGAGCTGCTCAGGGCTGTTGCTGGTCCTGTGAGGCCACCATCTGCCCCCAGTTCTGTTCATTTTGACATCTTCATTGCAAGGAAACCAGCTGTGAGGAGGGGCCAGTGCCCTGGCCCAGGATGCCAACCTGGCAGCAGCCAGCCCTGGCCAGGCAGCTGGTGTTGTGCCAGGCTTAGGAGCTGTGGGCAGGAGCCAGCCCCCCCAGCCCCTCAGATGGTGGGCTGTGAATAGGAGGGTAGGGGGGCTAGTGAGGAATCAAAGGGAAGTGTCCCACTGATTGATGGCCTCATTTGCACATGAAACTGGGACCTCTCAGCCCTGCAGGCCCTGCACATGTGTCTCAGCTGCTGTAACCAGGGCTGGGAGGAGATAAGCAAAGAGGGAATAACTTGCTTCCAGCTCAGGACACTATAATGGTTTCCATCTAAGTGTCCTAGGACTGAATCTTGATGGCCTTTACAGTTCCTAAGTGTTGGTTGCTATTTTTTTTTCTTTTTTAATTGCAGGTGAGACAGAGCACCACTGATTATGGAAACTTCTTCCAACTTTTCTTCTTTCCTTTTCCTGTGCGTGCTGGTTCTTTCTGACATCAGTCTTGCAGTTTCCCTGAATGCTGGCACAAAGCTCAAAAATGCCCCAGAGAACAACAACCACCTTCAAAACCAAGAGATGTGGCTGCAGCAGCCCAGAACTGGGCGCCATCACAGGCAAGGCTTGGCCAAGAAGGAGAGGGTCCATGCCATGCCTTCAAGAGGGCAGCTGGCTGGGGAAGAGACCCTCAAGATGGGCAGTGGAGCTTCAGCTGTGGAAGAGCTGGTGGCAGAGGGACTGCCAGCAGCCCTGAAACAGAATAAGGACATGTTCCTGGGGTTTGAAGTGTCGTATCCTGAGAGGGAAAACCAGTCACCAGGCTCTGAGAAAGGCAAGAAGCAGAACCGAGAGCACCGTCGGCACAGCCGCAGGGACAGGCTCAAACACCACCGAGGTACTGGAGCTGCCAGGGAGGCTGGGGCTGCTGTGTCCCTGGAAATGAGTGTCTCTTGTGTGGGGGCAAGATGGAGCTGTGGTGGAGCCACATGGGTGTGTAGAGGGTGTGGAGTGTGGGTCTGCTCTGCAGAGAAATCTGCCAAACAAAAGAGGCACAAGAAAAAAGAGGAACGGCAGAACCAGAGAATTTTAGTGCTGGATGCAATTTTGTGAAAATGACCTGGTTTGTCTTACAGGGGGAGCTGTGACAGTCCCTAAGACTTGAAGGGTTGTTTTGGGGTGGCCTGCTTTGTTGATTTTTTTCCTTTTTAGCAAATGGCCCAATTTAGGAACAAGTTTGTCTGAGCCATGCTCAACCTCTCCACTGACTTCAAAAAATGATTAAAATTTGAAAAAACACAACCCCCTTATTTTGCTTTGAAGATCAGTTTCTTCTCACCAGAGCTTGTATTCTTCTATGTTTTTTCTGAACAACAAAAAAAATTTCCGATTTTGCATAGGTGAAATTGCACTGATAACTTTAAAATGTTGCTTGATTTTGACTGGGACTGCTTTCCTTTGCAGGTCAAGTTATGGGTGTGTGTCTCTGTGGTATGAGCTCAGTGTGGTAAACCTTGAGTTCTGTTAAAGAGAGCAATTTGTGTCAATCTACACTATGTGACAAGCTGGCTGTCACATCCTTGAGTTCCATCTATCACTCCTCCCTGCCTCAGTAAGAAGAGCTCTATTGTTTTTTCAGGGGATCGACTAAACAGCTTGTGTTAGCAATATAGAAGAGTATTCAACAAAGCTCATTTGAAGTGATATTTGCAGATTAAAACCAGGGCTTATTTCTTGAGGTTAACTTAAGGTATATATTTAAATTAATACTTATGAAGAAGAGGGATATATCTGTGAAGAGAATTTCAAGTTAGGTAAGTCCTGACTTGAGCTAAATTGAAATAACTCACTACTAAAATCAAATAAGAATGTATTCACAGATATTTGCAACAGCTTAATCCATTGGTTTAAAAATGGTTAAACAGGAACATTTTGTACTCTTGAGGCCAGAAAAAGACATGTTTTGCTTCTTAAACAAGAGACAGACGTATCTCCAGGAAGGTGTGATTATGTATGTCTTAAGCATGCAAAAATCAAGCTGCATATACTCTGGACCTGATTTATCACTGTAATAGCTCATTACTCTGTTTTACAGTGGCCTAAACAGCAGCTCAGGGTCATGGAACTGTGGTCAGTGACTGGATGGAACATGAATTTGACTCAAATTTGACACAGAGAAAAGGGATGAGAAAGGTAATGCCACTGTACCTGTTGCCCTCTGCAGGGAAGACTCCTGATGCTGGGCCAAGCTCCCTGTACAAGAAACCCAAAAGCTTTGAAGAACAGTTTCAAAATCTTCAGGCAGAGGAAGCTACGAGTCTGACTCCCACCACGCTCCTCATTGCTGCACTGGACACAGCTGTTTCCACAGAAGAGCCTCCTGTTCTTCCAGCCACTTCACCACGGTCACAGGTAAAGAGACAGCTGGGAACTGTTCTGTACCTCCAAGCCTTGCCTCTCCCTCAGCCATCCAACTTCACTGAGGTTCAAGGACCAGAGAGACAGTAGGAGCTCTTGGCTGAAGAGCCAGCATGTCCTGATTCTCATTGCTCACCTTTTGTTCTCACACAGAAGCAGTGGAAACTTCCCTCTTGGCTTCAGCCTCAACAAGGGAAAGCTCTTCACTTTTGAAAATGAAATGCCAGGAATCCCCAGTGGATAAGACACGAGTGGAGGAGGGGAGGGGGAATCAAAAAGCCTTTTTAATGTGTAAAAGCACCATGAAAATTTGCAAAGATTTCCATGTCTCTACAGAAGTGTAATCCATTGTCTGTCTGGTTTTTTTTTTGTGGTTTGCAGGCTCGCCTCAGGCAAGATGGGGATGTGATGCCCACCTTGGATATGGCTCTCTTTGACTGGACCGATTATGAGGATCTCAAACCAGAAATGTGGCCATCTGCTAAAAAGAAAGGTGCTAAACCTCCCTGTCCTCTTTCCCAAAAGCCATCCTGTAAGGCTTGCCTACGGTTAGTATTCATAGATGTGCTGAAGGACATGAGATCATAGTGGTGGGGAAAGGGAGAAGTAGAATAATGCCAATTGAGTTTTGTGCTCAGTTTCAGAATGTTTCTCATTTTGGATGCATATTTGGAGGACAGTGGAAAAATGATAAATGGAGAGTTGAGAAATAGGGAGGAGATTAGACTATGAAGGTTTAGAGTTCAAACTCTTGAAATTTGAGGCTGTTTTTGGCCTGGAACAATATATTCTCCAAACTGCAAACATTAGCGTGAAATTTTCTATTAGTATCTTTTTTTTCTCCATAGAAAAAAGCCGCAGTAAGAGCCCCAACAGTGGAAATGAAACCATGACAGCTGAAGGAGAGCCATGTGATCACCACCTTGACTGCCTCCCAGGTCAGGATCAGCTTGGCAGAGTCATTTCTCCAAACATGAGATATTTGAAATCTAGCCCAGGTTTTAAGATATGCATCCTGACTTCTACTACTGATAAGAAGTGGTGTGCAAGGGAGGGGCAGAGGCTCTCTAGGCGTGCCATGGGACCAGATGATGTCTGTGCAATGGAGCTGTCATGGGTGTCAGTAGCCCTACACGTAAGGGGATACCTGAGCTGTGCTGACCCCTGGCCCTGTGTTGCAGGTTCTTGCTGTGACTTGCGTGAACACCTCTGCAAACCACACAATCGAGGCCTTAACAACAAGTGTTATGATGACTGTATGTGCACTGAAGGTGAGTCCAGCTCTTTGCTCCCCGTCTCGGTTTAAAATTCACGTATCTGCCAAGGAAGGCGGGAACCTCCCTTGGAATGGAAAATAAGACCCCGTTCGCTCCAAATTATTGTACCTTTGAAATTATGGGGTTTTCAGGCGAAGGTATGAGAATAGGAATAGCAGTTCTTCACCAGTAGATATGTGTATAAGAAGGCAAACCAACCCCAATAAGCTGGCAGTGACCCCAGGCAGAGCCGAGAGCCGAGCCCAGCCCCGCCCACTGCCCCGGGTGCAGTTCCGGGCACGGCCACCAGGGGCGCTGCTGGCTCCCGGCCGGGCAGGGCGGCTGCGATGGCTCCCCCGCGGCAGCAGGGGGCGCTGTGCCCAGCGCTCCCCACACGGGAATGGCGGGCGGGACAGGGACTAAAGCGGCTCCGGCGGCGAACTCACGGGGGGCAGCTGGTGCCAGTGCCCCTCTGGATAGCAAGCTACTCTGGGCTCCCAAGCAGCAGAGGGGCAAGCCCTTGTCACAGTGCTGAAGGAAAAAAAAAAATGAAGAGGGAAAAAAAGAAAAAGGAAAAAAACCACAGGGCAACAGGATGTCGGGTCAGACCCACCGTACCACAGGGCCGCCGAGCCAGTCACCCCCACCGAAAGGAAGTGCAGCCCCTGGTCCCCATCCCTCACAGGATCCTGGGCTGCCCCTCACCCATCACGGTATTCCTGGAGCTGCAGGAGGCAGTGCCCATTCTGGACACAAAACAAAAACAAAAGCCAACATGGTTATGGCATATAAACCATCCTGAGGACACTCCCTGACTTTGTGGTGTTGACTTGGAATAGTGGTTTGTATGTGAAAGCAGGAGCCCAACTCTCCTGCTCTTAGCCTCTCTCTGCTGCTGACTCACAGTGTGACTACTGAGTCTTCTAGGATATCTTGTCTTCTCTCTTGAAAACAAAGATCCTGACATCTACCAACCTAACAGAAGAAGCCACAATATACTAATATTTCAGTGGTACTTTCAAGTATCACAGACTATGAAAACACTGGTTTGTATGACCTTTTGCCTAACATGACTTTCCCGAGTTAAATTTAACTGAGCTTGTAGCAATTTAGTAGGTATAGGAAGGACTTAGACTTTTGTTTCTTGAAACTATTTCTGAAGA
This sequence comes from Phainopepla nitens, assembly GCA_013400175.1. Classification (NCBI taxonomy): domain Eukaryota; kingdom Metazoa; phylum Chordata; class Aves; order Passeriformes; family Bombycillidae; genus Phainopepla; species Phainopepla nitens. Next base: position 105,339 of record VXBQ01002182.1, read on the forward strand.
ATCCACAGCAGCTCTTACTAGGCAGGTGCATTATGAAGGTGTTAAAAGGCACTCTTCTGGTCTAAACATGTCCAGGATCAGCTCCAGGCACTGAGTCTTGCCTGCCAGAACAAAACTCTGCTAAGTTTTTTGACCTGCATTAGGTACCCGGTGATTTGACCAGGCTGTTTGCCTACTTTTTACCCAGTTAAATGGGCAGCTTTCCTGGAGTTGCAATGTTAAATGATACTCTTCACCTTGGGCGTGTTGTGTAACACCACCAGGTCCTAATCAGAGATGACCTTCTGATAGATGAGCCTAGGAACATGTTTCTGCAACCCCTAATGAGGCTGCCCCAGGCCCTGCTTTATCCTTAAGCTAGTTATAAGTTGATAGCAAATGTGCATCCTGTGTAGCATAAAAAAAGATCCCCAGAGACGGAAGATCCAGGTGAGATAGACAAGAGGCTTAGATAAGAGCAGAGCTCTGATCTTGCATGCTCTCCTTCTAGGAGGCCCCACTGCCCTGGGGTGATTGATAATGAGGGGCACAAACCCAACTTTTTAAGGTAGCTGGTCTCAATGTAGCCCAGGGACATAATTCCTAAAGACTGCTCTGGAACATCATCTGGGTCTCCTGTGTACAACCAAGGACAGTTTTGAGCTGTCTTATTGCAAAAGCTATAAATCCTCTGCTGCCTACTCTGGAAGTTAAAAGAGCTGCAGTTTCTAGAATGATCAAATCAGCTCCTGCCAACCCAAGTGACAAGATCCTGCACTACTGAAAAGCAGGGTTTTCATGAGAATTATTTACCCATAGACTGTACCCTGTCTGGCCCAACTAACTATGCATTCTGGTGTAACAAAGTCAGACAAGAAACACCATAAAATCAACTTCTTGGGGCCAGAAAGCAAGTAGTTGCCGTGATCAGAGGCTCCCATTACCTTCCACCACCATGGGAGAATAGGTACTCATGGTTTTTACAAAGAAAACGCCTTTTTTGCCCTTCATGCTTCATTAGCTAGCTTCCCTCAGACCCTGCATATTGAGCATCTAAAACAGAAATTAAAGGAGATGAGCAGTGGGCTTTGGATCAGACCTCCCAGTAATAACACTTCAAAGTCTCTTCCCTTCTCTCTTGAACCTTCAGGGGAATAAATAGCAAGGCGAGGTCCCTAGTCATTGCTGCTGCACATTAAGTCTATAGTAATTTCCCAATGGAGAGATTACTTAGACAGTAATGGGAAGTAATGGGGGAAAACCAAGCAGAGCTTCCATAAAATCATTGGAAACAATTGGAATAATTCATTGGTATTTCAAGAAGCCAGTGAGACCTGCCTGAACAATGAACCCAAACCAGAACAGTGAGCCAAACAGAATGCCAGAGAGCAATATGCCTTGTCTGTGTGAGGCATTTCTCTGCCCCCCATTTGACAGAGCACTGGGACTGTCCCCAGTGCAGCAGTATCTGAGGCAGAGTGGGTGTTACTGCTGCAGGGAGCCCTGGTCCCTCCTCACTTGTGCATGTCTTTTCCACAGGGCTACGCTGTTATGCCAAATTCCACCGGAACCGAAGAGTGACCCGGAGGAAAGGGCGCTGTGTGGAGCCTGAATCAGCCAATGGAGAGCAGGGATCTTTCATTAATGTTTAGGAGCGTGGGAAACCTGCCTGTATGGTCAGGAGCTGGGGTCAAACTGTTTATACCTAGGGAATTAGAGGAAAAAGTTGAGCAAATGATGGAAGCTGCAGGCTCTGAACATGCCAGGTCCCAGCTAGGCTGAAACTCATGTTCATTATAAATATAGTGGCATCAGCCTTTTCCACAGCAGGACTGCACTCCCCATCCCTTCCCTCAGCACATTCCTGCCATTGCATTGAGTCTCCCTCTCCTAGCTAGTAAGCAATGATCATTACTCCCATTCGGATGGTCCTGGCAGGAAAAGGCTCTGCAGTTTCATCTCCTCCTCTCAAGAGAGGCAAGATGTGGAAGATCCTTCAGGGCAAAGGGGATATGAGCTTAAACTTTACCCCTTAATTATTGCTTGAGAATAAAAGTAGATAGATCCTCCTTAAGGACTGGAAGTTACTAGAGGAGAAGAAATTTGTAGCATCCAGGTGGAATCAAAGATGGGAAAGGGATCAGCAGGAAGCTGCCTGCCTAGGTGAGAGAGGACCCTCTGGCAGACCTCTTGCTCTCTCCCTTTTTCACTGCTCCAGACATATTCCCCAGCTGTTACACACTACCACTTCCTACCAGCCTTGGGACCATCCAGTCCCACTTCATCCTTCCTTCCTTTCTTGCTTTCAGAGAACCACCTGGTTTGTGCAAGGATGGGGCAAGACATCCCAGCCTGTAGCTTCACTCATTTAGCTATCCTGCCAGGTCTGTTATTTTTGATGATTATTTTTAGGAGCTTTCTGGGAAAGTGATAGTTTTCCTAGTGAGCCAAAAATAAAGTTTTTGGTAACAGGAGATAGGGACAGGCTGTTCCATTGTAGTAAAACCTGTGACATGTTGCATGTGTGTTATCTGTGATATGTAAATAAAGATATGATGGATATCCTTTGTGCAACTCTTCTGCTTTTTGACTGCACCCAAGGATGTGGAGGAGCCAGAAGAGCCTATGAGGAAGTTGATCAGCAGGTAATACTCATGACTTGAGGTCATCACACAAAACAATTGTGCCAGTGGTAAAAAAAATTCTCTGCCCAAGGCTGCCTGTATTCTCACTCAAATTGGAAATAACTGTTTCTGCCTAGTGTAGCCAGCCAGATATTTTTAACTTCTTTATATTAATACTTAATTACTGGCTTCAGTGGTATATTGGAGCAGCAAAGGCTACCTGTGTTAACCTGGAGCAGTGGTAGCTGGTGAAGATGTTCTTTGCTACTGCTAACACCTCACCACCCTGACTTCTGTGGGGAGGCAGCTATGAAGCTTTTTATATCTAAGAGCCTGGAGATGTATAGCACTTTCTTTAGGAACAGAAATATTAATCATGGTGCTGTGGGCAGAATCTTCTTTACACAGCTTCCCTAAACCCCCTGTGTTCCATTCAGTGAGTCAAACCTCCAGTTTGCAATCCTGTTTATGCTGTGGTGCCACTTTGCATTGTGTATTCACTCCAAGACCATGAGCCTTACACTTTACATCTCTGAGTGCCCACTCAGGGCCACAGAGAGATGCTGTGAATACAATCTGACTTCTGACCTGTGCACACCTGCTAAAGGAGGAATTTGTTTGGGAGCACTTAGGCAAAACCTACCACAGGGTTGGATGTAGCTGTTTAGATTTCTGTTTACAGCATGACAGTCTTAGCACAAAAGACAGAAGTAAAGAAAGGTGATTTGCTTTCAGCTCGATGCCACAGCAGCAAGGATTCAATTTGTTAACCCAGGGAGAGCAGTGCAGCCCCTCCTTCAGCCCAGATGCAGAACAGTGGGTGGTGCTGCCAGTGCCATTGTCAGTGGAAGCATAAAGGGAAAAAAGGCTCCTAATTGATCACATTCAATTGCAGAGCTCTCAGCCTCTGGTCTGTGTGACACTGACTAGAACCACATGCACAGGCACTAGCAAAACCAGGTTGAATATCACACTGCTTTTTAGTCTAGGAGCCAAGATCTGGGGGGAACAGTGCAACTGAAAGCGAGCAGGAAATTTTGCACGGGTCTTTATCCTTAGTGATGCAGGTATTCCTTGCCTCTTACACTACAAATGGGATCTTGTAGGATCATGGACAGTGTTTGAGGCAAGACTGTGTTGCAAATCATATGAAATACAAGCAAATCTGAATTTTGTCAGAGCTTTTAGACTCTAAAAGGAGACTAACTCCTTAAGTTCTTGCTTTTTCAGCCTTCAGTCTGCTATTAACTCTGAATATAAAGAACAGATTATTCTTAATTGGTGGGATTAGTTAAGGTCAGTGAAAATTCAGTTAACTATTATCATTCAAGGCAGGGATTACTGGATTGATTGCTCACATTGGAGTTTCAGAAAGAGAGCCTGTGGCCAAGTGTCATTCCTTCTGAGTCAAGCTGTGGTGATGCAGAGGTGGAGCAGGGAGGGTGAGCAGTGGTATAGGCACATGCTACCAGAGCAGCCTGAAAAGAATCAGCCCGAATTATGGACCAGCCAGATCAACTACTGACTTCACAATTGCAGTGCAAAGGAAAGCTGTTGAGTAAATAATGTGCAAAGGTGTGGAATGCAAGAGCAGCCTGTGATATAAAACCCCTGGGCAACACTTGTACAAGTCCAACCCACTTGTGAGTACAGCAAAGCTTTTTAGTGCCACTCTCTGCTGTCTCAAAGACACAACAGCAGCTGCAGAGCATCACCATCTCAGGTTACTTTTAGCAGCTTTTCCCTTCCTTCCCAGTATCTCATAGTCACAGTGCTGTCAGTGACAGTTTTGCCTTTGAGGGCATTAGGTCTGAACAAGAGAGAGATACAAAGGTCAAGAAAAACTTGATTTATATGTTCTTCTCAACTGATTGTTTAAGAAACTCAAATTAAGAATTCACACAAGCTCAGCTTCTCTGCTGCCCCCAGAGAATGAAAGTCAGAGCTCTTGCAAGATTGTCTATTGTCTTGAAAGGATTTTGGACCAGGCCCAAACCAGCCATAGCAGGGCTCTGTGCAATAATTTCTAAAGTTAATCACAGAGCATGCATGCAAGAAAGGTGAGTAACAAAGTCCCACCCAAAGTCCTGTTCTACAGCTACTGCTGTTAGTAGCCTTTGAGAGTCCAAGGGTTATGCATCACTTTAAACTGCTTCTCCAAGGGTGGGAATCATTAAACCTGGAAAAGAGAGAACAGCATGCTGATTTGACATAATCATTTCAGCAGCTGCCTGCTCTGCAAATGCTGTTGAATCTCAGGGATGTTGCTGGTAGTTGCCAAAATTATGACTGCAAGAGAGGCAAGGAGTGGAAGCACAAATTAAAACACTTGGGAATCATTCTCTCTCAGTTCTGTAATAGTCTGCATTCATTTTCGCTGGGAGGTGTTTTATTGAAACCCTCTCTCTTCCCTCCCTCCTCCAGTAATTACCCTGTTGTAAATCCACAGTGTGTGAAAGTGCTTCCATTTGAAACCCTTGCTATACCAAATTGTTCACATCCATGCCAGTCATTCTCTGCTACATGAAGCCTGGAAAAAACATTGCTTTCATATTTTTTATCAGGAAAAAAACCCCAAGGGCTGTTGTTTGCTTGGAATGTTCTGAGTGAGCATATGTACTCCATAAAACCACTTCTGGTGTGCCAGTTCATTTTCCAGAGTGTCAGTGAATCTTGAAGAGTGGTCTCTTCATGATATCTCAAAGCTTTAGTTAGAATTTAGAAAATCAGAAGAGCAGCTCGTTGCTGCTGAGATTGGGAAGGACTTCCAAGTGCATTTGTCAAGACACCACATTAATGTGACCCTCTCCACTCTCCAAATCACCTTGCCATAGTCTGTTTTGCAGTGCAATTGCAGGAGGAGGCTTTCCACCAGCACTACAGAATGCCTTCCATTTCCCCTCCAATCCAGATAATGATTCTGTTTGCTGATTTCCCACTGGGATTTAAAAGGGAGTTTGTAGAGCCAGGCAACTTCTATATGCCCTTCCTCACTACTTATTCAGAAAGGCTCTGTGGCTAATATATATGTATTTGTGCTGAGCTGGTGCCTTCATTGCTCTCAACTCCATAGCCAGGGGCAAAACTCAGAGATACTGGTGTCAGCTGCAGCCTTTAGTTATCTTCAGACTAAACCCCTAGAGAGGGGAAGAAGGGCAGAACTGTGAGGGGTGAGCTTGTCTCCACCTCCATGGACCAGATAAGGACAGCAGGAGCAATTGTATTAACTCGTTCACTTCCCTGTGGAATTGCTATCACCTTACACACCAAGGGTACAGTGTCCTGAAAATGCAAAGGAAAGCATTTCTGCCTTATTAGCCTCACTTTTATGCTATCAGGAGGGGATCCAGCTGTGTATTAGGCTTTTACTCGGTCTGCACAAGGCAAACCAATAGATTTTTTAAAACAATAGATTTTGCATAAAGCAGCTAATGGCTGAGTATTGGTTGCAATGAGCTGAGCTCACCTGGAGCAGTCACAAAAATCTCTGTATCCAGTCTCCTGAGTCACCTGCAGGTCTTCTTTAACTTGCTGCTTATCTTCCTTGCCATGTTGTGCTGCTTTATCAAACCTGGGAAGGGAAGAGACACAGTGGGTTACACAGAGAGGCAATTTACAAGGTACAAGGAGCACAAAGTAGAAATAAAAAACAAGCAACCCCCAGATCACACAGGTGTGAGAGACATACAAATGCATCATGTCCATCACAGCTCTCATTGTTTTCATATCCATGAGATTATTAAGACTTTTCTAAGTCCCTCAAGTCCATGACATGCAAGCCCAGGATATAATAAGCAGGGATGAATTAACTGCACGATACAATGATAACAAAACGAAGTAAAGTGCTTTTATTGTGCAGGGGAAAATGCTTTGTGTTAAACAGAGGATACATCAATTCAAATTATGGCTCACACTGCATAAATGATAATGAGACTGTCTCAGGCTGAGTGAGAGTGCTGAAGGGAGCAAAGACGCCCACATGCTGCTGCATCCAAACAGTGCTTATCATTCAGCTGGGAGAGTGGAATTTGTCTTCATAACAAACTGTCCTCTGGTAGATACCTGCCTTGGCAGAAGGGCATCCTAGTGCACTTCATACACAGCACTGAGCCAGCAATATGGCTACTCAGTGTCCAATCCTTCCCCCCATCCCAAGTGTCATATATTTTTGTCATTTATGTTGAAATTCAGTCATTCCTTGACATCACTGTAGCCATTAGCACTGATCTCATTTGATGCCACTGCTTCTGGAGATAGAGGCAGACTTCCCTGCAAGAAACAGTAATGTGTCCATGCAAGACACAAAAATGGAAATGAAGTCACAGCTCATGTGTCCTGTGGCAATAGATGAGTTATATTTCAATCTTTCATCTGAAAGTGATGCTTTCAGAGATTCCTGAGGGGACTTTCACAGCCTTTTTGGGTTTTTTACTGTTGTTCTGAGCTATGCGGCCAGTCAGTTTTATCCTGATGCTTCTTAGCATTTTCTAGGCGATTTCATTTTGGCATTTAATGCTTTGCCTTGGGAAATCTTGAAGTGTGCTGCATACAAGCAGTCAATAGCACTCAGGACACGGTCAAGGACAGGCTGGCTAGCACTACATTTGTGGCTTGTTTGAGAATTCTCACAGCTTGAACTGGAAATGAAACTGAAGGATGACTCATGCATTTCCACATCCAACTTCTGCAATGAACCTCTGACCCAGCTAATTTCTTAGAGGCCTCATCTCTTCTGTAAGAAGGAATAATGACAAGAAAGGAACTGACCTAATAAGACATTGCAGTCTTACACTGCAGACAGCACACGTTAGGCAAGGATGGGAGGGGTTGAGAAGTGCCATCCTGACCTCTGGGTTCTGTTATTTCATTTCCCAGACTTGGGGAGAAGGCTGCTGGTGTGAACTGGGTAGGAAATGGTAAGTTATAGCTGAACTGTGTGGGGTTGAATTGGTCACTTACCAGCTTCCCCAGCTCTAAAATAAAACCAGCTTTCTTTTGGAATAAGAAATTAAGAACTTGCTATTTGTACCAGCTTTTTAGGCAAAGGGTTCAGTTATCCAGTTCTAGGGAAAAAATCCAGGGCCAAAGGAAGCAACCTGCCAGCCATCCTAGCTACCTGGCTCAACTGCTAAGATTGACCTTGACTTAGCTGTTGGGTGATAGCTGAGCACAGTTAGCACCTTAAAATAACCTTTTTATTGGTGTCTATCAACAGTTTCTTTGTCACCCCTCACTTTTTGGTCACACCACTGATCACACCACCAAAAACTCTCTTCCTGCAGAAAGCTGCTAAGGCCTTCACACGCATTAGATTTCCTGGACGCTGGTTACAGTCAAAATATCATGTCCAACCTTGTCTCACTACACTGCGTGTGCAAGCAGCAGAAAGAGTTTGGCTGAGTTTTTGGAGCCAACAAACTGATCTGTTCACACTTTGGCTGGGTGCTTGCTGCCAAGAAACTGATCTGCGCATATTTTTAACTTAGTGGTGGCTTTGGAAACAAAATCACAGAATTGTTAGGGTTGGAAGGGGCCTCTGGAGATCATCCAATTCCCTGGTGCCCCCTCCTCCTTCCAAGGCAGAGTCCCCTGGAGCAGGTGACACAGGAACATGTCCACTTGGGTTTGGAACGTCTCCAGAGAGACTCCACACCCTTCTTGGGCCTGTCCCAGCGCTCTGCCACCATAAACGTAAAGAAATTCTTTCTCATGTTGAGCTGGAACTTCTGGTGTTTTAGTTTATGCCCATCGTCCTGTGACTGGACACCACTGAGAAAAGTCTGGCACCACCCTCGTGGCACCCGCCTTCGAGGCATTCACGC
>VXBQ01002182.1:114047-153877 GCA_013400175.1 Phainopepla nitens
GAGCCGAGCCGAGCCGAACCGAACGGCGGGCGCTCGGAGCGGCCCTCCCCGGATCCCTGCTCTCCTCTCGCTTGTTCTCCAGCCGGGTCCAGATCCTGGCTGAGGCCCTGCTCGGAGCTGCGGAGCCCTCTGAGGAGGAGAAACGGAAGTTTCTACTATTTTTTATCACATGGGCGAAGGCTGCAGAAGTTGTGAACGCTCTGAATCCGAGTCGGGGGAGGTTTGGGGTGGATATCAGGAAAACGTTTTCCCCAGAGTGGCATCAGGCTGATCACTGAGCAGGCTCCCCAGGGCAGTGGTCACAGCACCAAGCCTGTCTGGGTTCAAGGAGCATTTGCACAATGCTCTCAAGCACAGGCTGGGATTCTTGGGGTGTCTTGTGCAGGGCCAGGAGTTGGTGATCCTGATGGGTCCCTTCCAACTCAGTGTATTCTGTGATTCTTGGTTAAACTCAGCACGTGATGACTCCAAAGTTTGCTCTTAGTTCAGGGATATTGCTAAAGTGGCCAAGGACTGGGCAGAGACAACAGCTGCCTATGAACTAGTGTCCATGGAGGTTTCCAGCTCAACTGATTAGAGCTAAGCCAAGATAAACACTGCACAAGATCCTGAGGAGACAAAGTTTTTGCTTGTCAGGCAAAGTATCTTAGAAAAATAAGTCCACTTACTTGGGAGTTATTATCTGATAGATAACTGCAGTTGCTTCTCTGCTGGGGAGGACAGGCTCCACGTGAGGGCACTTTGGAAATTTCAGTGAATATCTGATAACCAAAGAAAGGAGATATGAGACTTTACCAGTTACATTACATTTTTCACTTTTGGAAGAAGCACTTCCTTGCTGACAAGCCAGTGGATGTTAAAATCACACTTTGTTTGCTTTTGATGTTGATACTTGATTCTGATGTCTTCTGTGCTGCCAGACACATGATATGTTCCTCTACTTTTTTTTTGGCTTTCACATTTTCAGAGCCCTGAGATTTTCAGGTGTGTGTGTTCTTTCCCAGCTTCACTACTTTGTGATTTCATTTAATACAGCATGATTCAGGTGCTTTCTGTGGTTAAAGCTTTGCCCAGAGAGTGAAAGCATCACGGATCACATCAGGGTTTTTTTGCTGGGGATTTGTTAAGCTGTGAGCAATGGCCTTGGACCAGGCTGCCTATGGGTTGGATGAGAGAATAGTATTATCTCAGCTACCATTATTAATTCAGCTTTGTACAGGACAGCTTTCATGTGGCTGTATTAAAGAAAAGATTGTTCATATAGTGATGAATACCCCTCTTACTAGTTCACCAAGAAAAGCAACTTCCCTTGTTAGAGGCAAGTAAGCAAATGGACATTTAAAGGCCCAGCATTACATTACATTATATTACATTCTGCAAACTAGCTGATACTTTGCTCTGACAAGTTTGGACTATTGTCTGATTCCCAGGGCACTAAGAAGATTAAAAGATCTCGTCTTCTGCTTTGTTTTTAAACTTGGTTTGATTTTTTTTTTCCCATGCTAAGACAACAGTGAAAATTAAGGGCATTTAATTAAAAAGTTTGCCAACACGAAATACATGTTCTACCATGGGAAATGGAGATAGGGGAGCTGAAAACACTGACTTTCAATGAATGAGTTACAAAGACAACAAAACTAAAATGTTGCCTTTCTTATCTTATTTCAGACAACCATTCCCCAATCTCTTACTAGACAAGTGTGAGTTTGTCCTGGGCAAATTGTTTTCAGCATTAAGAATTTCCTTGTTACCGAGTCTGCCACTTCTGCTCTGAGCTGCAAAGACAGGAATAGGGAGTTAAGAGCTGTACCTGCACTTCATACTGTTCCTGAATTAGGGCCTGACTCCCTGGAAAATACCACAAAGGTGGGGAAGATTCTTACTCAGAAGGGGCCTGGAAATAACACACACTGCAACTGTTCATTGGCATGATCTGCTTACTGGTTCTGTGAGATTATAGAGATGAGCCTCGTGATAGAAGTAGTTCCAAGAAAGCTGCATGACTGAGCTGTGTTTGTGCCAGAATGTAGCAGTATCTTAGCCTCAAGGTCTGTCTTTAAGCTACTTGCAGAGCTATAAAATTATTGTAGCAGGCTCTGCCCTGGAGTGGGTGGGGAACATGCTCATTGAACAGGATCTTCTGGCTGGGTTCTGACAGCCATGCTCAGCAAAACACGGGGGAAGCAGCACAGCCATACTTTTGCCATGACAGCTTGACACCTATGATTATTGAAATAATCATGCAGAGCCTCAAAATACAACGTTTGACTTTGATCAAGCCTGGATAATGCCCTACAATCCATGTGCCTGGAAACACACATTTTGTGCTTAGACATTTTTAAATGCTAAGTCACAGAATCAAGGAATAATAGAGATGTCTGTATGCCATGTGATTAAACCTCCTGCTCAAAGCAAAGCAAACTGCAAAGTTAGATCAAATAGCTCAGCTCAAAAATCAGCTGAGTTTTAAAATAAGAACAGAGCCATGACAGCCCCATTGGACAGCCTGTCCCACTGCTTAAGCACTCTCATTATTATCCCTCTGTTATAATAATGAGGAGCATCCTCACAGGTGGCCACTCAGATTCATATTTTGGTTCTGTATGTTCTCTGGTGAATGTCACTCATAGAGTAGGTCAGCTAAAATGAAATTTTAAAAAAGTAACTAAAATAGAAATTTAGATACAACAAGAAAATAATTGTAATTTGGGATTGTTTCATTTTTAACTTGATCAAAATTCAACCTTGTGCTAAGTTCTGTGCTGAAGCATGTTTAAAGGAGTTCCTATTCCAAAGAGTTTCCCATCTAATGAGACCCTGGCAGACCTAGGCTCTTTTTATGCTTGGCAATTAGTTCCATCACATGCTGGGATTTGCAAAGGAGGTAGGAATTCTCCTTAGCTCTCCTCAGTTTCCAATGGGATGCTTTTAATTATATGGCCATCTTTTTTCTTAGAAGAGACGGGGACAAAGGACCCACCTTTCTTATTTTCTGCTCTCACCACTAGTTCAAATCTTTGGAGTTATTTTCTCAAAAGAAGAAATGTACATCTGTCTTAGCTACAGACTTAAGTCCTTGGACAGATGGAAAAATTTTCAATTCTTCTGCTGTCTTATCAAGAGACTGCCTGCAAATTAACTAATCTCACATAGGAGCTGTTGCTTTTCATTAACACTATTTTTTTCATGTTAAAGCATACCAACACCACCAGCCAATTCCATAGTGTGCTGAAGAACTGTCAGGTAAATTTGACTAGTAACTAAAAAGGGAATATCTTGGTTTTATTTCAGCAGTCAGTCATAGTATCAGGCCTAGTTTACCTGACTTTATGCTGAGGACTAAACATACTTCATAATTTAGTAACTGCAGTATTGATCTAGACAGCTTTAGAAAAAAACCCACCCTGCCTAATTATGTTAACTGGTGAGCCTTGAGGGGTCTTGTGGGTATGTAACATGCAATTAAATACTGCCTAATTAAGAATTTTCCTGATGTTGTGATAGTCTCTTGAGTAAATTCTATTTGCATTTCTCCATTCTTATCCAGGAACAGCTTGTATTTTACTGATTAACAGTTTTTTCATTGTGTCTGTGGTACAGTTTGGGAGAAGGGGAAGCACGAGGAGTGGTGAAACATTTTGTAAGCTTTCATGAACAATTAAAAAAATTAATTAATAAAAATCTAAGCAGTGTTGGAAGCTACAGCAAAGTGTAGTGAGTGCTCAGCAGCTGTGATGGGGCACTGCAGTGAAGGATGAGCAGGAAATCATTTGCATTGTGGTGTGCTGGCAGAGCAGGGTGAGCTGCAGCAGCTGGGCACCCCTGTGCTTTCCTGATTGTGCTTTACTTATGTCACAGTGTCACTCTCTTCTCCAGCAACTAGTTTTGTTTTAAGTTAGAGCATGGAGAGATGTTTTAAGTCAAGGAATCTAGCAGGGTGTCAGTGGATCTTGATTTCTTTTTTGTGTCCTAATGCTCCTATCTGCATATGACTTTCCTGTGTCCACTGAGGAACTGAGGAACTTAGGCTTTTGCTACATACTCATTTCCCAATTTTCTTTTTTTTTCCTTTGGGGGTAGGGTGCTTCAGAGACGTTTTGGTAATGTGGGTTTCGTTTTTAAATACCAAGGCCAGCAGAAATGCCAATTTGAAGCATCTCACAGCTAGGAAAAAATTAAAGCATGGCTGTATCCCATGGATCCTCTGATATGTCCAGGCTTCAGCCTTTCTTTAGTGAGGCTGTTAATAGAGCCTGTCTTCCCTATTCTTGTTTTCACAAATGTTTAGAGAATAAATATGAGTGATCTTACGTTGCTGGAGTGACCAGCAGGCTAGGGATGTAGAAAAAGCCTGAAGTGACATATTGTTGTTCCCATTTGCTCTCTGAATAAACATGTAGTGTATGTTTCCTTGGTTACAAAAATGGCAAGTGGTGGTGAAGAGAATCCTTGTATCACTTAGCACAGTACAATCCTTTCTTCTTGGATTTGTTCTGTTAAGCACAAGGACCAGGATCGTTAAGGACACTTGCAAAGTACAGAATTTGTGACAGCATTATCTTACTGCTACTCAGGGCACTTGGACCTGGTTACTTCACTGGGAGTGAAAAGAGCTGTGTGCTCTGGCAGGATCAGGTTCACAGAGTCCTGGAAGAAGCCTTCAGGTGTGTTAATACTGCAGTGAGGTTGGACCACTGCTCTGAACAGGCTGAAAGGAGGCAGAATAAGGATTTGCTGAGGACTGGAGTGAAATTCTGGGAGCTGCAGGCACGGCTGTCCATGTGCTTTTTGGTGATAGGATGCCAGATTGGTCATGTATAAACTGTGCTAGCACAGCATGAATCACATTGCCTGGCTTTCTGTGTGAACTCTTCTGGAGTTCCAAAATTAATAACCCATTTAGAAAAGGCCAAGTGGTCCCTGAATCAGCTGTTGACAGAGATGACAAGATGAATAACTGCAATGTAGCACCACAGGACATACTCAGCAACAGATGTGGAGAAAAATAGCTTTGTCTTCACTGTCCCAGCTGCCTCACCATCTTTCTGCACTGGTTCATGGCTCCAGGCCACTCTTCCACCCATCCCTTGGGGACAAGATGGTGCTGTTTCACATCGACCCTCCCAGAGTTCTCCCAACATGCTGACCTGTTTTCCTGTTTGTTTTTTTTTTTCATAGGCTATCATTCTGGTACATTGGCTGCTCACAGTGTGGTGAGTGATTAGTGTCTGGCCTGGGGGAGAAGAGGGTATTCCTCCAAACTAGGAATGGGGTGTTCCCTGGGAATCAGCACTCCCTGTTTGTGCCTGTGTGCAAGATCCTAAATCTAACAGTGAGCTGTTTGTGTGGGAGCTGGGATGAAACCAAACTGTTGCAGGCTGATTGTGAATGTGAGCTGGTGTTTTCTGTCTCATTTGGCAGGGGATGCATGAATTCCATATTGCCAGTCTCCTATGCCTGGGGAAATTTCAGCATCCTTGCAGTGGGGATCTGGGCCATTGTGCAGCGAGATTCCCTTGATGCCATAACGATGGTGAGTGTGAGAGTATTGGTCTCCCCCAGGCTGCTCAGAAAGAGGGTGGAGGGCAGACTCTTTGAGCTACTGATGATTTTCAGCTGTTCCCAATACAGCAGTTCCCTGTTTGGGTGGGTTAGGTTTTTTTTTTAAGAGAGTTATAAATCTATGAGCTCTGTAAACCATGGTGAGAAGCATTCACTGTCAATTATTTTTCTTCTCAGACATGAGACGTACTTGATTCTTCCTTTTTTTTTTACTTGGTGTTATGACTTGTAATTCCAGATGGGGACTCAAAGTGTTTAATATGGTTGAGTTGGAGGGACTTTGTAAAACCCTTTTCTGACCATTGAATAGATTGGCAAACAAAAATAAACAATTCTAGAATATATTATGAGAAGATATCTGACAGGAAAAGGCACGAAATACAAGATCATTCATCTGGGAGTATCTGTCTGCCTGGGGCAGTACCAAGAGTGTTGCGTGATTACTGGGGTGAAGGATGATTGTGCAACACAGATCCCACAGGAAACAGATGCTGACTGTTACGGTCAGTGGTTAAACCCTTGTTCTGATCATGTCCCATTCTCTGTCCTTGTTTCCAGTTCTTGACTGGCCTGCTGCTCACAGTCCTCACAGACATCATTCACATCTCTATCTTCTACCCCCCCTATGGATACCTCAGTGATGCGAGGCGTTTCAGTTTAGGCATGGCCATCTTCAGCCTGCTCCTCAAACCTGTGTCCTGCTGTCTGGTGTATCGCATGTACCGGGAGCGCGGAGGAGAGTACACCTTTAACATAGGTACGATGCTCTTTCTGCTTCCAGGTCAGTGTGGGCCACCTCCTCAGGACTGCCTTCACTTTGGACCCTTCAGCCTGAGCTCTGTGCAGCTGGATTCTGCCCTCCTTTCCAGGGTGCTCGCTCTGTCTTGCTCATGTTCTCCCATTTTGTCATTCTGGGGTGTCTTTGGCCTTACCTTTATATTCTTTCTCTCTCCCCTTGCAGACCTGGAGTTTGTGTCAGCCGTTTTGCCCACAATGGTGTTGAGAGGCTTTTCCTCTCTTCCTCCTCCTGCATTTGTGTGTGTTTGTTGGAAATTTTGGGTGTCCTTTCATTGTCAACCCTTCCTTTTCCTTCTGGGGGAAAGTAGAGGCAGTACTTCCTCTGGATGGATTATGAACAAGAGGGAAATAAAGCTGGATTTCTAACTTCATGCTTTCTGGGGGCCTCACATGTTCTATTTACCTTGACTGCTTTGGACCTGGTTCCTCACATGGAAAATGGAACTAATGTTTACCGTTTACCTGATAGGAGTTAGCTTGGAGACATTTAATTTTTCCCCTGGTTGTATTTGATAATGGTAATGTGGAAGATTTGCCAGAGAGGGTGGGCTGTGGCTAGATGTTCTGGGTCTTGTCAGCTTTGCCAAGCATTCCTGGTACTAGTTCATGCCTGGGCAGTTGCCAGGGATTGATTGTTTGCCAGGGACTGCCATTTGAATTCATGCTGGCAAAACCTGCAGCCTGTCACAGTTTTTTTCTGTTTGTCATCCTAAGAAGGCTGTGCAGGACAAAAGATGGTGTATCTGCATTACAGTGTCTGGAAGCTGTGTCTTATTCTGCTTTGGTGGTAGCAGAGATCTCACTCCTAAGAAAAGAGGTGGAAACCTGCAGAGGAGGAGAAGCCATGGAAGAAAACCATGGCTTAGGGCACTGTGTGCAGTTTACACCTCTCTGCTAGTGGAGTGTGGGTGTTGTCTCTGCCAGCTACTTGTGAAAATCCAGATGGATAGGTCTTACCTGGGTCAGGAGGCATGGGAGGCACATGCAGTGCCTTTTTTGTGTCAGTTTTTATTATCTGCTCACTGTGCTTGTCATTGGGATTCAACATGTGTATCCTACAGAAAGTACAGGTATCATTGAGCAGTTCATCTCTTTGCTTGCAATTTGGCAGCACTTCTTTGCAACCACACTATCCCAAACTGAGAGTTTTCAAATCCCAAACACTATCCCTGCACAGGTGGGAATTCAGACACTTTGTAGTTTCATATCCTCTCCTGAACTGTCTTTCTTATAAGATTTTCAGTGCTGTGTGGTGTTTTTTTGTGCTGAATGTGCTTGACAAATTTCCTCTCATTTTCCTGCTATCTGGCATTTTCTTTTGAACCCAGCAGTGTTGAAGTTTTCCTGCCCTTTTCTGTCTTGTTTTCCTTCTACACAAAGTCCTACTTTGTAGCTTGGGAGCATCCTTGCTGCTTAGAACAAATCCCTCATAGTCTGGTGGTTATCTGTGATTCAGGGTGCTTTTTCCCCATGGCAAATGCCTGGCCCATAGATAAAGAGCTGTCCATGCACATTCTCTGCCTCCTCTTTCCCTGCTCATCCCCTGGACAGTAACATGATTTTGCCCAGACAAATTGTTCATAGTGCAGTTAGGAGCACTGTTGTATTCAAATTTGGTGCCACACTTGAGGCATAGTTGCATTGTTGGGAAGAGTGGTTTGTGATGTATCATGCCTTTAAATCTATGCTGTCAACCAGCCACAGTTCCTGCAGCTTCTGCCTCTGTTCATTTTTCCATGAGTCCTCCTACACTTTATCTTGCTGAGATATAATGGAACTTGTTGTGCTGCTGTGGGGTATTGTGGGTCTTGCTTTCCACACAGCCATGTGGCTGCTAAGAGGGCAGTTCTCAAGGAAAGAATAGGCATGTTGGAAGGATGACTTTCCTTAAATCCTGCCTGTTTCATGAGGATCACAGACCACAGGTGCTGGGAGCTGGTAAAATGTGTGCTCCCGAGCTGTTGATTTTTTCTAGAGCATTCAGTTCTTGTGTTTTGCCTTTGTCTCAAGCTTGTTCTGTTCCCTCTCCATTCAGGTGCCACCAGTGCAGGCCAGGACCGCAGCAGCTACGAGCCCATTGACCAGCCAGAGGTGCCTCCCCAGTGGCCTCCCTCAGGCAAGGCAGCCCAGGCACCCTACTGAGGCACCTGCAGCCCAGGACAGACTTCACTGCCCTCACCCAGCCAAGCCTTCCACTCTTCCACAGAGCAGCACCTGCTACTGGGCAAACAGGAGAAGATCTGATATTTCTTTTACCTACCTAAAGGTTAGGCAGATGGGTTCTGCAGTAAGTCCAGAGGATCTTGGAGGTGTCATGCTAAGCACTGTGACTCACTGTAATCCCAGTATTCTCCTTTCCTCCCTCCCCCTAAATCCCTCCTCTGTACATGTGACTGGATGCACCTTCTGCAGTCTTCCAGTCTTTCACTGAGCTTCCTCTTCTTTAAGATAACCACTCAAAGGGCTCCTGGACAAGCAATCTTTGCAAGGCTCATGGACTGCCCTAGAACAATACAGTGTAGCCCGATTCTATGCAGGTATATTTCCAGGAAACATCTGGGAGTTCCCAAGAGCTGTTTTTGATGGCATTATTTAATTTCTTGTGCTCCCAGTATTTGGTATTGGGTTTTATTAACTGCAGCTTTTATGCAAGTTGAATGTTCTTCAGGATACTTAAAATGACTGTTGAATGTAGATTATAGATCCTTTGTGCCTTGAAATATCCTTTTGCCTTCAGCTACTTGTCTTAACAGAACTTGAAATGTTACATTTTTCTAAGAAAACTATAAAATGAACACAGTTTTTCTGTGTTACAAAAAGTTACACTGGTCACTTATGTCTCATTTAAAAATGTAGCTTTTCCTGAGGGCTTGGGACTGTAGCCAGGCAGTCTGGGATGGTCATTATGGGGGAAGATCTACAGGGCTCTGATGGCTTTCAGCCTAAGTTTTACTCTGAGAAGTAGAAGGTACTGCTTTTAATTGTGTGGGTGGGAAAATGGGCTAGCAAAATGGGGATTGAGGAAAGATGGACTTCTTTACACTGTAGACCTGAGTTCCATTGGGCATGACTAGACCCCAGAAGCAAGCAAACAAAAATATTTAAACAAGATTCATTTACAGAAGAAAATGAGTATGTTAGCTTTGGCAGAATTCTAGTGCTAGGAGGATAGGTATTTTCCTGAAGCAAGGTGATTTTCAAAGTTTACATCTATTATTTTACAACTGCATTTCTCCTGACAAGACCCGCTGCTGTGTTGATTCTTCAATAACCAAGACCCTGTTGACTTTGCTCTAACCTTCAGAAGCATGCCATTTGTATTTTTAAAATCAAGCAGTTTTCTCCCAACTTTGATCACTTCAAATGTAAGCAGATGCTTCCTCTACTCTGCTACACAAGCACTACAGTGACCTCTTGGTGTACCTGAACCAAGCACATGGTAAATGCCATAGAAATGTGCATTCTTTTTACAGACTTTACATATAATATGGCACAAGAATAGGAATCGGTATGTTCTTGTGGTTAGATGGCAAAGAAGGAAAGAGTAGGCAGAAATTCCTGGGGCTTGTGGGGTATGTGAATGGGTTTTTCCAGCTCTTTAGGAGTGTACAGTGACAGCACAGATCCCTGAATAAGACATTTAAATGCTCAGGGTTTTTTTTTTTAACCTAGACCCATGGACCACAGACTGAAAATCACTGCTTTTAATGCTGTGGGGTTTGGGTGTTGGCACAGTCAGTTATATCTGGGGAGGCCTTCCCAGATGTTGTACATTGGAAATACCCATCTAGCTGACCTGCCATGTGTTTTTCTGTGGAAGATTTGGTACATTTGGGAGCTCTGTGAAGCAGAGCAAGGCACGAGTAACACTCATCTTACAGTGCCTCAAGGATACCTATTTTGGGCAGTAAATCAAGGGTGACACTAAAAAAAGAGCCCTCTCCTGGCTGAGGAGGAAGAGGGTGTTTGTATTTTGTTCAGGAGGGCCCTGAGGGGATTCACGGAGCTGCTGTGCCAGAGCACGGCCTCGTTGGGGCTCTCATGGGGTCTCAGCGAGATTTCCTCACCCAGACAGGTGCGATGCTCCATTCGGCTGGTTTTGCTTTGTTTTTTAAAATCCTCGGGTCCTGCTGTGCCCGGGGTTTTGGTGATGAGCGGGCAGCTCCCCAGGACGAAGCCTGGCCTGCCCAGGGCAGGTGGCTCCCTCAGCGCTGGCGGGCTCGGGTGCGGAGGGGAGGAGGCAGTCATGGCGCCTGGGGCGCTGCCCGCGACAGGCACGGCTCCCGCCCGGCATGAGCCCCCTTCTCCCCGGCCGGGCCCCGGCTTTAATTAGCCATGGCCCAGAGCGGTTTTCCCCGGCCATCTGTAGCCCCGGTCACCGACCTAATCGCGGGGCTAAGCTGCTTACGGAGCCCCAGCTGGAGCGGGCGCTGAAGGGCGCTGAGGGGCCGAGGGTGGCTGTCGAAGGAAGAGGCGGCTCGGCCGCGTGTGCTCAGTCCCCGGGGCCCAGCAGTGCCCAGCAGTGCCCAGCAGTGGTAAGTGGGGCCGGAGGGGTGCTGAGCGGAGCCCGGGCCCCGGGCGAAGGCTCCCCGCTCCCGCTGCCGTGCCCTGGGACGGCGGCGGGGGCTCGGGTGGCAGCGCTGGGAGGGAGGACCGCCCGAGCGGGCCTGCTGATCCCGCCGGCAGCGTGCCTCGGACCAGCGGGGTTGGTTTGGTTTGTAACGCTGAGCAGTGTTTGGGGAAAACCTGCTTCCTGAGGCAGCTGAAGTGCGATCTCGGAGTCATCGCTGCCCCGAGTTGGAATGTGAAATGGATCAGCCTTGGTCTGCAGGGATTGGGAAACAAGCACCGTGTGTGCAGCAAATGTGTTTATTATGGGTCCGGCGTTGTTACCCTATTGCTGAAATGGCTATTGCTTGAAAGAGCTTGATTTAATTTTCATGAAATGTGCTGTTTATTTCATTTTGCTTATAACAACAGAAATAACTTGATCATCTTTTAATTTTTATTTGCTTAATTGAGTTTGTTTCAGGTTTTTGCGCATTAGTGTATGGTTGCAAAGTGTGTATATAGTAAGCATGCATTAAATGTTTTAGTTGGAATAAAAAAACTAATATAAAATCCATTGGTCGTAGATTTTGCAATTAATAAAATGTGCAGTTCCCCTTGATTATCTCTTTTGGCCTCAGAAGAAGTCTTAAAAAGGATCATCATAAAAGCTTGTTGTGAGTGAGATTAACCCTACTGCTTAAAAGTTTTATGTTAAAGTCCCGAGTAGCGATTTCAGAAGGCAGACAAACATGATTTTGAAAGAATGCTATTTCTTCCAGATCTCAATGAGACTGAAATTAGGAATGAGTGAGGTGAACAGCACCACCTGAAATAACCATGGTGATGTGTTGAGAACCTGGTACTTAGCACAAAGAACCGAAATGGAGAGCTAAAAAAAAAAAAATCACAAGTTATCAAGAAAATAGATTATTATCAAGAAAATAGATTACGTCCAGATTCTTGAGCATAAGGCAGTCCAGAGCCAGGTTTTGGGTGTTCACAGGGCAAAACAACACTGAAAAACACGGTGGGTTTATGTCCTTTTGCGATTTAAATCCTTTGTAACATCCTTTTGTGATACATTGCTTGTTGATTGGATATTTCTGAGATGCAAGGAGTGCTTCCATGGAACACCAGTCCACTGCATTTTGTGGTTATACTTCATGCAGATAGGCACCCTAAGGAAGGCAGCTGTGCTTTGTCTGTTCACTCTGTAGTTGCCAGCTTCAACTTGTCTGGAAAAAATAATGGGATCTTTCCGTCCATGGCACCCTCGGTGATATATGAAAGGCAGTAACAGCAGTTCCCAGGGATAATTGCAGCACTGCCTGACTGTCTCCTGCTGCTTTAGGAACTGTGCTTGCTCCCCAGATTGTGGTGATTACTGAAGGAGTTTGCATGTGAGAGGGAAAAATGAGCTGTTACAAGCAGGGACAACTGAGCCTCAAATGCTCTTAGAAGAGAGAATGAGATAAGCGCAGCTTAGAAACAGTGCAATTTGACAGGAGACTTTCTGGGATTAAAGTGTGTTTGAAAAAGACAATGGGCATTGATTTCGTTGTTGTCTCTTCTCAGATTGACTAGGGGGTTTTAAGATGATAGAGATGTGTGTGTCTTTATACAGTACCATTTTCGTTTTTTAAAAGAGAGGTGGAAAAGAATGGTGGTTAGAATGACAGTGATTGACAACTTGCTTTTAAAATCTGAGGGAATGGAAGCACAGTCCTCTCAAATTGCACTTACCTGTTAGCAGCAACTTAAGAATCCATTTTCAGCATGAGTGTTATATGTTTAACACTCATCAGACTTAGTGGCTAGACTGCAAATTAGGTGTCCCACCTATGCTGTAAGTCTTCCAGATTAGGGGACAGTGTGGCTTTTATGGATATATAAACATGGCTTCATCCTTTAGTGTGGACAAGAAGAAATAAGTCTGTATAGCCTTGAACTTGGGATAGATACTTCAGCCTTGCTAGCAACAAATTCTTTCTGAGGCTGCAGGTGTATAATGCTGGAAGTTTGTTTTCTAGGTTTTTTGTGGAGAACTGAATCTGTCCTTTTCAGTCATTCCTGCTCTGCCAGATATGATTGTCTGCTGGAAAACAGGAAGAGAGTAGTGTCCATAACATTTTCAGGACTGAGTCTGGTGGATCAGAGACAAGGAAATTCACAAGAAAAGTACCCAAAGGCTTTCAGCAAACTAGGCAAGATGAGATAGGAAATATGCACGGTCCTTAGCTTATATTTCTTCTTCTTTTTCTTCAGAGCAAAGAAACATTCAGAAGAACGTGAATTTCAGTCTGCATTTGGGCACTAGAAGTCGAGTAGACATTTCTCATGCCTGGCCTGAGGCTGCAGCATTCGGTGTAAGCCCAGAGACAGCAGCACAGGGCTAGCTGTGTACCACACCTCAGTCAGGGGGGAAGAGATCCCAGCCTGAGACAGGCTAATCTCTCCTGCCCTTCTCAGCCGTTCCTGGACACTGCCAGCCAGTTCTCCACTTCCTGATTGCTGCAGCACAATAATCTGTGCTCTGGGCTGCAGCAGCACAGCTCTAGGTGTGTGCTTCATAGAGTCCCCATCTTGCTTTGTCAGTGCTCCCTGCTGTGAATCTCCCCCAGAGGCACTTGCACCTTGAGGCTTGTGTTTTGGAAGGGAGAAGGAGTGAGAGTATTGACTTTCCTCAACAACACCATCAGGAAGCAAGGGCAGCAGGTAGCTGCTGCATACCCTCTGCTCACCACCACTATTCAGTAAGAAGGAGCAAGAATTGTGACTGTCTGGTGGAAAACCAACAGCATCAGCCTTCTGCTGCTTCTTGTATGGATCCTGTGAACCCTTTAGTGATCAATGCAGGTTTGTCATCTCATGCTGCAGATTCCCCTCTTAGGTGTGAATTAGGGGTGGGTACTTCTTTGAGGAGCTCAAGTGAAAGTGTGAATGTTTGTCACAGTTCAGCCCTGACCCTGGGGAATCTTGATTCATCTAATTTGGAGTCTTTTCAGTATCTTTTGCAATCCTCACAGATTTCTGCTGGCTTGTACTGTTCAGTCCAGAGGCTTGAGCAAGAAAGTGCTTTGATGGGGATACGAGGTTCCCTCCCTCTGGAGCCAGAGTCTTCTCCAGTCATTGGCCATTCATGCTTGGTTCCTGATGATTTAGGTCCCAGGATCCTGACCAGGGGAGAACAGCTAGCTGCAGTAAAAACCAGTGCTGCTCAGGCAAGATTGAAATGGGGTGTCCCATTTAGTAAAGACTGGAGCCTTAGTGCAGTGATAAGGGACTTCAGTCCTGCTGAGCCTCTCTCTGTCTCTCACAGATGTGGATACATTGGCTCAAACACATGGAGAAGCAAAATTTCAGGTGGCATCCAACCACAAACCCTTGCTTCTGGAGTGGGCTCTGGCAGGCTAGTGGATACAGAAACAGATTCCTTCTTCAGTTGCTCCCCTTTTTTCAGATGCCAGTCCCTGGTAAAGCCATCTCTGGCAGCTGGTAGTCTTTATGTTAACAGAAAAAGTCATTCTCCTGGAAAGGTTATTAAAGGAGAGCAGACATCTAATGGGGCATCTCCATGTGTGGAGTCTTGGAAGAAAGACCTTTCAGCCAGCCTGGATCCAGAGGGTCTGCAGGTGTTACTGGAGACAGATTGGGGAGGGGCTCAGATGAATGTTGGTGTAGCCATGTGTGGGACTCCTACAGAAGTGTGTGTGAGCTTCACTTCTCATCCTGGAGATGAAGAGTTTAGACCAGGCCAGCAGCTTGGTATTAAATCTGTAGAAGTCAACAACCCTCATGTTAAGTGCAGCAAAGAGTCAGAAGAGGTGTGTGACTCCAGATCACAAGCAGCCAGAAGAACAGCTGCAGTGGGCAGCAGCCAGTCCAATCCTTTGGGTACACCAGCTGAAGAAGGCTTTAATGAACATTCTGATGTAGATTGTATGAACATGAGCAGAGAAGGAAGGAGAAACAAATACTCCTACCAAAGCAGCTGGAGGAATTTGGAAGTTGATGGCAATCTCAAGCAGTCTGAAGAATGTTCTGTAGAAAGGAATGCCAAAGAACCACGCTGCTGTGAAGAAGGGAGCCAGACACAGAAAACTGTGCCCAGAGAGGTGAGGGTGTGCTCACTGTGAAGCATCTCTGTTCACAGGTGTTACTTGTGCTTGTTTCTGCCACTTGCTAGAGGTGCAGAGTTGAGGTACAAGTGATGGGGATGCTTGTCCTATAGGTTTTTTTGTCACTGAATGGGCAGAATCTCATCTCTTACAGTCCTTCATCCCAGTGTATGCATCTTTCCATCTCACGTGCTTCTTCCTAAAGACCAGTTGGTCAACTTGGTTGTTTTGGGAATGTAAACACCTTGGGAATGTAATGCACCTGATGCCAAGGGAAAGCATTAAACTGGTTTTTACTCTGAGCATTCTTGCAGGGCCGTGAGATTTCAGGCTTTTTGTGCCTTTTCCTGTCTGAAGTATGTAAGAATATTCACAGAGCAATCGTGTGGGAGCAGTGTCCAAGGCATCTCACATAATACACAACCTTGAGGCAATCCTGCTCTGGTCTCCATCCAAATAACATGTGCCACAAAGACAAATTCTTCAACAGAGTGGAGCAGGGGGAATAATTGTGAATTACTGTCTCTTGTCTGTTTGCAGATCTCAGAGAACAGCTTCTGGTCATTGAAGGTGAATGAGCAAAGGTAAAAAGACTCTGTGTTTGAGTGTGCTGGTTGTTAACAGAGGAGCACTTCTGGAAAGTGGCTAAGGAGCCATGTCCCTAGGAACATTTGGGTTTAGGACTTAGCCTGATCTGCTGTGGTTGGCTGAGGGGCTGCATCCACTTCTTTTCAAAAGGTTGTAATTTAGAATGGAGCATGATCTAAAAAATCATTTCTGTATCTTTTCAATGCTATCTTCTAAATTCAGCCTTAGTTGTTGATATGAATGAAGAAATGTTGGTACCATCAGTGCTACTCTTCAATGTAGCAAATTCCAGTGTGCTCACTGCACAGTTAGAGAAGATCAAGAGCTAGACTTATCCATGAGGTGAATTCAGATTTATGGATATGACGTGAATGAGGTTGCTACCAGTTTAACAACAATGTTTCCTTAATTTGGTGTGAGATTGCATGTTTTCCATTCTTTAGAGAGAATGATTTGAAATAACCTCTTTACAACTTGATGGCTGAACTCTGATTGCCACCTCCTGGCTGGTTTAAATTTCCTTTCTGTTAAAAGGAACTCACTTCTGTTTTTTGTTTTCAAGTTTCTGGCACCTGTGTGACAAACAAATCCTAACAAGGTGTTTTCAAGCCTGGAGGAGACAGATCCTTTGGAAGAGGGCAGCCAGGCAGCTTTACAGACACCATCTGCTTCAGAAGGGCTTTGGTGCTCTGCAGTGGACTGTGCACCAAAGGAGGACACAATTGGAGGTGGCCCAGCAGAGACATGCTTCAACTCTGCTAGCTGCCAGCTTCCAGAGGGTGAGCACTGGCTAGAGACAGTGGTGCCAAGAGCTTTCTGCTGTGCAGTCAGAGAAGGCACAAATCCTGTTTGGATAGGGAGGAGGAAGGGGTCCTCTGTGTGAAATTCTGTGATGTAGATCCTGGCATCAATACCCTGTCTGCAGTTTGTTCTGATCATGTGGTTTCTTCTTCAGTGGAAGGAAGCTGTGGCAAAACAGAGCAAGAAGGAAGCTCTGCAGCCTGAGCCTTCCTCCTATATCCAAAGTTCATCAGCAGGGATTTCTGGAGTAGGAAGATTAGCAACTATGACAACCTCAGCTCAGCATCAGCTTGCAACAGGATACTCAAAGGAAGTGGAGCAGGCTTGTAGGTAAGCAGAGAGCATTCTTTTTCTGTTGTCTCGGACAAAGGGAGGTTTACAAACACAGGGAAATTTTTTCTCAAATGATGGCAGACTTGTTTCCATATCCTTGGATGTATTGCTGTGGATAAACTCTGCAAGAATCAGTAGTTTAGTGTCAAAAGCTAAACAATCCTATTTCAGGGCTTCTGTGCACCAGTGTTTGCAGTCTGATTTGAGTGTCTGAGAGAAATACTCCTGTACTTAATCTTTGCTTCAGCTATCACCTGCATACGTGGTACAGGTGTGAATGAGGTTAGACTGAGGCAATACTACAGTCTCTAGCAGTAGCTTGACAGTAGAGGTGTCAAAAGAAAAGCCTCTTGTTGAGGCTTCTAATTCTGGAGGCAAAAGAACAATTTGAGACAAAAAGAGAGAGGAAAGCCCTGGATTCTGTTCTGTGAGGGCCTCTTTGGACAGCTGGATGTTAAGGCTTGCTTGTGGCTCTTTCAGGATGGAGGGAGAACTGTGGACACAGCTTCGTCATAGGCAGAGAAGAGATGAGTTCTGCTGGAGAGCTGAAGCCATCAGAGACATGAGACGGCTGGCTGGTAAGCACATGTTGCATAGCCTTGGAAAAGCTTGGAGGAATTCACCAGTTTTTGTGGTTTGTGTCTAGTTGTTGCTTTGAGCTCTCTCAGAATGTGATCCTGCAAGTAGCTGGGCCAGTATCTGTGATAGTTGAGGATGGCCACTCACCGTGTCGTACAAGTTTTGCCTCATTCCTTGTATGAATCCAGCTGCAGCATGTGTTGCTCCTTAAGTTTCCTTCCTCTGGCAGCTTGGAGTGAAGCCAGGGAATGTTTGCTGTGTGACACTAAGGTGTTTGAAGTTCTTCTGTTACTTCTCTTGCTGTCAATCTCTTTCTGCCCTGCGACACAGCAGCTTTCAGACTGTGGCGCCTGCAGAAGGAGGTGCTGAGCAAAGAGGAAGTCAGGCTTTTGGAAGCCCGTGCTCTGCTGGAAAAGAAGAAGCTACGAAACATTTTCTGGATGTGGCATTCCCAAAGCTTGGAAATGAAACAGGTTCTAACACTGACAACTCAAATCCAAAGAAACTTGGTCTCTCGGTGAGTTGATGAGAGCTGGTTTTCATGTGAAAAATCTGTTCACTGTGCAAATCCAAGGAATAACAGAGCCAACCCAGACAGAAATAGTAGTTCCATCTTAAAGCCATCTATCGTTTTGTTTAGGAGTTAATAAAGATGAAAGTAGAGGTTGAAACATGAAAAGGAACTGCTGTGGCCAGAGATGTTATGACTTGTCTCCTGTGCACTGCCAAAACTCTTTTGTCCTGACTTTTGATGTCCTGAAAGACCAAACCCAAGGGCAGTCACTGTGCTGCTGTGCTCTAAGCATGACAGTGGCTTTTTACTGAAATACACAAATAGAAGCTCAGGGGACAGCTTCTGTCTCTCTTTCCTGAACTAAACCCGGTCTCAGGAAGACACATAAGCTTGTGTAAGTGTTTTTCAACATTTTCCTTTCGTATTCTTAGGTGCTTCAATACATGGAAGGAGACTGTTGAGCAGAAGGCACTTGAGAGGTACCAGCTGGCCCATCTCAGAGCAGTATCACTGAGGAAGCACTTCCAGCAGTGGGTTGAGATGCTGCAGGTCAGAGGAGGTGACAAGCAGGCAGTGGTGAACCTCTTTCTCCTACGGTGGAGGCGACATTGCGGTGAGCAGTTTGGGGTCTGGGCAGAATCTAAGCTTTAGAGGTGCTTAGGCTCCTTCTTCCTCTTCTTGTACACTGAAAACAGCCTGAAAACAAAGGGGCTGAGATGATACAGGATATGAACAAACCAGAGTGGGCAGAGGAGTGGTTCTGGGTGTGTCAGTGAAGCTACAGGGAGGTTTGTTGCTCTGTTTCATAAACCAAACATAAACTCTTAAACCTTGCTGAAAAGAAGCAGTTTGGGGTTTGGGATGGGCTGAGTTGGAATGCCTTGAGACAAACAATCTCTTGTTCCTTTATGGAGCAGTTATGAGCTCAGTAGGTGACAAGACTGTGACAAGGAGGCATGAAGGTCAGACATCATGGACTGGAGAGAGACAGTTTCTGGAGAAAACAGTCTGCTCTTTTGATGACTTCTGCCGAAAACTGAAGCTGCAGAGAGTATATCTGCTGTGGAAAACAAGGCTGTGTGAGCATCACAAAGCTGAGTGAGTGCAGAAAAGCCAGTCCCTGGCATCCTGCCCTCATTAGTAGTGTCCACTTGACTTTCTGAACCTTTTGCAAGAACCCCTTTTACCCTATCCATTGTCCATCATGTCTGTGCTAGTCACTCCCTCTGGTGTTCTTCTTCTGTCACTTTACTGTCAGTATCTTCTTGTTTACTCTCAGTATCTTCTGTCTCAGTTCTTTCTCTCAGATTTTGGAGCAGTGTAAACTCAGAAAAACTCTGAAAGTATGGCACCAAAAGTATCTCATGCTGAAGACAATTGAACCAAGTTCTAAGCACTTGCATAGAGCTGTCTGTGAGGAACCTCTTGCCATGCTGTTTTCTGAGCACCTCTCAACATCATCTGGCTTTGACAGCAGTGCACCAGTTACTCTGACCTCTCAAAGCTCGTTGGAAAAGGTGAGAAGGTCTTGGTACACCCAGATTGCTCTGACGTATTAAATTCCTGGGATTTTTCAGGGGAGAAATTCTGCTTCAACATGATATTGGCATCAGCAAACTGTGCTTAAAATTTAGTGCTGAATCTGTGGGATCCTGAAACTGAAATGAAATCTAAAAGTGAAAGTTAATGCTCTCTGTGCCTTTTCTGGTTCATCATTTAGAGATGTGGGAAGGTGCTGAGGTAGTGAGGTTCCCTTGTACACTTGCTTTTGTTTATGGCTGCAAGGTGGAAGGAATGAGAAATAAAGGGGTTCCTCACAGAGACAGTGCATATGCTTATTTCCCCTTTTCTCAGTTTAGAAATACGTATATTTCTGGATTCAGTATGGAAATTATTAATATAGAAATAACTTTACCATCACTTACATGTTTGCTCTCCAGAGGTGTCATGGAATTTCATGCAATTCCTTTGGATGCATTCTGGATTTGCCTGAATCCTTGATAAAGAAAGGAGTAAATGGCATGGTCAGAGCTGTTAGCTGAGTTCTTGCACTGTGAGAACACTCACCTCACAGTGTGTTCCTCCCTTCATTCCTGCAGGAATGCAGTCTTAGTGACAGCAGCCAGCACGGCTTCTCCTCCCTCCCGACTGCAGAGGATGTCACACACATGTCATGTCACAGTTCTTTCCTGCAACTGCACCAGTGCACAGAGCTGCCAGCTGAGCTGGCTGGGGAGCTGTGCTTGCAGACCCCCTTCCCTGGATGTGGGTGAGTTGGAGACTGGTTTTTTGGGATGCTGGTAGGAGTGACCCTTTGTTTGGACTGGCTGAATTCCTTCCTTCTGGATAATCCCTCATGTCATGTCACACCATCCTTCCAGAGGACTTGATCATCTTCTTTCTTTCCCTCCTCACCCAACACTTTTATCTTGCAGAAGGAGTTGGTTTGTGGGAAATCAGTTCCATTCTTCAGTGCTGCAGAGTCCAGATAATAATTCCCAGCCTCTCACCAATTGCTCTGCATGGGAAGAGGTGAGGCTAGAAAGTGTTGTATAAAATGTAAATTTACAAGTGTTTTCTGCATATTCAAATTTAGCAAAGAATTAAAATAATAAAAATTTACCAAACTTTGGGTTTCAATATCAGCATATGGAAGGTCTCACTGCTATTTTGTCTTTTTTATTCTCTCTCAAACAGATTTGGGAGATTGAGGCTTTTCTCAGGGTAACTCTTCCCTACTGTTTGTCAGCTGAGTGGAAGTAGGGCAGGTGTCAAGGATTTAAAAGGGATGTGTTAGATCCTCATGCCTGGGTGTTCATGTGGGGTGTGTGGGTTAAAAACAGAGCTGGGCAATCACACAAGTCACAGTGGCAAGGAGAGACGGCTGAGCTGTGTGGAATAACTGATATAACAGCAGTTCAAGGCCCTTTTTTGCCTTTCTGGATTCCAGGGCTGCAGTTCTGACACGGAAGTGAAGAGTTGCTGGCAGCAGGCAGAGAAATACTGCCTGCAGAGGTGCTTCATTCTCTGGTCAGCTCAAGCTCAACATCATGTAAAGGCCCAGCAGCACTGCAGACACGTTCGGCTGTCTCGGTAGGGATCATGCTTTCTAGAAGCTTCCTAAAGCTCTCTATCTTGAAAGCTTTACACTTGCTTTAATTTAAAAAAAAAAAAAAAGGAAAAAAAATCTTCCTCTAGCTATTTTTTTTTGTCTTCAGTGGGAGTTTTGTAGCCCATTATTTTGGGTTTTTTCCAGCTTCAAAATTACTATGTAGGAAGACAACAATTTGTGGTTTGATGGGATGCCTCACAAATTAGAGCAAGCCTAGCTCTGCTGATAACAATTCCTGGTAAATTCCTATCCACTGAACTGGCCTTGCTCTCTGCTGATTCCAAAGCTGAAGAGCACAACAGGTGTGGCACAGTCAGGACAGAACACCTTACTCCCAACAGCTTGTCCTGTCCATTATTTCCCCTGACATTTAATGGGGAAAGGATGTTAACAGATCAGATGTGTTTCCAAAGCTCCCACATGTGTTTGTTGTTAAATTTTCTATTACAAAGGTGTGTATCTCTGTGAGCTGTTCCTACAGTCAGTGCAGCAACCTTTGTCCTTCTCAGAGCCTTTCTCAGCTGGCACCACTGGGTCATGGAAAATAAGAACCAAAAAGCAGCAGCAGCCCTAAAACATGAAGTTCATTGTCTCCAGATGGCTTTCAGGCTGTGGAAAAGGAGACTGGCCCAGAAAGTGGAGGTTGACCGGAGATTCAGGTGGCACGTTCACCAGATGACTGCTGATGCTCTGAGGCATTGGCATTCCTGCTGGCAAAGTGAGTCACCCCATCCCACTGCACCACTTGTGTCTGTGGAAGAGGGAAGCTCTGGGAGTGGCTGGGATGGAGCAAGTCACACTTTTGGCTGTAATTCTGTGCACTGCTCCTCTGGAAGGGCACATACTGCTCCAGGAGTCAGCAGGTGCATGTGTCGCTGCATTCTTCTGGCTGTCAGTAGGACATGTGCCCCTACTGTTTTGTAGTGCTTTATTTTAAGGAAGGTGCTCATTTGGCACTTCTGCCTGCACTACCAAAAGTTCTAGCAGTGTATTTTAGCAGCTGGGGAGTTTAATAGAGTTCAATGCAACATTCCAAGTTGGAACATGTCTCCTCAGACCAAGCAGTCAGGTTCTGCTTCAGTGGGAACAGAGTGTATCTTTTGGGATGGCTTAACAATCCTGATCCCTCAAGGAATTCCATATGCTTTAAGTACTTACACTGTGCCAGGGAAGAAAAACTCCCAATTTTTATTGGAAAACTGCCTTGCAGATAAGAGTGGAAGTAATCTGTGATCTCTTGCAGGGAAAATTTGAAAGAAGGTCTGACTGCCTTGCAGACAAAAAACTGCAAGGTGAATTGAAAAGTCTCTTCAGCTGCTAAAGAGAGGACAGGAAATCTTAGCGAGTTTGGTCCCATTTGGTGTTTGCAGCAGATACATTCTTTGCTCTGGTCTGGACTCTGCAGTGGAGAAACAGTCACTGGGCTGAGCTCAGGAAGGTGTGCTCTCTTGCAGGGAAGCATGCTCTGGGAGAACTGCAGCAGCAATGGGCTTGGCACAGCTGCCAGGAGAAGAAGAGGCTGGTCCTGCAGACATGGTATTACCAAACAAGGAAGAAATATGCTGTTTTATTTTGGGAACGTTTTCTCCTGCACAGGTTTGTTTCTTGCTCTCAAAGCATTTCCAAGGGAAGCTCTGCATGAAGGGAAATTTATGCAGTAGTATCCACTGTATTAAGAGCAGAGCTTGGGTTTGAAAGTGTGGATAGCTCATGGATAAATGGAGCTTCTGTAGGAGCACTTCTCTGAGAATGTGTCAATATTAAGAGGTCTCTTACCTAAAGCCTCACACCCCACCTCATTTTTCCCATTCAAAAATTCTTTTCCTTCCAGAACTTGTATTCAGTCTTAGTTATGCAGGGTGATATCTGTGCATCAAGTGAGGGAGAGATGCAAACAAGTCTGTGTAGTTTAAAAATTGAAAGCCTCATTCGCACTTCAGTATTTACTGAAAGGAATAATGGGCAGAGATCTTACAGAGATCTGATGTTTACAAATCTGAGTCTTTTAGGATTCTGGACACAGTGTGTTGATTTTAATTTAATGTGAAAAATTGAGTTCAATTTGTTCCTACAGCAGAGCAGTATAAAGCTTATGAAGCCATGATATCCAGCTCATCTTGGTGTTACTACAATATCAGTGAAGCTGTATCTGTCTTTGAGTCTTATGTTCCTGAAAACACAGGAATTTAATTTCTTTTCTCTCTTAATTGTGGTCAGTGGCCTTCTCATTGAAAAAAAGTTTTGTTTGTGGTTTATGTTGGATGAGGCCAGTGCCTGCCTGAAGTACAGAGAAGTGTCCAGCTGTAGTGAACTTGAATTGTTGAAGTGTTTCTCTGAAATAATTCAGGAGGATAAGAATGAATAAGATAATTTATGACAAGGGTTCATTAAAGGCATGAGAAGTGCAGGTTTGGCCCTAGCAGGTTTTCTTTTGAATTGCAGGTTCAGACTGAGAGAACACAAAGATCTGCAGAGAAAAGAGCAACTAAAATCCCAGTAAAACTTTGGTGGCTGAGATGTTTAGACTCTGCACTTACCCCACCCAATTGCATTTTCCTCTGCAAATCCATCTGTGTGGCTCCCTCGTGGGAATTGTATTTGGGAGAAGCCCTTAATGTTGCTCCTTCCTGTTGAGTATATCTCCACTATTAATCTTCCTTCTGAATCTGCTTTGATGAGAGAGTGCTTCTAATTTCTCACCTGGATATGGCACAGGCTGAGCTCTGTCTCATCTGAGGGGGGCATTTTTCATGCTAGGATAACCTGCAATGGCTGCTCTTGATCTTCCAAAAAGCCTGCCAGGCACAAGATATTTACACCCCTGCCCTATGCTGCAGTGGGGTGATTTGCATAATGAAGGTCCAAATGGAACAAGGATAAGCCAGGAGATAAAAGCAGATTGGATTCTCTGGTTGCAGAGGAAGACTGGCCTCCTGTGCATCAGCCTGCAAGATACAGAGAGATTATTGTGGCTGCAGATTTACAGTGCTGGAAATAGTAACTCCTGAAGTTGTTGATTTTTTGGAATAAAATTATCTTCATAAAGATTCTGCATCCCACATACACAGGGCCTTAGTTTGTGACAGCCAAGAAGCAAAATCTGAATCTTGACAACAAGTGGCTGTCATAAATGCTGCAAGCAGACTTTAGGAATCTGCTGGGTTCATGCTGAAGGAGATTTTAGCAGTTTTACTCTCATCCCATAATGAAAAAATGAAAAAGCCTTCATCAAGCACCATCTTTCTGGTCAGCTGGTGGCACAGAGATAGATTGAAGACTAACTAATTTTTTTTTTTTTTTTGTAGGGGGGATTCAGTATGTGTACTGGCAAGGCAGCCTAGGAGAAGCATTTGCTTTGTAGGCAGAGGAAAAGTGTAGTGTAAGATTGGATTCAGTTTGCAGAGGCCTTTGAAGAGGAGGAAATGCTAAAATGGCTAGAGGGAAGCAGAGTCTCTTGGGCTTTGGGTAGCCCAAAGAGTTACAGGTTAAGCTACAGTTACCTTAAGTTAAGAGGTAACAGTGCTGGGAACCTGAAGTAAAATGAGGGCAGCTTTTCAGCAGAAAGAGAGTTGAAGAGTCTGAACTTGCACCTCCCAAAGATGAAGCACTGGAAAAATACATAGCATGGAGGTCAATGCATGAATCTTGATTGCAGAAGGAATAACAGGAACAGGCTTTTTTGTTGTTGAATGCTCTTTGGCTTGCTTTGACCATTTATTTGGGACACTGCAGGGCAGGGGAGAAGGTGAAATTTGGTCTGACATGGAATTTTACTTTAGGCATCTGCTTCTTTTCTGTGCTTGTAACTGTTTTTCAGGTGCCTTGTCACTTGGGCCCGGGTCACTGCATGTAGACTGAGGCAGCACGAAGCCCTGTGTTATTTTAAAAGAGTCAGAGAGCACCGTCTCCTGGTTGTGAGCTTTACTAAGTGGAGGGACAGACTCTTGAGAGCTGAACAAGCAGTGCCAGGAGGGAGAAAGCACAAGTGGCAGGAGCCCTCTCCAGGTAAAGCCTGTCACCGCTGGCGAGTGGCTGCGAGAGGACAGCGAGCCCTGCGCCTGGGAACTGTGGCTACTGTCAAACAAGTAAGAGAAGATAAAGGTCCCTATGAGACAGTTATTATTAACTCAGTGAGTCATGAGGCACTGAGATAGTGTGACAAGGCTTGTATAAAAACCTGGTTTGATTTGTGGTGACTGCGTAATCCCTGCTGTGAAATTCTTCACAGACTGTGCACACAACTTCATCACCATAATCTGGCACTGATTGCAACAACCATATGGAGCACAGCAATAAGGAAAGGGGACATTTTGACCAGAGAGATGAGAGCACTCCTTCCTCTCTGCTCAAAGATAAGATGGGATAATCACTGTCCCTGCAGAGCAGAGTGAGCTGTCAGAATTGCAGTTTTTTTCAAAAGATTAACAGCTAGCAAACTACAAAGAGGTCGATTGATTTGGAAGGGCTGAGTCAGTCCTGCTGGGATCTCATCTGTGCAGTTTCCAGCCTGGGGTCTAGCACATTAAGCTACCTGCAGAGCTGTGAGCCTGTCTCTCTAGGACTGGTTTGTGTGAGTGCTGTGTGCATTGTGTTTACTCTTGGCTGCAGCTGTGTTATTTCTGTTTGCAGGCCTGCAACTACTGGACCAGAGCAGCTGCCTTTTCCCAGAGCCTGCGGCAGCACAGTACCCTCATCGGTGCTAGGAAAAGCAGGAAGATGTCTCTCTCCTGGTCCATGAGTAAGAAGATTCTCCCTCTTCTCTTCCTTTCATAGACCCATGTGGGGAGTGTGAGCGATGAGGGAAGGGGATTAGTGTTTCTAATGACTGGATTTCTCTGTGGAGTAGGAGCTCATGGCAGTGAAACTCAGTGGATTTCTTCTGTGTTCAGGAATTGAAGGACTAAGGGCTCATGGCAGCTCTGATGTCTCCCTCTCTAGCTCCAAGGTTCACTCCTGTGTGATTCCTCTTTTGTTCTTTAGAAAGCAGAAGAGGTAGAGAAGAAGATTCAGCACCAACTGGGCTTTTTCCCAGTGCCATTCAGCACTGGCTGATGATCTACAGGAGCCAAAACAGGGCTGAAAGGCTGCTGGAGAGACCTGATGTGGTAGGACCCTCTCATGCACGTGCAAGGATCCAGGAGAACACAGCAGAGGTGGACTTGGAGGAGTGGGCTAAGAAGTGCCTTGGGTAAGAGGAGTAGAGGGCTCTGGGCTTCTTCTTGCTGATACCACCAGGGAAGGGCTCCCTTGTGTAGCTGGCAGAGCTTATTTGCTTCTTTTGCCTGCAGGAGGAAGTACCTGAGGTGGTGGCATCACACAGTGGTACTGCGCCGGTGCCAGCATGACAGGAAACTGCTCTCTCTGGCAAGGGGATGGCATCAGTGGAGGGAAGCCAGCAGGGGAGTGATACTGGCTCAGGTGCTGGTGAGTGTCTGATGCCACTGGGGTGGCAGTGATGGGTGTTACTGGGCAAGCCTGCTCTGCCTGTAGCCTCACGTACATCCTGGGAGATGAGACCTGGGGGTTTAAAAAGTACCACTATGCACCAGAAATCCTGGTTTACTGCTGTGGCTATTTTCCCCATTGTTCTTTTTGAAATGTCAGCTAGACAGACTGGCATATCCACAGATTTAGTTGTGCTTTGCCCTTACAGATGGAATTCTCAAACAGTTTATGACTGTGCAAAAAGTGCACAGCAATTATTACAATCTTTGTCCTTATCTGTGTTCCTGATACATCCCACTGGTGTCCACAGCTTACCAAGAGCTGTTATTTGGCTTCCCCTTCTCCTCATACCCATGTTCTGCCTGGTTCCTGGGCATCAGCTGTGTGAGATGTGCTCTGGCCTGCCCAGGTAACAAGATGATGCCTGTATAGGGTGAGCAGGTCCTTAGTCACTGAGGAGCTGTGCTGAGCACAGTGGGGCATTGTCCTCTCCCCAGGGTACTGGGATTTGCTTAGCCACACTATGCTGGAGAGAGGAGTTCAGCAGGAGCTCTGTTATTAGTCCACTCTGTTTGTTACCAATGCAAAGTCTTTTAAGAAAGACTCAGGAAAGCAACTGGAACAAGGTGGGAATGGAGGGAAGGTAATTTGCCTGCCAGAGCCCAGTTAATGTGTGTGCTGCCTCTTTTCCTGGCAGGACCAGCAGCGGCTGATAGAAAAGGCCTGGAGGCTGTGGAGACAAAGATATTTGCAGAGCTGTGTGGTGCAGAACTTTTTGGAGGAGGAAGCCAGGAGCCTCCTGTCTCAGGTAAACATTTATGCCTTCAGTTCAGAGGACCTTAGTGGTGCAAAAAGCACCCCAAAGGGACAACTGTTCCCTATATCTCTCTCCCTGCACAATGCACTTGTTTAGGGAGAAGCTGAATACATCAAGGAATGGGACTTGCCAGTAAAAAAGGAAAAAAGCTTCCAGCTTTTCATGGGTTCATCTATGGGTGTTTTTCAAAGCTTTGTGTCAGGAGTCAATTTCCCTGACATGTGCCCCCTTCCCTGCTGTTATTAGTGATGCTAATCCCCTAATCCCCTGCCTCTTGAGACCCCACTCAGGGAAGAAACAGGCACTGGTGCAGGAGGACTGTGCTGACTTGCACCCAGCGGCAAGCAAATCACTATGGATTTGAGCAAGCAGGCAAAGCCTTAGAACTCCTGGACAGTTAGCTACTTTGCCTGCCTCCCAAAGATTCATGTAGCATTAGGTCCTCCTTTAAGGAGACAGGAGCAGGTACTGAAATTAGAGGTCAGAAGGAGCATTTGTCTTTCTTCTCTCACATTGATTTGTACTCTGCATGCCCCATATTGGCTTCAGGAGAGACAGGGAAGGGTTTGGAGTCAAGGGTGAGGCAGCTGGCAGAGCCACTGCTAGAAGAAAAGCTATGTTTACAGGTTCTGTGAGAATGGCTGTGGCCCCTTAAAGGTAACCTGAGTGTTTGATTTGTCCCCTTTTCCCTTTCAGGCCTTTGGAAGGTGGTGGCAGCTCACAGCATTCCGGTGCAAGGACAAAGGATCCTGCTGAATGGAGGGGGCCTGCCTGCAGCTGCTGCTCATTGCAGGACACGTGGAGGATACAGCTCCTGTCACAACAAAGAGCTGGTCCTGTGCCATCAAGAAAGAGAACACTCTGCTCTTGTAATAAAAGCAGTGCTGCTGGCCAGAAGGATGACAGCCAGAGAACAACCAGGAAGAGGTGGTACCTAGTGAAAGGTCCTCTTTAAAGGACTTGTATCCTACCTCCTTAGCAGCACAAAGGGAGAAGTTACTTACAGTTGTGAGGTTGCATTCTTTTCTTCCCTGGACCCTGCTTTTGCTGGAGTTCTGATTAAAGGCCAAAAAAACACCTTATAAGCTTTCCTTTTACTCAGTGTTTTTTCCCCTGGACAGGAGCTTGGTGTCAAGGGGGGAGTACGCAAATAGTCTTAGAGATGAGCAGGAGTTTGTGGGTGCTGGATCCTCTTGATTCCAAAGTCTGGATTGGGTAGGTGCAAACACAGGTCTTTATTTTTAGATTTGGGTTTTCCCCTGGGAGGTTGGGGGCAGATTTCCACATGGCTCCCACCTCCTCCCCCTGTCTAGGTCCATCAGCTCTTCATTAAGCCTTTCAGTGGGTGGCCAACCTCCTGACTGCTTCCTGCTGGTTCATTTCTGTGCTGAATGGGCAAGGTATGAAGAAACCTGCTGGGAACAGCTGAGCACCAAAAGCTTTGCTGAGGCGAGACAGGCGTGTCTGATCCCCAGCCTTCCCATTACTTGCCTCTGTGATTGATGCCTTGTAATTACCCTGGATATATGAGCCTGGTCTCAGACAGCTGTAACAAGAGGGTCTGAAGAATCTGGAAAAGGCTTTTCTTCCTTGCTTGTTTGAAAGAGATGCACGCAGCATGGTGGGGATCTTGAAATCCCACTGGGAACTGCTCCGAGGTCATTTTCCTAGCCTGTGGCAGCTTTGCAGGATTGTTAAGTACACAAAGCAGCCTCAGTAGCTTCCCCAACCCCTTATTCCAATGCCGTGGGGCCCAAGGCTGTTAAAAGTCATTAGGTCAGGAAGGATAGGTTATCTTTCCTGATCTAAGCTTATCTTTCCCTACAGGCACTGGAAAAGAATACATGACCTTGCAAAATTGAGCTAAATTGTGTAGCTAGTTATTTCTGGTAAATTCTAGGACTTAAGAGTTCTCTGCTCTAGTATGGAGCTTGGGCCACACTCAGGACATGCACTGAAAGTGAAGGCAGAACTGCACCAGAAACAATTGGTTTTCTTGAAGTTTTCCCTTGTGCCAGGTGATTAATTAGCAAACATCATGGGTCTCTGCTAGAGCGTGGCCTAGTACAAGAGACATTTGTATACATGTATTTTATTGTATGTAATCTAGGAAATAGTTGTGGTCCCTACTTAGTCTTATCCAGACTGGAAATTCACATAGTCCTATTAAAAAGAAAACAGGAAGTACAATACAAGGAGAAAAGTTAGGAAGAAAATTGGAACCTTCTTCTGGAGTGAGTGCAAAAGTGCCTGATGATCAACTATGAAGAAATACTTTTTAGGAGTGCAATATAAAAGCAATTTGACCTTCTTTTCCAGGTTGGTAACAGCTGATATAATCCCTTTGCACAGGTACAGCTGACAGGATTGTTTCTGTCCCCCTGCCAGAATTTCTGGCACGGGAAAGTTACCAGAATCTCGTGTTCTCCTGTTACTGTAATTAGCATAACCATGATTAACAGCTCTTCATCCTCCAGACCCTGGCTTTGGGCTTAGTCTGGAGCCTCAGGTCAGACTCAGAGGTTCAGGTAGTTCTGGCTGTTCCATGAGATT
The DNA here is from genome assembly GCA_013400175.1 of Phainopepla nitens. Classification (NCBI taxonomy): domain Eukaryota; kingdom Metazoa; phylum Chordata; class Aves; order Passeriformes; family Bombycillidae; genus Phainopepla; species Phainopepla nitens. The sequence goes on from VXBQ01002182.1 coordinate 143,819, forward strand.
GGCTCAGGAAGCTTTTGTGTTGGGGACAGAAAAGCACATAGTGTGGGTAGGTCAGAGCACCACCCTGGTCATGGTTTAGGAGTGTGTTCACTGTCAGCACAGGAGCTGCTGCTTTCCCTGAAGTCAGTGGACGGAAGCAGGGAAGTAAGAGATTAGAAGAAGAATTGTCACTGCTGAGTTGGAGAGTTCAACAGCTCAAAAGTGTCCTCCACAACCTGCCAGAGGCAGTTTTCTAGTGGGAAGTCATTGTCCACCAGGTTGACCAAGTAATAGTTGTCATGGATGTACTGGATGATCATGCGGGAGGGCGACTCCTCTTCATAGAGCTTGGCCCATTGCTCGATCCACAGCGCAAAGGCCTCGTCCTGCCACGGGAACAGAAAATAGTTGGCAGTTGTGAAACATCTTCATGTCACTTAATTTAGGATACCCAGTGTTACACATGACTGGCCAGACTGTGGCTTGGTTCTTCTCAGTAAAAGTGGCAAGAGTTGAGCAAGGAGCCTTCTGCTTTCCAGTCAGGGAGAAGTGCCCAGAGCTGAAAGGAGGTACATTTGCAGTACTATGGATGGCTCAATGCTGCCCCTATGTGTGTAGGAGAGGAGAAGAGCCACTGTCCAGCACTCCAAGGCTGGTACAGTGACAGTAGTGGCTCTCAATCCCCATTACTGAGTGCTTTGTGTCTGGGAACAGCTCTTGCTGGAGCTGAGGGAGCAGGAGGAGCAAGACCTGTACCTCTGCAAGCCAATATAGCAACAGCCCTCAACTGTGAGGAGTGTCAGAGACTAAACCTAAACCAGGCACTCTGAACTTCCAGGGCATCACAGCAATGTACCCAACAGAAGGGAGGACTCACCTTCCAGGAGAGGAAGCTTACAGGATCCACTACAGTGGGCTGGATGATCTCCCTTCCTGGGAAGATACCCCAGGTGACAGCATTGGGTTGCAGATCTGGAGCATTGGTGATATTCTGGCCCTGCCAAAGGAAGGAAAACCTTTCTGAAGCAACTGCTGGAGGAGGGACTGAGTGAGTTGGAAAAAGTGTATTTACCCTCTCCTTGTTAAGGGACCAGACAACTGCTGCATACCACAGCTGACCTGCTTTACTTTCTCTTCCCTTCACCAGCCCTCATGTCTGAATATTTGGTATTTGTCTCTCTCCCAAGGTGGTGAAAGGAAAGTGTCCTGTGAATAACAGCCTTACCTTGACATTGACAATGTGGTAGTTCACTCGCAGCTCGTACTTCTTCAGCACTTTGAGCAGTGCCGTGACAATTTCGCTGGAGGTGAAGAACTCCAGGTATGCCTGCAGGGGGGGATGGAGAAGGGGGAAGAGAATCAGAGCCTTAAATCACAGCAGAACTGGACAAATACAGGTAAACTACAACATTTGTAGTCTGGGCTGCCTTGCATGTTCATCCCCAGAAACATGTACTGCAGAGGCTTGAGCAAAGGGCAGAGTAAATCAGTAAGTGAGCTAGGGAAAAAAATGACTGGGGAGAGCAGAGGGAACAGCCAAGGAACAGTGCACTCAAGATAGCTACACACTTCCTCTTTTGCATCCACACAAGCAGACAAGTGGGAATGAACTCAGTGTTACCACAACTGCTGCACAAGGAAGCAGTCTGCCAGAATGCTTGGAAGAAGCCTGAGCTTAATCTTTATTTTACAGCAGTGTCTTGCCAAGGCAGCCCAGGCTGGTGAGAGCAGAACTCAGGGGTCTCAGCTGGGCTCTCCCCCAAGCACCACTCCCTGTCCTCATCTTTTGTTCACAATTCTCCCCATGTGCTTTATACAACCAAATTCTGTGCTTGGCTGCTCCCAACAACTGCTCCCCCTCCCCCCATTTCCTGGCTATTTTGTGAGATGATGGATTTCCCTCACCTCAGGGGACTTTTTTCCTTTGAAAACATAACTGCATTTGCCATCTGCTGGTCTCTGGCTTTACCAGTTTGGATCCCTTTTGAATGAAGATGCTTTGTTTTCCAGTATGAACTACTTGCCTGGCATTTACCTTGATGGGATATTCCTAGCACAGCCATTAGGCAAGGCTCTAGGGCCTGAAATGCCTGACAGGGGGAGACAGGCATGGCAGGCATGGCTGTTTGCAGGCCAGGGAAAGGACATGACAGCTGTCTGAACAGCACAGCACAGTGCATGGGCTGGGGGCAACTGTGGAGAACTCTGCCCTACAGAAGGACAGAGGAAATTTTAAAATACCCTTTTATCACCATGAGATGCTGGGTGGTAGGGATACTACCTCACTGATTCCCATTTTGTGAAAAATCTGGCTGCTTTGTGCATTATTGAATCAGATGCAGGGGGCAGGCACATGTGTATATATAAAATGTCACAGCCTGGCTCTAGAAATAAGTTACCAATAATTGCTTGCTGAGAATAAAACCATGAAACTCTACAAATGTTGAAAAGATGTTTTGAGGTGGGGGAAAACAGCTATGAAGTCAGCCACAGAGATGGCATTATGGCTCTTGAGACACCAAAGGAGCTTTGCCTTATCTCACCAGGAACACATTAAGATAAGGCACGGGCAGAAGGATTATGTGGATGTAAGTCTGGGACTTCCCAGCCTAACAGAGACCAAACTAGGACAAACTCTTTGCTGCCTAGCCCAGAGTAATACAGTACCTTTTGGAAAACATAACCTCCACTGGGCCCCCAGCCCACAATGGGGTCTGTGGATGGTTTGCCATTGATGTTTGGCTGGGAGTTGATGGTCAGGATTCCTCGTCTGTTGACCTTCTCCAGCTGGTCCTTCAGAAGGTTGGTTTCAGTTGCAAGAGGGTCATCATTCCAAGGCATACATGTAACCTACCATGAGGAGAAAGGATGGCTCACAATGGATATAACAAGTCTTTTATTAGCATCTGGGTGTTGAAGGAACTCAGAAGTGCCTTAATAGTCTAAAACCATCTGCTTCAGGAGAGAATTCCCAGGTTTGGTTCAAGAGTTAGGATATGCTCAACTGTCAGAATGACTGCTGAAGTCAATACTGGTCCTGTCATACTGTAGCACCTTTCCTTTTATGTTGAGATTTAGCTCTGGCTGCTGGACTCCCTTCACCCAGTGTGCCAGCAAATCCTTTTGGACAGAGAGGTGCCAATTCCTCTTTAGAAAAAGAACGTGGTACCAGGAGCAAGAGGAGATGTGCACTATTGTTTGTGCCACGCTGACCATCCCTTCCTGGGCTCTCACTCACCTTGTACCCATTCCTGTTGGGTTCTCCAGTGATGTAACATGTGAACACCTCAAAGACACTTTCCTCACCAGTCAGTTCTTCTCCCCACATCTTCAGAAGCTCCTCCCGGGGAGACTTGCTCTTCAGATAGAAGAGGTAATAGTCCTTCAGTTCCCCAAAAGCTGGAGAGGAGGAGTTACCCCTGTAAGGGCAGAAGACACAGACCTGAGGTCACTGAGGAAGATCTGCTGTATGAGCTGATTTGGTGATGCAGGAAGACAGCCAACCAGCAAGATAAGTACACAACAAAACCCACCTAAGACACCAAAAGTCTCAACATCTTGGTGCCATTTGCCTCAGCTCACTCCAATCCAAGCAACGGGGGACCACTTTGTTACAAAGCCACCTCAAGGGTGCCCAGGACATCAGGCTTTGCTAGCAGAGCTCTGCCTTCCTGCAGGTGAGAGCTTACCATCGGCCGTTGGGGAAGTCATCCCACTCCTGAGTTCGGTAGATGTAACTCTTTGGCCTGGAGGCCCAGAAGATTGGCCGGACATCTTCCACTCTTCTCTTGGGGTGAGCACTGACTGCCCAGGGCAGAGGCCGCCTGCAAGGGATGAGCAGATGTTAACACAGTTCCTCTGCTGACTTCCCACTAAAGGCTGGGAGCCTTTCCCATGGTGCAATTTGCCCCAAGGGAGAAATAACAGGGGCTGAGAAGAGTGCTGTTTGTCAAGCAGTAGGACAGGAAACTCCTCTTCCTTTGTGGAAAATATTTCCTACTCAGTTCCCTCACAGGATGCTCAGAAGGGTCTATTTAATGTTAAGGTACAGGACTGACACCTGAAGTTGGAAAAGGTAAGGGCAAACCACTATGGGAAGCTACTTCAAGGAAAAATAAACAGCTGTCAATTTTCCTTTGCTTCTTCTTGACCTGAAGGCTGTGGACTCAGAGAGAAGTCCACATTCCCTTTCTCAGCTGCAGAGAACTCTAGAAATCCATAGTGGGAGCATACCCCTAGCCTGTAAGGGGTTGTGATGGGCATCAAAAACATGCTTCTTCCAAGTGGCAGCTCTAAGCTCTGGGTTTTTAAAGTCCCAGAATGCCTACTTTTAAAGCTACTTGACTAAAACAAACTCCTCCTTTGGCTGTCCTCTCTATTCCTCTCCGCTTTTGTTGGAGATGTGTGGGAAGAATGAACTACTAAATGCAAAAGGTGATAAAAGAAAAAAAAAAAAAGGAAAAAAAGGAGAGTAGAGGTATTGACCCATCCATTATTTGTACTTTCAGTAGAGGGGATGCAGGAGGGGATGCAGGGAACTAACAGAAGCCAACCACTGTGCTCACCTTGGGTCCTCTTTCCATATGCCCAGGCGCTTCAGGACTTCGGTGGTGGCCACCTCCCGGTTGAGGGTGTAGAAGTGGAGCCCATGCACCATTCCGCTGTCCAGCAGCTCCCGGCACATGGACACTGCCAGCTCCACCCCGTAGTTCCGAATAGCTGCATCGTTGTCCTTGATGGGCTCAATCACATCTTTGATTTCCTGAGGAACTTCCAGCTTAGAGAGCTTCACCAGCTGGCGCAGGGAGTGGTAACCCTGCATGAGGATGCACAGTGTCATTTTTCCAAGACTCTTTTTTGCCATCCCAGTAACACAGGTACTTGATCTCGATTTTCTGGCAGGAGATTTAGAATTGGGGCTCCTGGAATCTACTCCCAGGCCTCATTTCTAGGATGGTAACACAGTCCAAGTCATGTCACTTTAGGTGATTCTCCCCACGTCCTTGCCTAAGCCCAGCATGCTGACAGTGACCTCAGGACTTTGTCCTTTATATTCCTTTTTGCCACATGGGCACAAGAAACCTTTTCAGCTTGTTATTAGCTGCCTAAGAGTTTAATTTGGCAAACCACCTACAGATTTATTACATTCAACAGTCTCTCTTCCCTGAAATTTTTGTGGAGGATATTTACAGACTTCTCTCAGGCCTTGACCCACAAACACCTAACACTGCAGATCCTTATTCCCTCCCCAAATCCAAATTACTGGATTTTACCTGTATAGGGAAGATGCCAGGAATAATGGGGCAGGTAATGCCAATGGCTTGACAATCCTTCATGAACTTGAAAAAGGTTTCTGGTCGGAAGAAAAGCTGTGTAATGATGAAGTCTGCTCCAGCAAAGACCTTCTCCTTCAGGTGCCTCAGGTCTGCCTCATAGCTCTCTGCTTCAGGATGACCCTTGGGGTAGCCTTTGGGGAAAAAGGGAAAAAAAAATGAAAAATGTGGCCAGGACAACATGCAGAAATTAGGAAGATCCAATCTGATTGTACTGTCACAGCCCAGGTCCAGGGAGGGACTGCTGAGCTGATTTCCCTGTCTCAGACCCTACTGCACACTCTGCAGAAGGCATTTACCTGCCACACAGATGTCGAAGTAATCATCAAATTCATTGCGAATATGCTTAACCAGATCAACAGCATGGTTGAAACCATCTACTTCTTCCTCCCACTCCTCACCAGTAGGATCTGAAAAGAGAACAAGTCCACAGTTCTCTCCAACTGTTTGCTGAACTCAGATCTGCTAGTTCTGTAAAAGCCTCCTGGTATCAAAAGGAAGACAGAGATGAACTCCCAAATCTGCAGTTTTATCTATGGACTTTGTCTGCCCTCGAGCTGGAGGGACTGCTAACAAAGGGCTCAGATGAAACACAGTATTTAATTCCTGCAGAAGGAGTCCCTAAATCTTCTCTGTTTTTACTCTGGAATTGAACACAACAGCAGCAAAGCCTCTGCACTACACATCACAGGACAGAAGGATTCACCTCCACGCAGTGCCATGATGTTCTTCAACCCGAGCCGCTTGGCCTTCTGCAGGTGCCCTGTGATGTCATCCTTGGTCTGGTTGCTGCATGTCATGTGCAGGATGGTCTCCAGGCCACAGTAGTTCACTGCAGTGTTGGCAATAATCATGGAAGAGGTTTCCTTGTCAGATCCTGGGTCTCCTGCAGGGTGCCATGTCACATCGATGAAGAGGGGACCACCTGCTCCCATGCGGTCAAACCTGTGGGGTTTAGAGCTGTGTTAGCCCACACCTGGTAGCCAAATCCCCTCCCTGTGCCTCCAATATCTTGCTCACTGCTAGAATGCCAGCAGCAGGCAGAGAGAGCTTGGATGATAGCAACAGGATAGACCACAAAAGTGTTGCACTATGAGTTTAGCAAGTGGCTAATATAAATAAGGAAAGCCATCCTTGAAGGCTCTATGGGGAAGAGCTTACAATTTCTTAGAAGAAGAGACAACTGAGGTGTTCTCTGTAGAACAAACTTCCTCCCTGCCTGCTCTAATAGACTGATACAGCTTCTGACAGACAGCAATGCAAGTCCCATTCCATTTGAGATAGGAGACTATGCTGCAGCCCCCTGTTGCCAGCTCGAACTGTAGAGGCCACAAGGGCTTCCCTAACTTGTCTCTTTCCTGCTCCAAGGTGGAACAGGCCCTTCTGTTTGGCATTGGCATATAGCCATTACAAAAAGAATTACGAAATATCCTCTTCTCCTGCAGACAAGTCCATAGTGGCTCCTGGGGCTCCAAAATAACTCCTAGCTCTGCTGAGACCTATCAGCTTTCATTTAGCATATAAATGTGGACACCTGTGTCAGAGGCTAAAACTGTAATACTGAGGCACAAACCGTAGTGGCTGGATGCACACTGAAAGGAAATGGGAATCTGTTTCAGAGAATTTGGCACACTGTCCATCGAGGAATATTTTCTGCTTTTACTAGGTACTTTTCTGCCCCAGCACTGTGCTTCAGACCCAGAGTATGACATTGGGGTTACTCCATCTTCCCAGGGCATGGGAGAGGGGAAACAACCTGGGCCCTCAGTAATCCCACCGTGACACTTAACTCTTCAGGGCCTCCAAGGAAGACACGTTACTTGGTGTCCATTACCCTCCTCAGCAGGAAAGCACAGCCCCATTACCTGCTTCGTCACCTAGAAGAGGAGACAGAGCATGGGGCAGAGCCTGCCTCGTTAGCTATTTCCCTGCCCTCCACCACAGATCCTTCCCCTCTCCTGCCCTGCAGTGCCCACCTGGAGATGAGATTGACAGCAGCATTGGCTGTGCGTGGAGGGAAGAACTCCAGGGAGAACCACTTGTCCCCAGCCTCCTGCCGGCGGCGCATCTTCTCCCGCAGCCGCTCGTGTCGGTCGGCGTCGAGGACAGGGGTGGAGCAGCGCGAGCTGTCCTTGGAGCCCTCACTGCCACTGCTGCTGCCATCAGACCTGGAGCTGGAACTGCCACTGCAGCTGTGCTGGGTCTCATTAACCATGGTGAGAGCTCTGCAGAGGGGAGCAGAAGGAGTACGGTCGGTACATGGGCTTCTGCACGGAGCAGGTACTGCAGTAGGTGTTTAAAGAAGCCAAGACCCAACATTCATCACCATCAAGGAGTCCCTTTTGCCAGCTTTCACTGTAAGCTGTAGTGGAGGATGTGGCAAAAAAACAATAAAAAGCATATGTTTAGATAGTGCTGAGAGAAATAACACAGCACTTGGCTTCATGCCACTTTGATGCACCTCTTCTGTGCCTGCTGGGTCAAATTTGGCTCTCAGAAGAGTCAGGCCAACACAACTTTTGTCCTGACTAGAACTCAGCAAGCCAGGATGCCCATGTGAATTAGGTGATGGCCTCTGTCATCTTGTGGCTTTGGGCTGGGCATGCCAGCAGATATTTTTTTTTTGTCTGCTGCAGCTGCTTCTTGCTGCCTCTTCCATCTTTAGAGTTTCCATCCTGTTTCTTCCCAAAATGCAGCACTGCTTTACAGTGTAGGTAGGAAAGTCAGTGCTAATGGGGCAGGTACTCAAGAATGCAAAAACTATTGCTGTGTCAAAGTACAGAATCCCCTCTGACCAGGCCATCCCCACAAACTGTTCTTTGGTTTCTTTGCTTTGTTTTCACACCTGCATTTCCAACCATTAACCTTCTCCACAAGAAACACCATCTGCACAGACAACTGTCCCCTGTGCCAATCTCACTGCACTCACTCAACCAACTCTTTACCAGACAGACTGTTCCCTTTGTCAACAATTGTGGCTGCTTGGAAACAAGGCCAGCAGAGACCATCCTCATCTCACTGCCTTGCAACAAGATCAGCTGTGGTTGCTTGGCTTTACAGAAAGCAACACAGCACTGCAAGTCAGTGGTACAAGTAGGTTTAGGATACCCAACTCCACTTAGCTCTGCAAAATGTCCCATCCTGTGCCTTTAAAATGACGCAGGGATTACAGACAACTATAGCAGAGCTACCACAAAATTTGGATCTGTGTTATTTGCTTTAGTACCTGCCAAAACTAAAAATTGTCACTGGGAAGCAGCAGGTTGTCCAAGCATTACATCACTTTGGAGCCTGTTTTGGAGGAAACAGTTGTGTGAGCCAGCGTGCTCTCAGTCCTTATCATAACCCCTGTGGGTTTAGTTCAGCCAAGAAGACTTTGAACTCATCCACTGTTTACACTTGAGTTGTCAATCAAGCAAAACCCTTTGGGAGAAAGTCTACTTTTACCACCTGAGGAACCTCTCCAGCTGGCAGAAGATGTGAGAAAGAAGCACAGGCCTCCTGTTCCAAGAGGAAGCGGGAGCCTTAGATCTCTTGTGTACCAACATTGCAGCTGTGGTAACAATCAGCAGCACAGACCTACTGGCAAGCGAAGCAAACCCAACTGGGTGAACAGTCACAGCCCTGACCAAGCTCAGACAACTCTGCCTGACACCACATGCACTAATCTGGGAGAACTGTTCCCAGGCACGCGTTGGGGATTGAGCTAGCGGCTCACAATTGCGTGCTGCCAGCACCCGCTACCTCATTCCTAGCAAGCATGGCACAGCACTGTAGGCAAATCAAAGGAGCTTTGTTTTCCGATTTGAGATTTAACACCCATCGCATGGAAAAAGGGTTCATGCTGTTATGTCTCTACAAAATGAGATTTGCTATTGAGCAAAGTCCTTATCTTACCAGCAATATCAAATCATGAAGACATGAGAAAGGCAGCATTTAGAATAATTTACTTACCATGATATACATCACAGATTTGCTGGCAGATACTTCTAGTTATTGCGAAGAGAAAAAAGATAAGCCCAAACAACAAGAACAGCAGCAAAGTAAGACCATTTTTAACACCTGTCAACACTCCTGCTCCTGTCTTTGTCACATTGCAGAGCTCAAAGATCTATGGCTCATCACATTGCTGATGCTCAGCACGGATGTACCTGCTGTGTTTTTATGATGCTGGTGGTATTCAAACTATTTCCAGCCCTGAGTTGATACCAACACACCAAGCGTGGAGTCTGCATCCCCCTAAGCTCAGTTTTACCTTCAAGACTAAATTCGGCTGCACCAGCTGCACGCTTCTCATAGGGTGCACACGCTGCACGGAGCTGCTCCAGGGCCGCGGCATCAGGGTCAAGGGCCCGCGGCTGCACACATCGCCGGAACGGCCAACGGGGCAGCGGCTCGGCCACGGGACAGCCAAGGGGGAAGGGCCGGAGGGAGCCTGGCAGCCCCGCGAGTCCCCGGGGGAGAAGGGGAGCAGCAGCACCTGCGGTCCCTAGTGCCGGAGAGAGGGTCGGGGCCAGGCAGGTTACTGCAGCTCGATCGCCCCTTCACCTCAGCTGACTCTGCCGGGAGCACGGCCCGGCCCGGAGCTGCCAGACCCGGCGCTGGGGCAGCGATAGGATCCCCGTTCCCGGGCCCGCTCACCTGCGGCTGGTGCCGGGCGCTGCCCGGGCCGCCCGCCCGCCGCACTTTAAAGGCGGCCGCAGCCGGGCGGGGCATGTGGCGCCCTGCGGCTGGCCCCACCCCGCAT
>VXBQ01002182.1:153890-196672 GCA_013400175.1 Phainopepla nitens
GCGGCTGCCCTCACCCGACATGGCGCCGCGGGGCGGGGCCTCGGGGTGCGGCCAGAGCGGGCCGACGAGGCGGGACGGCGGGAGCGCCGTCGGCAAGGGGCGGGGGCGCGGTGGGGCCGCTCACGGGAGCGTGGCCATTGCGGGCGAGGCCAATGGGGTACGGGGCGCGGCCGTGCTGAGGGGCCCCGGCCATGCTGTGAGGCCCCGGCCGTGCTGAGGGGGCGCGGCCATGTACACTGAGGGGCCGCGGCCATGCTGTGGGGGCGCGGCCGTGCTGAGGGGGCGCGGCCATGCACACTGAGGGGGCGCGGCCGGCGCACGGGGTGACGCGCGGCGGGTTGGAGCGGGGCGGGGCCGGCGGCGGAAGATGGCGCGGTGCGGGTGCGGGGCCGGGCTGTNGGGCGCGCCTGAGGGCGGGCGGGGAGCGATGCTGTAGTGTTGTGCTCGGCGCCTTAGGGCCCGGTGTCGGCACCTCAGGGTGCTGCTCCTGGCCTAGTCTCTCATCCGATGCTCGTCCCGGTGCCACAGCCCGTTCCCGCCCGGTTTGCTGCCGGGCCTGGTGCCGGAGCCCCGCGCTGTCCCTGCCCCGGCCCGCATTCTTTGTCTGGGCCTCGTATCCCAGCCCCTGTATCCCTGCCCCTCGCAGCTGTAAAGGGGAGTGGTCCTGGCAGGGGCTCTGTCTGACTCCAGCACTGCAGAGTGCTCTCTTCAAAATTGTTTTCCTGTGCTGCCCTGTAACCTGTTGCTGTGGAGGAAACGGGGTGTGGGTTAGGACTTGGCTGTCGGGAGCTCCTGTGTAGAAGTGATGTGTGTTCTGGCTGAGGGACAAGCTGTAAGGTAAGACCCTTTAGCGTTACCACAAAGTAAATGGTGGTCCGGTAATCCAGGCTCTCAGTTTATAAGCAAGAATGCTATAAGACTTCTGTAATTTTGGCTTTGCTGCCAGTGTTCATGAACAGCTGTAGATGTGTTCATTCCCTTCATGACTTTCCTTTCCTGCATTTGTTTTGCAGACGATCCTAGGAGAAACTCATGAAGAGGAGGATGAGATCCTTCCACGCAAAGACTACGAGGTAGGGAATTAACTAGTAGCGACTTCTGATATTAATGTGATAAGAACTGGAGACAGGTTTTGATCTGTTTGGGTTTGTAATGAGGAAGATACTCAGTGTAGATCATTAGGGTGCATTGGCATCAGCAGAAATACCAGGAGTTGCTGTGCTTGCAAAGAACTGTTCCTCATCTTTTTATGTTTCTGGGATAAAGCCCTGTGACTAGGTTGAATGTCTGCTTTCAAGTCAGACTCTTGTTGAGAAAATTCATTTTCAGAATTTGGTGCCTTTTCCCACTTCTTCAATGTGAGACTTACAGGCTCTGGTGGCCTTGTTTTCTGGTGACTATAGAAAGCATCTGCAGTTACTTGGTCACAATTACCTTTCTGCTGTGTGTGTTGTCATGCTGGCTCACAACAGATCTTCCCATATATCAGATTCTGCTGCTTACAGGAGGTTTTTGCTTTTTGCATCACTGTATGGTGGCCCTGAAATATTTAGAGCAGCTGCTGTCAGTGTGGGTGTCACCAGCCCAGCCTGTTACTGCTTGGCTTGAAAAGGTGAAGATGTGGATAGAGCTAGTGGAGTTTTGTGAGTGTGACTGGGAAACTGTTGCTGTTCTCCCTGCTGTCATAAACTGAAGAATTGATACTGTTCATCAGGGGAGGAGTTCCTAGCTAGTGTTCCTGTCACACTGAGAGGGTGAATATAAAGATCCAGTGATATCTCCTGCACTGTCAAAGTGGAGACACTTAAAGAAGTCTAAAACTGTACAATGTGACTTCTTTAATATAAAGATGTATAAGTCAGTTGTGCTTCTCTTTGTTTCACTGTCTCTCTCAGCTTGTTCTGAAATTGTGAAATTGTTCTATTCTTTCACTTTGTGATTTTCAAGGTCTGACTGATAAAAATATTTACATGAAGTTGTTTCCAGGAGTATTTTCTCCTACTGTTGTTTGCAAAATCTACGGTGGGGGTAGTAATGACTTCTGTAGTCTTTAACAAGTGCTTCTAGACATAATTTTTTTCACAACCTGTTGCAGCTGATTCTCCTAAATTGACCTTTTGGCATTTCAGAGCTTGGATTATGATCGCTGTATCAATGACCCGTACTTGGAAATTTTGGAGAGCATGGACAACAAGGTAGGACCTTGTTCTTTCATAAGCTGAAACCATGGAAATTGTTCAGAGAAACTGTGGATTGGAAGTGTTCAAAGCCTTTTTGGATGTGGCTTTGACCAGCCTGGAAGGAGAAGGTGTTCCAATCCATGGCAGGGGGTTGGAATGAGATGAGCTTAAGGTCCCTTCCAACCCAGATCATTCTGTGATTCTAAATACGCTCTACTGCAGGAAGTTTTATGGTTTTTTTCTTCTTTATGACAGAAATTCTATGTGTTCTCCTAGTTTCTCTATTACAAAACAATGAAATGTGGAGATTATAGCTCCCAGCATCTCTCGTGATCCTCAGGTTTAAAGTGAGCAAGATGCTGAGTCTTTCAGTTTCCTATTTTCAATTTGCTGCTGTCACAATCTTCTCTTGATTTATCCCTCTAGCTGTCGAGCTGTGGAGCCTAAACCCACCTTCCAGAAAATTCCTGTTTGTGTGTTGCTTTTATTTTACTTTTCTTTTTTTCTTTTTTAATCCTCTTTCCAAACAGAAAGCCCAGAGATATGAAGCAGTGAAGTGGGTGCTGGTTTTTGCTATTGGAGTCTGTACAGGACTGGTAAGGATCATGCTGTTTGGGGAATGAGGAAAATTCAGGAGACTGAGCAGGAATAATTTAGAAGTCAATGGCTAAGGAGTAAAAAAGAGGAACCATTTTCTTTTATGGTGATGACAGCTTAGTAGGTGGAGTTGTCTTTTGGGAATTATAGCATGTTTTGATAGACTCTTTTCCAGGAAGCCTTCTTTTTCTTTCAGAACTTGCTGGGTTTTCTTTATAAAGTAGACAAATTTCCTTTAGTTTTGCGTACAGAAAAACTTGTCCCAAGCAAACAACTTAATAAAAAAGGATGACAGTTTATGGCTGAACTGTGAAAAATAGCTCAGCTGACTGTATACCTCAATTAAATACCAATTTTCTTCTTAAGTATGTTGAGGGTGTTAAAAATGCTGCCAGATTTGTACTTTAATGGGTACTAATCAGATGCAGAAGCGCATCCCTTCAGGAATAATTCTAAGATGGATCAGTCCCAGTGAGAGAGAGGGAAGAATCCGAATTTCCAAAGCTGCTTTACTCTGGATGATGCTTCTTTTGTCTTCATCTTCTGTTTTCCCCTGTGTACATATTTCTGGTAGGACTAACAAGAGGGTGGTCTTCATTATTTGTATGTAGAAATTCCTGATGGCAATTCTGTCTCCTTTTTCCCAGGTGGGCCTCTTTGTGGATTTCTTCGTGCGGCTCTTTACCCAGCTCAAGTTTCAGGTGGTTCAAAGCTGTATCTTTTACCCTGGGCTTTGCTAGACTCAAGTGACCTTTTCCTTTCTGTTCCCATGTTTTGCTCAGAACAGCTGACTCTCACAGTTCTGCCACTGGGCATGTTGTTCATGATTAAGCAAGTTTTCAACTTGCTTATGTAATTCAGCCCTTGAAACCAAGAAATGTTTCCAGTATTGGGTACATAAACAGAGACTGAAAGAATGAGTGGTTTCCCTTCCTCGTAATTCAGTGTTGAGCTTTGAAAAGGAAGCTTGGCTTCCTGGACAGGTTGTGTTAGCTGCTCTGGCTGGATTGGGAAGCACAGGCTTGGCTCTTGATGCCAGTGGGAGGCCAAGATGGTACCAAGTGATTGTGTGTTGGTGTGGGGAATGTTTTCCTTGACCATCCCTGCAGCGGTGGAGGAATGCACTGAGAAAGGCTGCCTTGCACTGTCCTTGTTGGAGCTGCTGGGGTTCAACCTGACCTTTGTTTTTCTTGCCAGTCTCCTGGTCCTGATCCAAGTAAGACTTTGGTCCATTGCTTCTCCTTACACAAGCTTCCTTTTCTCCCACACAGGTACTTGATATGAAATATCCTTGCTAGAAACACTTTCTGCCCCAAAACATCAAACTAGCTTCACAGTGCTATTTGATTTAACAAAGCAAGGTCTCCTGGCCCCTTGCTCTCTGATGAGATGTTGCTGGTCAGGTGTGAAATCAGTGCACTGTAGTGTCAGTGTTTCTTTTCCACAGCCTGTAGCAGCTGGGTCAGGAATTCCTGAAATTAAGTGCTACCTCAATGGAGTGAAGGTTCCAGGGGTTGTGCGTCTGCGGACAGTGGTGTGCAAAGCTACAGGAGTGCTCTTCAGTGTGGCAGGAGGTAAGGAGAGCTCTGGTGTGCTGATCTTGTTGGGGGAAGGAGTCACTGAAGGGGAAAAAATGCTTTCTCCGGTTATGTAGGGCACAGTAGGCCCTGCCTTTCCAGTAAAATCATTTTGGTGACTTGGAGCAGAGTCATGAGCCCTGAGTGCGTTTATAGAGTAGAGAATAAACAAAAGGATCAGGACTATCAGGGAAACAGGTGATTTTCTGAGTGGGGTAGTCTCTTTGTGGCAGAATCCAAGAGAGACCCTGAGAATGTTCCAGGACACATTGTCGGGAGCAGCCTGAAGGCAGCAGGGCAGAATAACCTGGAGAGTTCAGAGTCCTTGTAACAGTTGTTTTCCAATGATTCCACCCACTTGTAGTGCAGAATCTATGCAAGACTTCACAAACATTTGGGGTTATTGAGGGAGCAGGAGGTCAGCACCTCCCTGTGAGGAGCTGCAGGCTCAGCACAGAGAGCTGTGCCATGCCATGGGAGTGCTGAGCTTATCTCTTCTGGCTGGTCAGCAAGGGAGGGTGGAGGTGGGGAAAGTGTGTTCCCTCATGAGCCCTGTTTTTCCAGGTCTTTTTGTCGGGAAGGAGGGTCCAATGATTCACAGTGGTGCTGTCGTGGGTGCGGGCTTGCCACAGGTTAGTGCTGGCCTGAGTCACTGTCCTGGTCACACCACTGCTTTGTAAGAGTAAGTTTCCATCTCCTGTGTTTCTAAATCTTTACTTTGTTTGTAGTTCCAGAGCATCTCTTTGAGGAAGATCCAGTTTAACTTTCCCTATTTCCGCAGTGACAGGTACTGTACCCAGGATGTGGAGGAGGGGAGAGGAGGCTGAGTGAGCAGGCTTCCTTGGGAGAAGGGTGGCAGACTGGGGTGAACCACTCAGTTGTTTTATCAGTTTCTTTCTAGAGTCCTGCAGTTTCATTCTGCAGCAACACAACACCAGGATGTCACTCTTCCAAGCTGCTCTGATCATAGATGTTCTCTTGTGCTGCTCAGCAGATCTCTACCCATTTCAAACCTTTAGTGTGGATGATTGAAAGTTCAGTTACTCATCCCTTATGATTAGGATATTCTTAGGAGAAGACTAGTTCTCCTGGATATGAACAAATTCTTGCCCTTTTGTCTCTGTAATTCTTTCAAGTGATGCTGGAGTCCATGGTTTGGGATGGTTCCTCATGCACTGGGCAGTTGTGTAGTACCAAAATTCTGCTCTGTCTTTGTGCTCTACAGAAAGAGCACAATGCTGCAGCTTAATGAACAAATGGCAGTGTCTGCCATGGCCAGCTTTGGTCCCAGCTCTCATTCCTGAATCCCTGGGATGTATCCATAAATGGGGATGATCTCTTACTTTGCAGAACCTACGCATCTCCAGAGCTCTAATTTCCTAAACAGAGGTTTTTCTCTTTTCTTTTCTCTCTTTTTCTCTTCATTTCAGGGATAAAAGGGATTTTGTATCTGCTGGAGCAGCTGCAGGGGTTGCAGCTGCCTTTGGAGCCCCAATTGGAGGCACTCTTTTCAGTTTGGAAGAAGGTTCTTCCTTCTGGAACCAGGGACTTACATGGAAAGTGGTGAGTGATGATTCTGACTCTGTGTGTCTCTTCCTTGAGAAGAGGGTTCCCCTTGCCAGGGCTTGTCCATGAGGGCATTCAGATTATCCTGATGCTTCCTGAGCTCTCTTGGCAGGAGGGAGGTTGCCTGCTCCATCAGTGTTCCAGAGCTACTACAATCTACTCACTCAGTCACTCCAATCTACTACAGATCAAGGGCAGAGATGAGCCTGGTATTATCTGCAGCTGTGGGATGGCTCTAGGCAGCAGAGTTAGTGTACCTGGGAGAGAGGGCTTTTGTGCCTGGGCTCTCTGCAGTTTGATCCCTTCCATAGTCAGTTCCTTTCCCCAGGCATAAATCTCAAGGAAGAACTGACTGTGCCGATCTTAATTTTGGGAACCTTTGCTTCTTCCCCCTTTTTTTTTTTTGTCCCACTTCCACAGCTTTTCTGTTCCATGGCTGCCACCTTCACGCTGAATTTTTTCCGCTCTGGGATTCAGTTTGGAAGCTGGGGATCTTTCCAGCTCCCTGGGCTGCTGAACTTTGGGGAGTTTAAGGTAAGATTTATTGTTATTTCCTCACTCTCCAGACCATTGTTAGTCCTGTGCTTCTGTCTCTTAGTTTGGAAGTTTCTTTTGACACATACTTGTATTTCAGTGAAAGGTGCTTGATACTTAGCTGCAATATATTGATACCCTCAGAATTGTTCCCCTTTGATCTTAGCTACTCAAAATCTCTAGCTGTGGAGACAGAAGTGTTGGTAGAAAACTGCAGCAAATACTGTAAAGCTTTTGATTTACACTTTTCTGCACAGTGCTCTGAGTCTGATAAGAAATGCCACCTCTGGACAGCTGTGGACTTGGGCTTCTTCATTCTGATGGGGATTGTAGGAGGCCTTCTCGGAGCCACCTTTAACTGCCTGAACAGGAGACTCGCCAAGTACCGCATGCGCAACGTGCATCCCAAGCCAAAACTGGTCAGGTATGTGTGCTCTCTTGAGTTTGTACAGGGATCTCTGCTCCCAGAGCAAAAGCATCACTCTAGAAGACCCTGTGAGTAGGATTGGAGGAAATCCCAGACTGGTTATTTTAAAAAATCACGAAATGAAACCTCTATAGAACTTAAAAGTGAACACCAGAAATCAAATGTTACAGTCCCTGTAATTTTTTGATGACTTTGGTGGTACAGAGAGAATTGCAATCCCTCTTATAAGGGCAGTGGAGGGAGCTCTTTATCATAAAGGCTGAACAAACAAGAGCTTTGTCTCCATGCAGGATTTTTTTGTGTCCTTGTCTAAACTGATGTGCAAGGAATAGCTGATCTCACTTTTTAAAATCATGTTGGTTAATTAAATCCACAATATCCGTGCCATTTAGAGAGGGAACTTCTGTGTTATTCTGAAAGTAGCTGTTGGTTTGCTCTAGACATCTCCTAAACACAAAGCCCAGGTTTAAAAAGAAAGTGTATTTCAGCAGTTAGAAAAGAGATTGAGAGACTGTGCATCACCCTGCCCAGTCCTATCTACCCTTTTACCCTGTAAGGATGTACAGAACATTGTTTCCATGTGAACAGCCTCATTACTGAGCCCTGGGGCTTTTCGTGTGAGACTGCTGTGTATTCCCTGGGCAGAAATAGCTTCTTTTTTGGGGCAAGCAGTTAAAAAGGGGAGCTAAGGCAATCCCTGGGAACCAAGTCATAATTCGACGTGATTTGCAATGTCCCTTGCTCTGATGCTAAGCTATGGTGACTGCTGCTTCTTGCAACCTTATCCAAGTCATTTGCAGAGCTGGGACTGGGTTACAGTGCTGAGTGTGGCTTCAGTGTATGGTTTCTGTTGTGTGTTTCAGAGTTTTGGAGAGCTTGCTTGTGTCGTTGACCACCACTGTTGTGGTCTTCGTAGCCTCCATGGTTCTGGGGGAGTGCCGGCAGATGTCTTCCAGCAGGCACGGTGGCAATGACACCCTGAGCCTGGAGGTGAGGGATTCTTATGTGAAGATTATATTTCCTGGCATACTGCTCACCCTGCAGAGCAGCACAGGCATGTAATGAGCTTTTGACAGCATGCAGTACATGAGAGAGCTGCAGTGAGAGCCCATGGAGGGTTGCAGGAGCTTAGGGTAATAATCAAAGCTGCATTGTGCTTTTGTACAAAGCAACTCAGGCTCTGAGTCAAGGAGTCCATTGATGTTGTAGGCTCCATCTCTGCTATTGATGTTTGGTCTGAGCTTCCCAAAGTATGGCTAACAGTAACAGAAGTGTTATTCCCATTCTGCTCAAAGGCTAATGTAGGAGGCAGTGAATTTTAATCCTTTGTGTCTTTTGTGTCCTGCATTAGGATTTATCAGAGGATGTAAATTCAAGCATCAAAACATTTTTTTGCCCAAATGAAACGTACAATGACATGGCCACACTCTTCTTCAACCCTCAGGAGTCAGCTATCCTGCAGCTCTTCCACCAGGATGGTGAGTAGTTCTCAGCCTGCCCCACCCCACACTTAAGCTTCAGAACTTCTTCATAGCTGGAACAGCACCACAAGGCTAGGAGCATCTGCAGGCCTTCGTGGCTCTGAAGGACTGTTAATACAAGTGGTGAAAGTCTCCTTGATGGGAAGAAAGGCTTGCTTTTCCTCTCTTTTCACTTATTCATTGTCTGCATGTGTGTTTGAACTGGGAGACTCAGTAGCTGTTGTGAGATGAGCCTGCCGTGAGCTGAGGGGTGGATGGTGCAAGACTCTATCTTGGACAGACCTATGCCCCTTTAGTCATGATTCTTCTTGTGTTGCAGGTACTTTCAGCCCAGTCACCCTATCCCTGTTCTTCCTTCTCTATTTCTTACTCTCCTGCTGGACATATGGGATCTCTGTGCCCAGTGGTCTGTTTGTACCATCACTGCTTTGTGGGGCTGCCTTCGGACGCCTGGTCGCCAACCTCCTCAAAAGGTGCATCACGTGTGCGTGTGAGGGATGTGCTGCAGGTGCACCACGAGCTCTCAGGCAGGTTTTTCTAATCTGAGGGCTCTGTGCTTTGCTCTAGTTACATTGGCCTGGATCACATCTACTCAGGAACCTTTGCACTGATCGGGGCAGCAGCATTCCTGGGAGGCGTGGTCCGCATGACCATCAGCCTGACTGTCATCCTCATCGAGTCCACCAACGAGATCACCTATGGGCTCCCCATAATGATCACCCTCATGGTGAGTGCAGGGCCTGAGCTCTGGTTTTCAACAGCACTGCTTCAACGTGTGCTGGCCCTAAATCTTTGTTACTTTCTGTCACAAGCCAAGGAGTCTTGTACTTGGGACAACAACTCAGTAGACCTTGTGTTTGCTATGCAGGTAGCCAAGTGGACAGGAGACTTTTTCAACAAAGGCATCTATGACATCCATGTGAACTTGCGAGGAGTGCCTCTTCTGGAGTGGGAAACTGGGGTGGAAATGGATAAGTAAGGCTGCTCCTCTTGGCTATACTGTGGGTTAGAATTTGTGGTGGGGATTCTTGCTCAGAAATGCTTTAATGCAGGGGGATGGTGCTTCATCTCCAACGAACTTGGTTGCTCTGAGGAGCAACTGTGAGGGCTGCTGTGAAAAGAGTTGTGCACCAGGCCTGCAGCAGGAAGGAGATGCTGAAGCCCTTTCTGAGGGGGTGGACGAATGGAAATCTTCAGGGTGGATTTAGGAGGTTCAGCAAGAACTTGATGAAAACATTCCATTGGACTTTGCTTTTTGTGGAATGTCATCTTCTTTCCACTTGTTGTCTCTTCCCAGTAGTGTTTAGAAACATTATTATAAGTTAGAACATTCTACCTTTCCTCTAGTGCATCACTGATACAATGTTTTTTTTTTTAATAACAAAATCAGGTATGGCATCAGTGCTGATACCACATGAGCACACAGGCAAAAGGAGCTATTAGAATTAACTGCAGCAGACTCCTGCAGGATCTTGTTTAGGGACTGGTTTGTTTCCATGTTTGTTCATCACCAGCCCTCTGTCACTGACATGATGCATGCAGCAATCTCGGGTTTCTGTTTCTTCAGACTACGAGCCAGTGACATCATGGAACCCAACCTGACATACGTGTACCCCCACACACGGATCCAGTCCCTCGTTAGCATCCTGCGCACGACCGTCCACCACGCCTTCCCTGTGGTGACAGAGAATCGCGGCAACGAGAGGGAGTTCATGAAGGGAAATCAGCTGATAAGCAACAACATTAAATTCAAGGTAAAGAGATGCTTGTTTGGTAGGTTGAAGAGTGGAGAGCTTTGTTTTGTGTACAGCATGGCCTTGCTTTAGTTATTTAGGCTTTTGGGCAGAATTTAGGTCAGAGGTAAGCACCTACTGCAATACAAAATTTTTAAGAACTCCATTTCATTCTTCTCTCTGATGGTAGAGACGAAAGAGTGGGCTGCGTTCCTAGAGGCAAAAGTTAAGAGGACAAAGTAATCTGTTTAGCATAGGCATGGAAACATTCGGATTTGTTACTGAATTGCACAGTCCTGTTGGCTATTCCTGCAAGTCCTGCGGCAGCAGTGACTAATGAACATGTCATATGGTGACACAAAGCTATGATCTAGGAGTTCATAAGTCACTCTTGGATAACTGCTGACTTGCTTAGTGAGTATCTGAAAATTGTTTGTTGTATTCAGAAATCCAGCATCCTCACCCGAGCTGGAGAGCAGCGGAAGCGTAGCCAGTCCATGAAATCCTACCCTTCGAGTGAGCTGCGCAACATGTGTGACGAGCACATAGCAACAGAGGAGCCTCCCGAAAAGGAGGACCTGCTGCAACAGATGCTGGAGAGAAGGTGAGGTCCTGGGAGGCTGGAAACAGAGTTTTTCCCTATGTTGAGATGTGTTGTAAAGAGTGTTTCCTACGGTCTCTGTCATTCCATGGCAGTGGAAACAGTGCTGGTATCCATGGTTTAGAAGTGATTTGTCAGGTCTGAGGAGCCAATGCTGTGACTCACACCTGTGACCAAGTCCCAGGCAAGTGGGTTGGTTATCTCCAGCTTCTTACATTTCCTTCAAACACCTATGCAGACATACTTCCTGGAGAGGATGGAGTACCTGGGAAGATCTCTGTAGAAATCATAGTCCTCTTGTCTGCAAAAATGTGAAAGCTCTGGAAAGCTCACTTATTCCAGCTAATGACCTGGTGCCATGATACTGATCCCACCTTTCTGGTAACTGGGCTGGGTCACCAGGCTTGCTTTGCTGTTACTTCCAAGCAGAAGCCCAGTCTAGTGAATAAATTTATAAGGCAGTGATCAGGACTTTCATTAATGGCATCCTGACCCTGACATTTGGCCAGATGCTTCCACTTTTATTAGAATCTGAGTAATATGGCACCAAAAATTGCTTTAATAGCAAGTGATTTGAAATTGAGTTAGAAGCCTGTTCTGTTTTGCTGCTCTGTCCACATAATGGCTCTTGACCCCTGTCTCCTTTTTTTCTTTTTTTTTTTTTTGGTGGAGTGAAAACTTGCTTGTCCCTAGCAAGAGTCCCTGAAATGTTCAGGAAAAGGTTGCAAAGAGCTGAAATAGCTGCTCTTCTGAGAGTTGGGGTATGTGAAGCTTATAACATGTAGTTAAATCCATCACAGATACACTCCTTACCCCAACCTGTACCCTGACCAGTCTCCCAGTGAGGAGTGGACCATGGAGGAACGCTTCAGACCCTTGACCTTCCACGGCCTGATCTTGCGCTCACAGCTGGTCACCCTGCTCGATCGGGGGGTTTGCTACTCCGAGAGCCAGTCGGTGAGTCTTCTGTTCAGGAGCTGCACCACAGACATCCCTGCCTCCTCAGCTGAGGAGGCTGGGAACAATATTCATGGGCTGCCAAAAAAGAATATATCTGTTTTTGCGCTCTAAGGAATGCACATGTGTTTTAAAAGTTGCAGACAGGTAATGTGAATTCTCCCTTGCAGTAAAGGAAGTTGAAAATATTCCCAGTAAAAGGACAGCCACTGTTTAAAAAGTAATCCAACAGGCCCATTTGGTGCATAAATATACAGAGAATATACAATATGAATATATGACATAAAGATATGCAGAACTGGAGAACAGAGGGCAGATATTAAATGCAAATAGAGCACCTAGCAGTATATACTGTGTGTTTTACTGCTGTGTGTTGAGGTCTTAGCAGAGCAATGTCAGCTGTGTCACTGAGCTCAGTGAGAGTATCTGAGGCCCAGCTCCCACAAGGCTGGTTTCCTGCTGCCCTCCAGTGTCGAGTGTAGATTTGTCAGAGGTTGGGGAGCAGGTCCATTCTCTGTCAGCTAAAGGCCTGCATAGGTCTGGGTACCTCTGCAGAAGGTGGATGTGTGGGTGTGGGAGGAGAAGGAGATCTAGGGGAGCAATTAGGGAGCATGGTTTGCTGTGCTGCTTGCAGCCCCTGTGTTGTCTGGGATGCTGACACGTGGGTTCAGTGGGGTTTCTTTGAATTGCAGAGTGCAAGTCAGCCCCGTCTGTCCCACGCAGAGATGTCAGAGGATTATCCCCGCTATCCAGACATCCATGATCTGGACCTCACATTGCTGAACCCTCGTATGATAGTGGTAAGATACGCACTGCAGTGTGACAGTGGCTCCTGATATATGTTTATAACTGTCCAAAGCCTTTAGAAAACATTGAGAGCGTGTTTAATACATGCTCTTTGGTGTAGTGAGCAGCACCTTGTGCTCCTCAAGCACCTAGCCTTCTCTGCATGTGGAAATCCCCTGCCATGAGGTAACAGTGTCCATTGGTGCTTTACTTCTAGAATAAGATGTTGCATGTCCAGTTTAACTTCTCAACAAACCAAACCAAAATAATGTC
Organism: Phainopepla nitens; assembly: GCA_013400175.1. Classification (NCBI taxonomy): domain Eukaryota; kingdom Metazoa; phylum Chordata; class Aves; order Passeriformes; family Bombycillidae; genus Phainopepla; species Phainopepla nitens. The sequence continues at coordinate 166,603 of VXBQ01002182.1, forward strand.
ATATTTGTGCAGAAATAGAAGATGACCACAGTCAAATACTCTGTCCAGGCATCAGTGCCACGGAGGACTTGTAGGAGTTGCTTGTTAGTGATTCCTGGAGACAGTGAGAATGCCTCTTGTAAATAACATGATTGTTTTTCTTTCTTAGGATGTCACCCCATACATGAACCCGTCACCCTTTACTGTCTCTCCAAATACTCATGTGTCACAAGTCTTCAACCTGTTCAGGACAATGGGACTCAGGCATTTACCAGTTGTGAATGCAGTTGGAGAGGTGAGTCCTTGTCTTGTCTTAGCTGAGCAAGGAAGCCGCAGTATTTGTGCAACATTTTTCCATCTTTGGGACAATTAAGATCTCTTTTAACATCAAACAAAACTGCTTTAAAGAGATCAGAATTGATTTTTTTACTGTCCTGAAGGCTTGATTACTGTGACTTCATTGCCATCTTTTGTGTCCTAGCCTGCTTCCCCTTTATCAGCAAAGAACAGGATGTGCATCTCTCCTGTCTCAGGTGTGCAGTCTGTAGAAGCTGTCCCATTTTTGTATCTGTTCAGAGGCCCTGAGCTCATCAGAGGCCACTAATTTGCCTTTCCTTTCACAGCTTTATTCAAGACCAGGAGCAAAATTTTCTATATGTTGGGACAACAGGTTTTTCTTCAGGAAGGGAGTTGTATTCTCTTCCTACTCACAGGAACAGCAAAGCAAATGGTCTGTGCCTGACTCACTGTCCTTGTCTCTTTGCTCTCTACAATGCTCAGGAGCAGTCAGTAGATGTCAGCAACCTCATATAACCACAATGAGAAACTGTTTCCCTTAAGCCTGACCTGGTCTGTGTGAGGCAGCACTGCTTTTTCTGCCTCAGGGTTTGCCATAGTTACTCTGCAGGGCCTGTGAGTTGCAGACAAGAGATTGTTGGCTTGTTCCAATTTAGTACAAGATGCTCTTGCAGTGCTAGAGAACAGCCTAGTTCTAAACTCTGTCTGTGTGTAAAATCAGTAATGTGTTTCCCCAGCTGAAATGTGTAGTTTGACTGCATCCACAGCAGGCTGGGAGAGGGTCCCTTTTGTCACCTGCCAGTGTGCAGTCACCTCTTAGCTAGTCTTGACCATTTCTCTGTTTTGGCCTTTAGAGCTTCCTTGAATGTGTTTGATAGGAGCTATCTGAAGTCATGCTGTGTGGAATACCAGCAATGTCTTGAGTGAAGCCCTAAAAGACAGCTTTGTTATTTCCCATTGCAGTTTTTACTTCCTGCAGGATTTTACATCCTTATGCCATCTGACATGGAGAGGATTTCCCTTCCTAGGCAGGGTGTCATGCTGGTGCCAGACACCACAGCAGTGGTGGAGCTGTTTGGGTGTACTTAAATCAGCATTCTTGCCTGGAGAGTAAGTGTTGGGAGAGGGAGGGATGTCGTTTCTGTGAATTTCAACTTGAATCCATTCTAACTCAGCATTGGTCAAGAACTGCTTTCAGGTTTCCTCTTTTTGGGCGTTGAAAAGAATGACCACTGTATTATGGATGTCTCTTAGTGACACACCTCTGATACTGACTTATGTCTTTTCTTCCTCTTCCTGTTTAAGGTTGTTGGGATAATCACTCGGCACAACCTGACCCATGAATTCCTGCAGGCAAGACTGAGACAACACTATCAGACCATTTGATGCCCCTGCCCCTCTCAGTGTGGCTTCCTCCCTCCTCCAAGCCTGCACACATGCTCGCATTCTGCTTGGACCACACGAGGCCCAAGACTTGCCCTTTGGCTTCTCACATGCGTATCAAGCCTGGGGAACTGGAAAACATCTTGCTAGCCAGAGAATTAGAGGAGCTGCCTGAGCCCAGAGCAGTTGATTGGCCTCAGGCACTTGGTTTGACAACTCTTGATCCAGGTGTTTTCTTCCCCTGTGCCCCAGTTATCTCCTTCCATCAGATGTTGTCCTGACACTGTGTGTTCTGCCCTTTTGTTTTGGGGTTTTCTGAAGAGTTGGAAAAGAGAACGATTTCCCTCTACTGTGTCTTGGGCAAAGAACTGCAGCATCTTTCTCTTCCTCCTGTATGACTCCCTTATCCTCTTCCTGCCTTGTTCCTGCAACTGTTGCCTTATTTGTGTGAGAAAGGAGTTGCTGTTGCTGCTGAGAGGAGATACTGAAGTTTGCAGATATCAAATAGCTGCTCTGGAGGATGGTTCCTTGCAAAAACGGTATTAAAAAATCCAGCATTTTGGAAATATACCTGTCTTTGCAAGTGTTCCACTTTGCCCATGTTTTTTCACTCTGGCTTCATTTGTTCTTAATTTCTCTCGTTCTTTTATGGGAAAATGTTTCTGCTGTGATATTTTTGACAGCAGATGACTTTTGAGAGCAGCTCAGCAGATTTGGAGTTCAAAATGGTTACATTTCAGTTACTTTTTGGGTTTATAAATATTTAATACATTTGCAAAGCATCTCAGAGAAGGGAGATCTCTTTCCTGTTAGCTGTTGCTATTATCTCCTTGTAAGAGACTCTTCTGAGATGCTTGGTGGCACTCCACTTTGACATTCCTGCATTTCTTGGCATTTGTAGGCACTTTGTCCTTGCACTGCTCAAACAGTGAGAGCCTGGGGCTTTCCAGCTGGAGGCAGAGACCAGGGAACTCCACATCCTGAGAGCAGGGAGAAGTGTTGCTTTCTGGAGACAAATAGAACTGATGGCCTCTGGGCTTGGCTGAATTATCTCTGTGTCATGAGAGGAGCTGCTGTAGTTTCAGGCTGCCATAAGGAGGGATACTTGGTGCTGGTGACTAAGGCAGGATCTCCTGCAGTTGATAAATGGGGCTGTCTGTGCTCTGAAAATGCTTGGGATAATGTTTGCAACTGCAGCAATCTGTAAGGGTAAAATCAGCACTTAGGAGCCAGTTGCAGCCAGTTCAGTGCTTTAGCAGGTACCATCCTGGCCAGCACCTGTATTGTTCCAGCAGGCACCTGCCCTCCTGAGTTCTCTGTGCAGATAACCCTCAGTGGGAAGCCAGTGCTGTGCCTCAGGGACTGCAGAGCTGATTGCTTGATAAAGCACAGAGCATTCTCTCAGCCAAGGTACTGGGCCAAGTTACTTGGGGAATGTATTCAAGAAAAGCTTCTACACAGCCTCTGAGCCCTCCAGTTAACCTGTTGTCTGCCATAAGGAGCTGGCTAGGTGGAAATTGGGACAGAAGAAAGGCAGACTTTGTTGATTTTTTTGTATTTCCTTAGAGCATAGGAGTTGGCATCAGCTACTACTCTTGATTTGCAAGTTCTTTCCCTGTAAATAAAGTAAGGATGTTTGTTCTGTCTGGATAGTCTCTGCAGGTGTTGTCTAAAATGCCTGTGTTCCCTGAGCTCTGGTCTTACACTGAGCTATCCCAGGAAACTTCCAGAACCCATTTGCACTCCCTGAAGCTGGACTCTAGGTCTGAAATATGCTTATGTTAGGCTACCTTTCATTCAAAGGATTTGTGCTCCTGGGTAGTTACAAATCACAGAAATCCTGTTTTTGTGGGATTTCAGATCACTGATGTGGAATTAGCAATCCTGTACTGTTAGAACACCTGTCAAGAATGTCCTGTGTCTCACCACAACAAATGTTTTTCCTTTTTCTCATATTGAGTGAGTGTGTGTGGAAGGGAAGGTTCCTTCTCTTCCTGCTCGTGAATAAGGCTCCTTAGGTTGTTTGCCTTGAGCTGGTCCTGTTTTATTTCTGTACACAAACAGCAGGGTATTTTGCTGCAGGATGTCTTTGTCATTGCTGCTGAGGCCAGAGTTGGGCAATCTAGACAAAGCAAGAATCTTGTCAAGGTTTCTCTGGGCACCAGATGCTTCCCCATGAGAAGGCACTTTGCCTTCAACCTGCTAGCAGCACTGTCTGCTCTGCCTGGGCATCTTAATCAAATGTTTCAGCTGGAAAACACTCCCTTTCATTCTTTCAGTAAAGAAGTTTTCAGTGAGGATGGTGGGCAACCCTGTCAGCTGCTTTAAAGGGAAATCTCAGCATGCAGTTACAGTTGTGTAGCCTGCAGAAAAGGAATTACAAGTTCACCTGACACTTGGAGATGCAGCATTTCCCTTCTGATGAGGACTGATGCCAAGGGGCTTGTGTTGAATCGGTCTTGTTCTCACACTTCAGTTACTTAATTCCTTTCTTACAACACACTTACAGCTTCTACCCTGGCTCTAGTTGCTAAGTGATTTACCAAGAAACTTACTCTAACATAGGTGCCTGTAACATTTTAACAGAGCAACACTAAGGGAAAAATAACCCAGAACTGGGTTAGTTCTGATGGCAAGGATAGGGGGTTAGTCTGGGGCCTTCTCCCTTGCCTCATGGTTTCCTGTGCAGTGTTAATTATGCAGTTTTGAATTATTAATTACTGTGAACCATTCCAATGGTAGCAACTTACCTTTCCATTTGGTGTTTTTGTTTGGTTTTTTTTTTGCACTGTTTTTTGTTATGAAATGATGTAAGCTAATTTCATGGTGTGTGTATATAAATTGTATTTTTTTTTAATTTGTATGAATATATTTTTATTTGAACTATGGCACTTGGGAGGTATTCATGTAGCTGTAACATGTCTGAGAGTAAAATGTTTGTGTGTCTCCTTCAGCACTTTCAAGGCCTTTTGATGTTTCTAGTATTGTTTTATTTTTGCCCTTTATGATAATAAAACTAGTAGAACATGGCAGCATCCAAGAGCATGATTTGAGATAGGTGAGTAGTTGCTATTTATGAGCTCCCTGGATCTAACAGTTTGTACAGAAGGTGCTCTTAGGCTAGGCAGAGAGGAATGGCTGTGATCCATTAGGTTGTGACCACTGTAGTTCCACATTCTCACAACAGCTGTTTCAAAGGAGGGAATTGCCATGTTTGATAAAGAGCTAAATTGTGCACATTGTGCTGCTTTTCTGACCTGAGACCTCACCTTCCTCCCAGTAAGTTAATGAAAGAGGTTTAGATTACAGTGTGGCACCTCTTGTTTTACAGTTGGCTTCTCCAGGGTGTGAAATATCTTATGTTTATTTATCTTGTGGCTGTCTTTCCTGGTTTGTCCTGCTGTCTGCCTTACAGAAAAGAATTTTTGACAATTTTTGAGCTTTCAGGCCAAAAATACAAGTACATCTTTGAGCACTGTAGAACTATCTGACCCAAAAAGCTCACTGCCTTTCCATGTTTCTGTGCATCAGGGGGCTGTGTTGTGCATGTAGCAGCTTTCTGAGGCTCTCTAACACAGAGTTAGCCAGCAGCTTGTCTGCCTCCTGCCCTCTGGCTCTCTCTTGGTGGATATGTAATGCCAGGGAAAGCCTGAGATAGGTAAAACCAGCTCTTGGGAGGCAGTGGCAGAAAATCTGATTTGAGAAGCAAAAGAAGTGCCACAGCAATCTTAACTAAGCAAGGAATAGCAAGGCTACCCTAGCAGGGGTAGGAAGGAATCATCAGGAGAAAGGACTGGGGGAACTCTGCTTCAGCTCTGTGCTGCCTTTGATCATAAATGCAGCAACATAGGAAGGAATGGGAGAGGTTCATAGACTCGTTGAATCCAACCATGTGCAGAAAAAAAGTCCGTGGTGTTCAGTGAGATTATTATTATTATTTAATTTTTGCTTTGCTAGCAGGATACAAGCTGCTTCTTCAGTGTGTGTGCATTCCCATGCAGGTGTGTACATTCCCAGTTGTGGCTCATGCAGCAGGCACTGGAAGGAACAGGATGGCTGCCCTGAGCTTTGGCTGCTGAGGGGGTGTAAGGAGAGAGTGGAGCTGCTCTTCTTGTCCAGGGTGCTGAAGGGCCTTTCAGCAGCAGTGGGATACACTCGGTCTCCTCTGCACCACCGTTGAATGCAGTGTATGAAAAGGCTTGCTGGGAGCTGGGATGAGCTGTCAGTGAGCTCCACTGCTGTCTGGGAAGGGAGGGGAGTCAGTCACTGAGGTTTGGACGTTGAGATCACAGTTTAAAAGTGAGTAGGGTGTCCCTTTCTCCAGGCTGTTTCAATTGCTGTGTGGGCTATGTATGGTTTAACACACATCTTACTGATCTTTTAAGTATTTTGGAGCAGAGACTGGAACCCATATGTACCAGTTTCAGTAGAAAACAATACTGTGTTGAAAATTCATGACTAACAGAATAAGACATTACAACCTTGAGACCTTTGTTGGCTGCCCCAGCAGCTCTTTGATGCCTATACTAGAGAATATTTCTCTGTGATGGCTGAATTACCACACCAATTTTATCTTTTTCTATCCTCCCAATTCCCAGCATAACAGGCCTGACTCTAGCTGCTTTCCCACCACCTTCTGTTTTCATAAACTTCACCTCCTCCCCACTCTGCTTTTTATGTACAGGATTGTGCTGGTTTTCCAAGAGAGCAGTCAGGAGATGGTAATAGAGGGGGAAAGTTTTACAAAAATCTTCCTTCCTTCCCACATTAAAGTGTGGGACACGCTTATCAAGCAGACATCAATCAACAAAGGCCTTTGGGGACCAAGATTCAGGGGAAGTAAATCAAGCAAGCTGGTTGTGGCCAGATTGGGATGTGAGCTGGCACAGTTCCATGTCTCCCTGCAGCAGTGCAGGGTGTGTGCATAGGATTTCTTAGAGAAACCAGGCAGTGCTGACAGCTCCTCTTGGCATTTTTGCCTGCCAGCTTGGATTTCAGTGGAAGCATTTCATTTAGTGGGAAGCTGGATAAAGATAGTACAGTGTCTGAGGGGCAAAGAAACCATCAAATCTAATTTGCAAATATACCCCATGCCAAGCAGACCCCCATTCCAAACAAGGCTCATGCCTTACAGAGTGCATGAAGCACACTAATGGAATTGCTGTGTTTCAGAGTCTAAAGGAAAACTGCTGAATTAAGCAAGGCCAATCATGGGTACTGCCAAACACTATTAGGAAGTTAGAATGAAGTGTGGCAGGGCAGGAGGTGGCAAATGTCATTATAGCTGTGTGGAGGGTTTTAGGCTGGTCCTTCTCTGGTCCCACTGGGATGTTCCTTCATTTACATGATGGCTGTTCCCAAGATCTTTCCCTGCTGTCTCTGATCCAGCTCTCACAGCAACAGTGGCAGCTTTTTTTCATCCTTGGGGGTGATGTTCTTTGCCTGTAGAGCTGATCAGTGTTGAGTTTCTCCCATTCAGCTTTTCCCAGTGCTTACTCCTGAGTGCAGCACTATTCTGACCTGGCTGTGGCAGGGTGCTTTACAGCTCAGTGTGTGTGTGGGAGTAGCAGTAAAAATCCAGTCAGAGATGCTTTTTTCCTCGATTGCTTACCCTCAATTAGGTTCTCCCAGACCTCAGTCTATTAACATGCTGTCTGCAAGCCAATACAGACTTGTTCCACCAGGAACTGGCTTGCTGCTAATACTGGACCCACCTGGCTTTAGGTCAGGCAGCATAGCCTCTTCTTGCCATTTTTAGCACATTCCACTGAACTAATCAGTGTTTTGTGCCTTGAGGGGCTGACAGAGAGGGAGAATTTACAGTGTCTGTGGAAGTTGTGCTTGACTGGGTAAAATTCAGCTCCAGCAAGAGCTATTGTTAGAGTACATGAATTGTTTTTACTTTCAGCAGCACAGGGGAAGTCAGGCTGTTGCCCATTGCTGCTGTGGAGGGATCCACCTGCATGTTCCCATGTGCTGCAGTGGGTGTGTTTGGAAAGCCTTTTTAGAAGACAAAGCCCCATTGTCCCCACAAGGGCTCCCCAAAGGGAGCATCACACCTCCTTGATTTGTGAAATTGAGTAAATGCAAAGTCACTGTAGCTTTCACTGCTGCTGGGAATCTTAACCTGGGAGTTTATTCTTCTGTCAGGGAAACCTGTGTGGACACTATTCCACAAAGTATTTAATCTGTAGCTGGTGCTGCTAGAAGGAGAAGATGTGTCTCACACTATCTGTAATTTCCTGCTGGAGTGTAGTAAAATTATTCCCTCAGGCTGGACTTCTGCCCTCCTTCCCTAGGAAAGAATCACAAGGCCCAGTGTGGAGAGGAGAACACAGATCCATCTTGGAGGCCATGTCAGCAGTGCAGGGAGTGACTGTGAGGGTGGCTTGTCAGAAATGTGATGTGTGACATGAGCTCTATTGAAGTGTTGCAACAGCTTAGCTGTGACTGGCCCTGTGCAGGAGGGATGTGTGCTTGAATTTGCCCTTTCCCTGGAGCTGTGGTCCCTGAGAGCTGTTGTCAGCAGCCCTGGAACACCTGCCTTCCAGTACCTTATCCTCACCAGGTAGTATTTCTGTCCCCAGGTGCATCTGCATAAGCAAAGTTAGAATTGGACTGTTCCAGCTGAGTCTGTCCTGGTTCTGCTGCCTTAAGCCCTGAACAAGCTTCTCAGGGTACTCAGGTACATGGGAATGAGACTGGGCATGCACTGAGATTCTGGGAATGAGACTCATGAGGTGCTCAAAATAACACAGTTCCTAGCAGTACGTGCAGTCAATCACAGGACAGTTGTGGCTTGATGCCACTGCTGGGGCTCACATGGGGATCCAAGCTCTTTGTTCCTTGGGATGCTGACTGAATGTGTTTTTGGCAACATTACCTTCTTCAGAGCAGTGCTAGAATATGTTTTGGGTCAAATTCAGCTCCTAGGTGTGAAATCTAGCAAGTAAGGTTAAATAAACCTTAATCAGACTTCCAGTGTTGCCATTAGCCATGTTGGAACAGCTTTGTGAGGGGCCATTCCCAGAAAGTGATAAATGTTCTGTACAAGTAGTAGTTGTGCTCTGCTGTGTAGTTGAAGGATCCCACCTACCCTCTGCTGAGGAATATAATGATAATATTCAAACCCTTTGAGAATCCTTCAAGAAATTCTGGGAATCAGCAGCTCAGCCAGGTGCAGAGTGAGACAAGACACAGTTAATGATGTATCTTTCTGTTGATGCTTGTAACCTTTATTTGGTCACTGCTAGAAAGCATATACAATGAATTCCCTTTCCTCCCTCTGGTTATTTTGAAACTTGTGGAGTGTTACGATTTTATTTATTTCTTTTCATGTAACTTTTGCTTATATGAGGCGTTTGTGGCAGTTCCCATGACTAAATAATCTAAATCTAAGTCAGCAAAAGGACTCTCTTATTACTGAAACCCTGTCTATAGGAGGACTCATTATGGTCTTTCAATGTTAAGCAAATAGGTTTTTTTTTCCTGCTAACCTGTTAACATTTCTTACTGCAGAGGAAAAGCCTCTTGTCAAAAACTTGTTTTCATTTTTACCAAGTTCATGCTTTCTCTGTCTCATGTAAGATCCTGGCTTGTGGGTACCAGAATATCAATAAAACTTAAGATTTTGACTTCAGGCAAATACAAGAAAATTTAATGCAACAGACAGGAGAGAGGTCCAGAAGAGATGTCTAATGTGTTAGTTTTATTTAAAGATGGTCTGTCAGTGCTAGCGTAAGAAATGTTCTTTAAAAAACATCAAATAAATAAATAAATAAATAAATAAAAATAGGAATAACTTTCTCTTGAGGAGCTTGGAAAGCATCTGGCTTTCATCTTGGGAGGAAGGGGTACTGTAAAGCATTCTTCAGAGCAGGGGACAGGGAGGTTGATCCTAATTTCTCCGAGAACCTGCAAACCAAACATGAAATAAATGTTATTAGAATCTGTTTTTGTCTTGGTACGTGTCACTGTTGTCAGCAGTGCTTTTGAAAAACCAATAGTAGCTTAAATACTAGGCTCAAATTAATTTCTTTCTCAAACTGTGTCTTCTTAAAGACTTAAATGAGAAGCTGCTCCTTCCCTGTCCCATGGCACATCACACTCTGTGCTATTCAGAAATGGCTTAGACAGGACTCACCGTTGCAACCCATCCCACTGAGGGAGCCGATCCGATCAATCCTCCTCCCAAAACAGCCAGAATCTCTCATCATCCTGGGCATCTGCAGCCCCCTCAGTCTCTTGAGGAAGGGGTCCCTGTAGGCCAGAGGGGTGTTGGGTGCAAGCCTGGGTTCAGCCTTCTGGTTGTCACTGTCATCGACGAGTTCTGACAGGCTCTCCTCCTGGGTTTTGGGTTCTTGCAGGTCAGGATTGGACTCCAGGGCTTCCATCATTGCAAACTTATTCTCCAGTCTCTCCAGCAGAGCCTGTAAGAGAATGATTAAATGAAACTCCGTGTTTTGTGGTCATTTGCTAACTCTTCCAGTCATTCTGTTCTGCATTCAGCAATGGTCCCATAGCCCACCCTAGGGAGACTGACAGGTTGGATCCCAGCCTCACTGGTGGTCGTTGGGTTCTGTCCTCTGCTTTATATCCCTGTTCACAGTCATCCCATCTATGGGAAGATACAGCTTCACCTTGTGAACTGAATGAAGCTGCTTGCCACCATCTCACTGACAAGGTTAGAAGGCATCTTGGCAGAGAAGAAGATGCAAGATGTGGGTTGCCCAGGGAGATACCACTCAGCCCACGGTGGTACCCAGTCTGAGAACCTCTAGTCACAAAGCCCACTCCCACAGTCTCAGAAGTTGCTGCTTTGTCACCCCAGGCTATTTCAATGGACATCACTTGGAGAAGCTCTTGGTGTTTTCACTAATCTCTGCCCCAGAGGTTATGTGATTGCTCCTCCTTAAAGTAACTGAAAATACCTGTATGGTAAATTCATGCCTGCTGTGTGATTGCTTCCTGGGTACCATGTTTTGTAATTTGTAAAGCTTTGTATAACTGGGGTCAGACAACCCCCTCAAGGGCAGTTCAACCAATTAGAGAAATCTAATTGCCCATCTCTAGAATATGAATAGAGAGGAATGAGCCTTATGCCTTGGCTGACACTGAGTGCATTTGGAAGCCACTCTTCCTGGCTGCTGGAAACAGCCAGAGGCAGCTTTAGCTTCAGTTGTCCTTATCAGCTCAGGGAGTTTGTTCTTAGGGTCTAAGAACAGCTTTGAGAAGCTGATCACTGGTACCAGCCCAAGGAAAGGTTTGAGCTTTCAGATCCCATCAGTGACTCAAGTTTGTACTGCACTCTAACAATGGATTTTCTCTCTATTATTTGTTAAAATTCTTAGCTGATAATTTTACAGTTCTGGAAGCTTTTCTGGATGAGCTACATTAAATGATTATATTATTCCTCTAGTAATATTTCTAAAGGTTTGTCTTTGGGTGCTCCACTTTAGCTCCTCATCTCTCATCCATACACAGCCAGATCTCTCAAATTCCCAAAGCTAGAGCCATATGGCTGCCCTACAGAGCAGGGATAGAGATACAGATAGCAGGATAGACAGGACCCCACATCAAAGTTTTCTATTTGTTCTTACAGAGCTACTCTGATTACTTTTTCCTTCCCTGGAACTTTGTTCCCAGGAAGATGTATCTTTACAAGAAAAAGAACCCAAACACCAAAGCAGACATCGTACAACATCACAATTTTTTGACATCCTACAACATCACAATTTTGGTTCCCACTACTGCCCAGGAGCTCAGGTGAACCCAACGTGGGAGGATATTGCCCTACAGAGCTTCAATGAACCCCTTTGAAGAGCTGAGGCTTTGTCCCCCAGCATGTGATGGCTGATGTGGTTATTGCAGTCCAGTCATGCAAAAGCAAGGCAAAGCGCCACCTCACACTCTGCTAGGCACCCCAAAAGTTTAACCTTGCAAAATGAGAGTCCTCACCTCCATGCTGGCCAGTTCTTTGGCAGGGCTGAGGTTGTAGATAGGGTTGGCTCTGCTGGGCTGGAGCTGGATGAGCAGCAGCAAGAGGAAGCCATAGAACAATGAGCCTTTAGTGTCCATGGCGCTGACTTCGTTGGGAATAGGGAAGTTCAAGCTGTTTCTTCTGAGTTGTCCCTTCAAGTCTCTCTCTTCCTTGTCCTGTTGTCTCTCTTCTGAAGCTTGTCTTTTATACTCTTTGGGTGATCCCTGCTTCCTAGGTTATCAGTGGGTTTATCTTGGGCACATTCCAGTCCCACTGCAGGCATGCAGCTCTGTCAAGGGAAGATTCCCTTTATTAGCTGTCATTAGGCAGCAGCTGCTGTTGCTGAGGAATGTATGTCACAAGTCAGTGATTTCATGTCACTCCCCCTCCTCTTGATACCAGGCGCTGTGATTACATAGTCCAGTTGGAAATTCTTAGCAATTCTCTTTCAAGAGACCCCTATGGTCAGATTTACAGAGATGGGAAACAATCCCAAAATTGCTCTAAACTTTGCTCAGTTAGAAGATTTCCATAAGGAAATTGCCTTTTACAGGGGAAACAACAGGCTTTCAGATGAGTATTTGAAGAGTCAAGAATGAAGATAAATCGATTTTTGGGACATCTAAAGTATTGTGCACATTTCCTTCTATATATGGAATACGCGCGGTCACCGCATACCACAGAGTGTGCTGAAAATCCCAGATTTGGGCCACTTCTCTTTTCCCATTGCTGCTGAGGTGATATCACCACTGAGAATTTGTACTTGTGTGTTACCAACAAGAGCAGCACCTCGATCTGCACCTCAGGTCAGACTGACTGTGGGGACAGCGAGTGCCTCCAGCGCTCCGCGACAACCGCCTTCGGCGCCACGGAAAAAAAATAGTGTTTATTAACAGCCAAACGTTTAAATAATGGGATTTCTGTAAGCATTGATGGTAAGGCTTTACCCTGCATCAATAAAATTTAAAGAACAGGCAGCCAGATTCAGCAATAATCTTCTTTTACTGTCATACAAGAAAGAAACTTGTTCGATGAGATCTTAAATAGATAGCTTTTGGTATTATTAAGAAAGGTATCAGAATGTGTCCCAAAGAAAGAATGGGTGAATTTGTGTGTATGTGTGTTTTGTGAGGAGTTAAAGCAAAATCTTTATTTTAATATATTAAAAACAAAAAGTATTTATTTGTTTCTTTAAGTGCTGAATGTCTTAAAATTAGCTAGAAACTGCCTATTCTTAAATGAGAAATTACGAAAGTTCGGAATGCTTCAAATTGCTCTTCCAATGGTGTCTTTGTGCATATAGTAAAACTAAAAATTAAGCTTTTTATAGAAATGCAAGAGAGTTCTAAATCATGAAGCAACGACTTTTTTTGCATTTTCTTAATATTTCTTGTTATTTTAAATTGAAACAACAACAAATGTATGAGTAATTTGAATGTCAGTCCAGTAATAATTTGTTGACTCTTCATATGAACATAGATCTTGAAAGAATCTGCTGAGTACACCTTCAAAATAATAATAGAATTATAAAGTGTTTCCCATGTCTTAAATGCCTTAACAAGGTGTTTATGTACAAACATGTGCACATACTGTTCACATGATCAGCTACCAAAATTATACTAGAAAGGACATTCTCAAGGTTGTGAAGTCACCCTCAAATGCTACTTTTTCCTAATATAGCCTGAAGTCAGCCCAACTCTGTGTATGTTCTGATGAAGCCCTTTATTAGAAGAGCTCTCTCTATTTTCCTCAATGCTTTATTTTTTCAGAACATAAAGGCAATACTAGTTTTTTGTATTATTGTGTGCTCCAATACAATTATTGGAGTACACAATTTTGTGCTTTAAAAAAAAAAACTAAGATCCTGATAACTTCTTTTTTTAAATTAACACTCTATAGTGCATGTCTATATAATTCATTAATTAGTACAAGTATTCTCTTCATTCTCTTGATGTGTATTTGTTTGTGCCAATGTGTTACTTTTTTTTGTAAACTGCAGAAGTGGAAGAAGATAAACCAGAATTATTCATTAATTTTGAGTGTCCAATTTAAGATAATTAGAATCTGTTGTAGTTGTATTTCTTGTTTCTTTTCTTTCACAACCCCCCCATGCACTAAGTATTCTCTAGTGCTCTCTCTGTACAAAAACATTTTGTAGCTTGCTCTGAGTTTTCCTTTGTGTCTGTTTTGTTTTTGTACAGCAACCCCCGGGGCACAAACCGAGCAGCAAGAAATTGAGGGACACAATATTAATCTCTGATTTGAAATATTTTGCTTTGAGTGATCTGTCCCTGTGAAACCATCTAATTTTCCAGAATTTTAGTTATTAAGTTGGACCCTAGATAGTCCTTTCTTTACTGGTTCATTCCTTTTCATCTTCTGTGTTCCATGGCAGATAAATAAGATGCAGCAGCATGACTTCAGCCTCGACAATACTTTTCTAAGACAGGAATTCTATGTACAATGTAGTGAAGTGTAGAGATGGGATAAAATGCCTGCCTGTCACAGGAGCAGTTGTATTTTCACAGCCAAATTCTGCCCTCAATTGTTCATCCTGCAATTCTGACAGAGCAAATGGAGTGTGAAATGTCAGAACTCAGCTCATCATTGTTAAAGCTGTAAAAATCACTTGTTTCTCTCAGTGTTATCACCCTGGTAAATTATTATGAACTTTAGGCTTTATAGCCCAGCAGTGGAGAGTCAAGATCCAGCACTGCCCATGCTCAGCTGGGCATTTCCCTGTAAAATGCCTGCCTTAACAGGGCAGCAGGTTCTTCTATAAAGCTTAGTGTGACTGGTTTTTGGGCTGGGAATCTGGCACTTCCCCCCCACTTCCCAGGGTATGGGATGGGAGGTGTGGTGACATGAAGCTTTGTTAGAACAGCTCTGGCTGCTCTGAGCAGAGAGGGAGAGCACCAAGGGTGCTGCTGGCAGCCCGTGTGTGGATCCTGTGATGGGGAGGATGGACAGAGCTCAGCTGAGCTGCCTCTTCCCCAGCAAGATGATTCTGTGTCCTTGTTTTTCAGCCCTGTAAGGATAAGCACCATAAACCTGGGGGCTGGCACCATGTGGGTTCCATCTGCTGATGGATAGACCTGCCCTAAGTGCTGCCCTGACCTGCTGCACATCCTTCTGGGGGTGTCCATTCTCCTACTGCCATTCTGCCCTGAGGAGTGTGAGCTGTTTGTACAGAGCCTCCTGTTCCCAGGAAGGGGCTGGATTTGGATTCCTTTCATCTCCCAGTGACAAAACCTTTGACAAAATTATGCCACACCCCACCTGGGCTCTCTTTCCATGCACATTAGTTAGATTGAGAAGGAAATGAAGAGATGAGGCCATCAGATAAGAATCAAAACAGAAATGTAAAAATGTCTGGAGTGGCCGTCCTGCAATTAAGTGCTGCCTCACTTTTTCCAAGGGGGGAAATTAATTTTCATCTAAACACGGATTGTTTCTCCCGGTGATCGTGACGTATTATCTCTGTGTTGCGGCTGCCCCTTCCTGTGCTGGACCCTCCAGGCTCGGTGCCGGCTGCAGGGAGCCCCGGGCAGGCGGGGGTGGCCCGGTGGGGCCATTGGCGTCTGTCCCGGGTGCTGAAGCCCTCGCGGCCCTTGGCCTGCCCCGGCAGCCGCTGCCGGGTGTATTTTTAAAGCGATGGAGCCTCTCTGTCCTTAGAAGTCCCCCTATGCCGGTGCGCCGTGCCAAGCCTGGCACCGATACCAGCGGCTTAGCCCATGGCACAGGGCGTGTGTGGGACATCACCTGGAATTAACCCCCCATGCCCAGCTCCGGGGAGGATTCCCAGCTAGCAGCACGAAGCCATCGGGAAAGTGCTGGCTCACTGCCACGGCCCCAGAGCTGGCAGCGGTGCCTGGCACTGCCACTTCAGTGCAGCGTGGAGGGTCACTGGCACAGTCCTGGCAGGGTGCAGCCACCATCCTGCTGCTGCTGCGACCCTCCAGCAAAACCTTCCAGAACGGGTGGGATGTGCTGGCCAGGGTCAGGACAGAGCCCTTAAAGCAGAGGGAGAGGAGCGCTCTGGAGGAGATTTCTGTATCCTCTGACCATCTGCTAAACCGTGACCGAAAAAAAGAGAAACCCACGCAAACAGGCTTGGCACAAAGTTTATTGCTCCGTAGCCCAGAGCCGTGGCGGGTGCGAGGGCAGCCGGGCGGTATGGCTGCTGAACGCCGGCCTGGAGACTCAGGGAGCTCTTGGGAGCCGGTCCCGGCTTCAGCTTCTCCGTCTGCTCCAGAAAGCCGGGAAAGGAGCGCGGAGAGCAGCGGGGGAAACCGCCCCGAGGCTTTCAGCCGGGGACAGCGGCAGCTCCCGGCGGCTGCCCCGGCCTGCCCCGCTCCGCTGCCTAACATCGCTTAAAATCAGGTACTTCAAAAGCACACATCATTGAGAAAGATATCTGTGTGTTTCTTTCCGTGTAGGAGTACTTTTATTGGAGGCTTTTCTCCTCAGCAAGTTCTGTTACCCTGGTCTGTAAATTCATGCGCTGCTTCTTAGCAAAGATGGAAATGGCACAGGTAGAGATGAGCTTCCCTCATCTGACTGGCATCCTCGCTTCAAAGCTTAGCTTTGATTATTTAAATGCTAATAGAACTCCACAAATTACCTAAAGTTCAGGCACACCTGGCTTCAGTCCTGGGCATCTAATTATAGAGCCTTTTATGTGAAATAAATTGTTCTTGCTTTGAGAAAAGTGCCTTTTTAAAATGTTCCCACAAAATGCCAGGTGATGGGATGGCACATTTGTTCAAATTGTGGGTCAGAGATTTGGGGCTTTGTGTCCTGGTTTCTGTTTACCAGACAGCAGCTCTCTGAAATTCTGGTGTCTAACTGCAAACTAGGGCTCTGTTTCAGGAATGAAATATGAACAAATCACACAGCAAACCTTGAAGCAATTTCATTACATTATGGAAAACAGTTTATTACCTGTGACATAATGAGATCTGTTTATTTATACATTCAGTAAACAAACAGTACAAATGTAGTTTTCTGTAATTAATTTTCAGATAGATGTTCACAAATAACTACTCTGATACAAACAGGCAGTACAGCAAAGGTGTTTTCTGTTGGCCAAGTATATCATGGGAGAGGTGGCTGCATTTGCTCAGTACATCATGTAGCAGGCAAGGGGTGCTTTGAAACTCCAAAATCAGTCCTGTCAATAAAGAAGATGAATAAGTAATAGAAAGAGAAGTGTACAGGATTTCACACATGGAAATGAACTGTTTTCTTACTGTTCTAGTGGCAGGTTTAGCTCCACTGTTCTGCTTAGAGTTTGTTTGGATTGAAACAAGTATCCCTGGGGAGCTGGTGAAAAACCTCTCTGATCTTCTAAGACAAGATGAAATGCTTACAGCTGACTCAGAGGAAGGAGGGAAAGCAAGTGAAGCAGAGGTGTGACATTCACAGGTTTTAAGTCTACATCTGATGACAGTGAATTCTGAAGAAGGTAAAATGATAAACTGTGGTTGTGATAGGAGTGTCAAACTTACTTAAAGGCACCATTTCCTTGAAGCTGAATTAACTCTGATCTTTTGCTTATTTCTGCAAGTTATACATGAATACACAGCCCAGCAGCCTCTGGCTTTCTCTTACCGTAGTAGAGTCAGCATCCTAGTCCACTCAGTGACCCAATTCTGTCTAGTCTGACACCAAAACAGCCCCTGGAGAGGCCCTTTTTCCTTCTGCCTTGGTATCTACGGGATAAACTCAGGAGGTCACTGAAGAATCTCTGGATCTCTCCATCAGCCATGGCAATGCTCTCGGGCTGGTCCCTGGTGTTTTGGATCCACTGGAGTTCAGTGTCCTGCTGATCTGAGACACCTGCTGGGATCAGGTCATCTTGCTCATGGTCCTGCTCTTCTGAGACCAGGGGATGCTCCAGCTCCTCATCCAACAATTTGAACAGGCTCTGGAAAAAGGGAAGAGTAGAAGGTGGAAAGGGAAGAGAGGAGAAGGAGGGGTTTTGGGAACTCATTATTTCCATATAAGCCATACTCAGTGCTAAGTTTGAGGACATATTTCTGAGCTGCCAGACTGCCAGTTAAGTCTTTCCTAGAACTGGGCATATGGGATAAATTACGAACAATTTGAAAAAGGCCTGATTAAGTGTGAAAAAGGAACAAGAAAAAATTAGTTGATATCTGAGACAATTAATGCAATGGCAGGAAACATGCTGAAATTGGTTCTGAAGGATTATGTTATAAATTTCTTGGCACTCTGGGAGGTTACTTCATATGTGGCAATGCCAGCTCCCTAGTGCAGTAACTAAAATGTTTTTTCTTAATGACTTGGAATTCCTGTACAAACAAATACACATAGGTACACGTACACACTCTTTCTTATATTCTACACCTGGTGGTCACGAGCAGGGGCTGCATTGCTGCACAACTGAGCTTAGGAGGAGATCCTACAGGTACAACCCCTTAATTCTTTTTTTCAGCTAAAACCAGGGGCTTCAGGGAGGAGCATGCAGGTGACTGCTTTAGGGCTTTAGATCACAGTCCTTCCAGAATAATTTCTGTTACTCCAAAAGCTTATTGCTACACTCAGTCACAGGATGACTCTAAATGTACAGTCCCCTAACTGAACCCACAGGAAAAAAAGCCCAAGCATTTTCCTTCCAATTGCCTCATGTGATTAGAAATTTAAATCCAGTGATCAATGACTTTAGTTTCCTCTGTTTAATAACTCTGTGTCTGCCCTTCTCAGCATTCCTGGTCTCATGGTGTCTCTTTAGATGAAAGAAACAGAACTCATCTGATGTTTCTAATTCCTAAAGAAGCACCAGCTTCTTTCAGCTCTATTGAGCAGCCAGTCACTTACCTGTAAGCTGGAAATGGATCTGGCCCCTGCCTGGTTTTGACTGGCAATAAGCAGCAGAAGGAGTCCAGGGCAAAAAAGAAGTTTCATATTCATGTTTGGTGCCTCTGATTCCTCTTCCCTTAAGTCTCTCCAGTTCAGTGTTGCTCTGTGTCTCCAGCTATCAGCATTTATATCTTCCTCCAACCCCTCCCAAATCTACCTTTAGAGTTCCTGCTAGTGCAAGGATTGGTTTGAGGTTTTGATCTGTTTTCATCCACCCAGGAGGAGGAGGAGGAAGAGGAGGAGGAGGGAAGAAATAGTTCTCTTTTCTGGTGGTGAATTAAAGGAGCATTTTCCACTTAGGCAATGCAGCATCATTCTGCTGTCTTGGTGCCACTGATGTACATGAATGAGCACAGCTCAGTGTTCCTTGGGCTGACTGCTGAACCTTTCTTTTTCACCCAGAGGAAAAATAATTGTGAGAGAACTATAAAGTGAGAAAGGAAGTGAATGGTACCCATGACACATTCACCTGGCTCTTTGTCACTGTGAAGCACCATACCAGAGGGATGGGCAAGAAAACATGCTGTGTAAGAACTGGGTGTTATTACATATTAATGATACCATAACATAATAATACTAAAACTTATTAATATGATGTTATTGACTTAAGAGATGAAAGAGTGTGTTTTGGAGAAAGAGGGGAAAACCAAGTATTACAAATATGACAAGTTGGAGTGGTAATTGGCCTGAATGACAGTGAGTGTGGCCAAAACCAGGCTGACATGGACAGACAGCTTCTACAAGGCCTAAGTTGAGGAAGAAATTCCTTTTTCCCTGGATCCAGCTTAAAATAGTTTCTTTATGGGATCTTTCTCAGTACACAATATAAATTGTGTACAATTTAATATAATTGTACACCATTTATATTAAATCTGCAATCAATCTGAAAGGAAGAACAGGCTTGAAATTTGGCTTCACTGAAAAAATGAAATGCAAGAATACTTCTTTGCCCTTTCATGACATTTTTGCACACATGTGATGCACAGAGTAAAAGGCCATCAAGCTGGATCTACATGGAGGAAATGGAAATTAAGGACCATCTGGCATTTTTCATCTGATATTTGAGTTACTGAAAGCTTGCAAATCAGTTTTCAGTATCCACTTGTTGGTCCTGGAAGCTTGGGAAAAATAATTCTCTGATGTGCCAGCATGTTTAATGGTTTCTTTTTTTTTTTTTAATGTGCAGATCAATTTGAGGCATAATTTTAAGTGTCTCTAGAAATGGGTATTGTAAGGAGACATCTTAAAAACATTCCGCTGTGACAGAAAGGGAAGTCTGATGTTATTATATTATTGGGGGTTTAGTTGTTGATGTTGGTGAAAACCACATTTGATATTAACCTTATTGGTAAATGAAATAATCATCCCAGAGGTTTGAGGTGTGTACTTCTCAGTGTAACAACACAATGAAAAGAGGTCAGGGCAGTTTCAGGTTCATCTTTTCTCCTCTGCAAAAGGCCAGGATTGTTTTGTTGCTTTGATTGGCTTGTCACAGGTCTGCATAATGTGGATAATAAATCTTCTAGACCTCGAGATCTCTGAAGTTGTTTTGGGATTCTGCTGAATTGTCTCTCTGATTACTGTTGGAGATTCATACACTAATACAGTCCTCATCTATGACTATGTTGGTAAAAGAATAATTAAAGCTGGACAGAACTTCTGGAGGTCTGTGGTGCAATCTTGTGCTAAAGCAGAGCCAACTTAGATGAAATTTCTCAATGCCTTGTCAAGCTGAATCTTGAAACCTTCAAGAAACAATGATTTACGAATATCTACTTGCAATTTTTCCCGTTGCCATTTGTGTCGTTGCCTCTCATCCTAATGCATTGCAGCTGGATGCTGTCCATAAGCACAACAAAAGGATGTTCCATCTCCCCAAACAATGACATTCCATGTGACTGCATTTCAGAGAGTGCTGCATAACCCAGACAGCAAGGGCAGCTTCAGTCCAGGTAACCCACAGCTGGGTTCAGATCAGATTTGGTGCAGTGGCAAGCAGTTAGAAATAGAAAGTCATCCAGCAAATGTCTCTGCTTTACATTCCAGATCATCTCAGGGCTCAGATGAGCATCAAACTCAGTGTCTGAATATTCACAGAGATTTGTCATTGAGGTGGTGCAGCTAGGATGGAGACTTCAGCACAAATATCAGCCTATAAGAAGGGAGGAACCCCTGAGGACAGTAGAAAATATTTTGGAGGTAGGAAATGGATTTGTCTCCCTTTTTGAAGTGTTCCTTTGTATGGCAAGTCCTTCATATAGGGTGGAAGGAAGTATCACGAAGGCAGCAGGTTGATGTGTGTTGCTCATCTCCAACAACAAATTGTTTCCCAGCTTCCTGAGATATTTCTCCTGTATCATCAGAAATCTGAATAAAAAGCAGGATTAGGGCAAACAATTCCTCTGGGGGTATACCTGCCTCATCCCGTGAGGAAGCTGAGCTCTGACGTTGATAGCACATACCTAGGCTTAGGTAAGGTATCATTAGAGCCCTGCTGCAGTAACTCATCTTCCTCCTTCCTAGCTCAGTGACCCCTCGAGCCTCCCTCTCCTCCCCAGCTGCTCAGGCCAACATTCCCTGGCTGGCTGAAAGGGCAGTGACGTTTCTGCAGCGCTTTCGTCACAGTGGGATCGCTGAGTCTGTGAGGGCAGCTGGCACCAGGGCCCCTCACTGAGACATTAACATTTAGCTGTAATCTCCAAGCCTTTGCCTGTGTCCCCCTGCCCTCTCCTGAGTGGGCTGGAGCTGGGCTGTGCAGCTCAGAGCACGGCATGCCCACGAGCCCAGGCCTGGTGCCCAGCTGCAGGAGCTCTCCTTGCTCTGCTGGCACTTCCCTGCCTTCACCTTTGGGGATGGGCTCCCAGCAGGGCCCAGCTGCAGGAGGGGACCCTGGGGATCTGCAGCAGCAGCAGTTCTCCGTGCTGAGGAGGGACTGAGCACAGACCCTGAGCTCACTCATCCCAGGTTCAGCTGGCTTGTATTGGCTGCTCCTGCTCCAGCACAATCCAGAGGAGAGTTCAGTCCCTGCCTCAGGGATGGCTGGGACTGGGAGGAGCTGGGATCTCCTGGTGACTGAGATAGCCCATCCATGGGGAATAAACCAAGCCTCCACTCTCAGGTGACTGGGAAGGAGCTTCCCTTGTGGGCTGATCCTCCCATAGGGTCACTGCACACTGTCCTGTCTCCTCTTCCTGTCCCACAGCACCTTCTGTGGGATGCTAAAGGCTAGGAAAGGGGCAGAGTCAATGCTGGCACTACTCTGCTCTGGGGTCCCAAGGATGTATTTGCCTTTGATCTGTTCTGTGCTCACTAATTAATGCTCACTGGCATCTTTGAATGGATAAGGAGGGGAGGTTTTCCTCCCTAGCCCTTTGTCAAAAAAAGGGGCCAAGGCCACCTGAGGAAAAGGAGGACAGCAGGCTGGCATTTAGTAGCAGGTTGTAGGTGGTTCTGGAGCATTGGGCTTTGATCTCAAAATTTTAATTTTAGGTTTGTTAGGCACATTTACCACATTCCTCTGATACTAATGAAGCCAAATAGGGAAGCTGCAGTGATGGAGGGGAGAGCTTAACATGGATCCTCAAACAAACAGGAAACAAGCTGAGAAATTCAGAGCAATGGCACAAGAGCCTGGTGAGAGGCAGAGGCCTAAAGAAGTACTCAAGTTCCACAAATCTGCAGCTGAAACTCCTTTTTTTGGCTAAGATTCATCTCTAGCAAAATTAACAGCATCTGTTCATCTTGCTTTGGAAAGGTGGGAGTGTCTGCAAAGACAAATAGATATTCACACTTCAGCCAAAACATGGATTAGCTGTGATTCCAAGCCATGTAGGTCTTTGCAGTCCTGTGGCAACCACTCTTGCTTCCCCATGATATTTAAGCTGGGTCTCAGAAATTCATAGGCTGATCTTGCACTAAACTGCTCAGAATCCAAGTTTTTCATTCTCTGTGTTTTATGAGACACCTTTGGTGTTTGGACTGAGGTCTAATTTCTCTCCATGTTATTGCCTTACTGTGGGAGGGCTGGACTTGCAGTGGGAGCAGCTGCACACAGGAAAGTTGTGGTGTTAGTCTGCACTTCCTAACTTGTGACAGGAGAGGGAAAGAGAACCCTTTGTGGGCAGCGTGGACATGACATATCCTCAGTTGTTTTGAGCTGGGACATTTACCCAGCCCAGCTAGAAGGTCCCTCCTGTGAGATCCCATCTGGGCTCTTCGTTTGGTTCCTGAGGTGTGTGGTGACCTCTCCTGGTCAGTGGAGAACGTGCCTCACATTCGAGAGCAACTTCTGCTAAAAACAGAGAAAACACTGTGAGGTTTTGATAAAATGATTACTTCACAATCAAAAACATGGTGCATGCACTACCACAAGGTTCTGAGTGTCTCTTTTTCGGGGTTTAGCTGTGGCAGTGTGTGTGAGTGGTCTTGGGAAGGCCCTTGGTGTGTGTGTGGCATATGGATGGTTGTGCTGATATTTAAAAGTTTGAGTGCCACACGGATGGTTGAGTTTAGTTCAGCACTAGATATGTTGATCTGGATTCTCAGAATGGATTTTGCAGAAGGTAAGCTTGTGTAAGAAGAGGTGGGTGTAGGGAGGATATTTCTTGAGCATTTTGTCTGGTATAACACTTGCCAAGTCTTTCTTTGCAACTCAGCTCATCCTGGCATGGCTGGGAACAGTGTCACCAGTGCCCATTGATCAAGGTTTTCTTGCAAAGCAGCCAGATCAAGGGGCAAGAGGTCACTCCATCCCATTGTGCTATTTATTGCTGCATGCCATTTGTCAGTGTGGAGCGTGCAGAAGGTGAAGCCATTTCTAGAAATGGCTAAACAGCTACAGGAATGAAATGGCACCTGTCCTAGAAGTTGCAGTGGTTGTTTACTTCCCTTCTCCCTCCCCTAACAGACTGGTGATGAACCTAAAAATAACCTAACTAACTAAAAATGTGATCATTACATAAAGCCTGTCCTCCACAAAACCCTCAGCAGATTTTGTTCAGGCTGTGAGAGTGGTACTGTACATAACCTCAATTTTGTATTCCTGGAGCAGGATCCTGATTGTCCATTATTTTTGAGATATCTCAGATTTGTGGACTGTGCCTGACTAGAGAGTGGTGTGGGTCAGTCCCTGGGTTTTGAGAACAGGGAGGTAAAATACCCTAATTTTTCTCTGGGATTCATGCAGGTATTCTTCTTCCTGCTAACCTTGGTCCTTTCCATCAATGCTTCTCATCAGTTCAGGTACAACTGCACACTTGCATGTACCCACTCTTGTTTATTGTGATTGGAAGGCAAATCCTTCATGCTGAGCATTGCAAACAGTTGCTTGTGCCAGGATGGCCATCCTGGAATTCTGCAGTGGATGCACATTAGACTGCATGTGAACAGAGGGCCCCTTCTTGCCTTGGGTGGGTGAGCTGCAGTGGGAAGGATGGAGCTTCACCCAGGCTGTCTCTCAGGACCTCGGTGTGGCTGTGGTGGCTCTTATCACCCACTGTTCTTGATCTGACAACTCTTCTTTGTTTTCCCAGAAAATACTCACTGTGATTGCCAAGCTTCTGGAAATAGCTGAAGCCTTTTGTGGTGGAGGGTGGCATGGCTGTGGGCCAGAGGGGCAGGATATTTTAGCTGTTGCTTCTCAGCACAGCGTGATTGGCGAGCAGCCTTTCAAAAACTAACACTCCTAAAGCTGTGATAAGGTGCTCAGGCTACAGGGCTGGAGGCTGTGTTCATGCTTGAGATAAAGTCCACTGTCAGCACCACATTCACACCTCCCCTGTCACACCAGGCAGCCCATGGTCCTGCCATTCCCACCAGTCACTTGCTGCAAAGCCTCAGCACTGGGGGATCAGGCCCTGTCCTGCTGTCCCCAGGGGCTGCACAGCTCTGTGTGCCCTTGTGGTGACATTGAGCTGGTTACAGGGAATACTGTGGGGTGGAAGAGATTGGTCACCAAGGATTGTCACCCCCAACTCTGGACTCCACCCCTTTTCCTTGGGATGCACTGTCTGGATACAAGAGGAATGGGTGGAGTAATGTAAGCCAGGTGTGAGCTGTGGGATGTACAGGGCCCTGGCTGCATCCCCATGTGGGTGCAAACACCAAATGCATTCTCTGAAACAACAGAAATTGTGGGCAGGCACTTAAATCTTCCTGTAGATGTTGAGGAAAGCAGTGATTTCTCCCAAGTTACTTACAGTCTCTCTCTGTAAAAGTTAATTTGGAGTCAATTGTTTAGTGTCTATGGGCTGGCAGAGTTTTCTGGAATTACAGAAATTGGTTAAATTTATGGGGACAAAAGACACTTGTGTTAAGCAGCTGAATGACACTAGAAAACTGAAGCCTTTGCAACTGTCCAATGGGCAAAAGAGTCATTCCTATAATCAAAATAGTTTAATCACTGCAAACCCCAGAATTTAAACTGGTCCTTCAGGATGAGGGCAGGTTCAAAGGCTTCCACCTATATGTATGGTGTCAGCTTCAGCTCACAAAAGTGCTCCTTTGTAATGGCAAGGTGTGTCATTCCTACACTTTCAGTGGACGTATATGGATGGGGAAAATGAGCAGGATTTTCCACCAAGGTTCTCTATTCACCAAGTCATTGGAGAATTGAGGTTGCTACTTAAGTTAATATGACTGTCAACCAGATTGGGAAGCCAAGAAACTGGTTGCTGCACAGGTACAGCTGCAGTTCTCTCTCCCTCTCTCGAGGTATTTCAGTCTCAACCTTGAAAGATTTTCAATCTATATGGGATTAAAATCTCTACTGTTATAAATATTAAACCTCTATTGATGCAGGGAAGGCTTTGGCTCATTGCACAAATAAAACTATTGGCTTCCAGCTCCCAGTGAGCACAGTCAGCTTCGTGTGTGCCAGTCAGCAAGTAGCATTTTTACATCAGTTTGTACTCAGTGGAGCAGTCAGGCTTGAGTAGCAGCTGCACATGGAAGGGTTGTGCAGTGTCTGTGTGCCTCACAGGCTGTAGGAAATGCTGGACTCTCCTCTGTGGCCTCTTAAAAAGGGGCCCCAGGTGTCACTCTTAAGCCAGAACTTAAACACCTCAGGTAACCTTGTTGTGCCCCTTTGCAGAGAGTAGAATGTCCAAGTCTAAGTTTGATCTGTGTCTCTCTGAACTTCCTGATCATGGGAGCAATTTATTCAGTGTACCCATTCACTCTGTCCCCCAAGACTGGGCTCTATCTGCTCTGCTTTTGAAGTTGGGTGGGAAAGCTATGCAAGAATAAGCAGTAATGGATGGGTGGGTTAAGAATACATCCACACAATCTGCTTTTTATAGAAAATAGTGCTTCAGTGCTTTCTGAAACATGGGAAAACCCTCCAAAGGGCCTTCATTTGAGCGCTCAAAACCCATCTTTGGAAAAAACTTTTTAAAAAACTGCTTTATAAACAGTTGCCTACTCTTTAAATGCCTTAACTGTTTAGCTAAAACCAACACATCAGTACAAGTTGCACACATAGAGGCCACAGAACCTCAGAGGCAAAAAATGGTTTTAGTATCCCTTTCCCGCTGGAGATTCTTCACATAACTTCTGTGTTGTTTGACCAAGAGGACTTGTTTTACCCTGTCACCTCCCTGAGGATAACAGCACATTTTCTGCATAGTGTTGAAGCGTGAAGACCATTGTGAGCCATGACATCATATCTCAGGCCAGAGCAGAACAGGAAATGACCAAGAAGGCCTAAAATATTGGCCATGGGAAGAATGAACATTCTTTAGCCTAGATAGGTCAGATGCACCTGACAAGTCTAATAGGACAAGGAGATCTTTCACACTTTAGCACATGATGATATTTTAGTGCAGAGAGATGGTTTGTGGGAGGCAGAGGTGAATCAGGGTGCAAATCCTCTAGATGACAAGCTAATAAAGCAGAGCTGCTCTCACACACTGAGGACCAAAGGGAATATGGGCCTGAATAGCTAGACTGCTCCAAATCTGACCTTTATTTAACTTCAGGAGGCTTAAAATGGATTCTGGGTCCCAACTTCCAAACACAGCTAGAACAGTAATTCCCCTCCAGATATATCAAAACTATCAGTGAGAAAAAAACACATATATTAATGACTATGGCTTTTTTGAGGGTGGGAGGGAAGGGAAGGTAGTAATAGGAGAAAAACAGCAAACTATATTTTCTAGAAAATGTAACGGTGTTTTGCAAAAATAAATCATTATAAATATTGGTTCATAGACTGAATATTTCAATTGTTTTTAACTGATGTAAACCAGAAGATCAGTAAGTTAAAAAATCATTTTTAAAATTGGGTCAGGGAGGTTTATAAGCTGAATTATCTGAGGTCTTACTGAGTTACAATGCTGAGGGCTTTTTTTGATCCAAGGTTCCATGGGTTGATCACTGAAGCCAGAGCCAAGATGAACCTTTGGATAAATGGGCTGAGTCATTTGGACTCACTTTGCCCATAGCACAGGAAACCTTCATTAAAGTTCAAACAGACCTGACTTCCAGATAGGTCTCATGTTCTCTTGCTGCTGATGGTTCTCTAAATTGCTAGAGCACATTTCCTCTGTTCATCTTTCACTTTGTATCAAGTATTGAGTGCCAGATGACTTAAACTAAGCCTTAGCTGCTTTTGGTCTTTTATCTGTAATTGTATGGGGGGCATACAGTTGATGATGCCAAGGAATGACCAAGGATTTAAGTATTGCTTTGAGAAGTGGAAATGTGCATCACTTTGATGATCTGGCCTGCAGTCTAAGGAACTGTTTGTATTTCTCCCCTGCAAAAATGCGTGTGTCATGCACCCCTGTGGCACAAAGAGAGGTTGTTGTCTGTGCATCTTTGCAGTCACAGAGGCAAGAATGAATGAGAGCTTTTGCAGGTGCTCAGTAACTGCCTCATGACCAGGAAGTTTCTACTGGAAGAGAGAGCCTGCATTTAAAACCTTCATATTCCCCACTGTAACACTGTGTGGCTTTGCAGAGCTATTTTCCCCACATCCCTAATCACTATACCACTGTACTTTAAACCTCAGCACAGATCTCTGCTTGTGCAGGTCTGAGAGCTTGATCTGGTACTCCTTAGCTTAGCTTCAAAGCAAGTACCTTCACTGAGGACAGAAAACATCCCGACCCTCCAGGCTGAGCTTTTCTAGGCCCAGTGCCCACCAATTTGTTCCCTAATGATCCCGCCAGCCCCAGGCTGTGAAGCACAAGTGCCGCTGAGCCATGTGTGGAAGGCAGAATGCTCAGAAGGCAGGAATTCCTGGGGCATGACAGGAAGAGGAGGCTGATACTTTGCTGAAGAGGCCCTCACAAACAGTGCAGGAATAGCAGCTCTCTGTCCTGGCTGCAGATTCCCTTATCCGGGAGCGCCGGGCGGGGCGTGCTGTCGGCACCTCTGCCTCTCGCCCTCGCTGCCCGCAGATACAGAGTGCCTTGAACAAGTTCCAGTGCTCCATCCCTGAGCCTCCCAGGACCCTGCCGTGCAGCAGCCTCGGGCAGCCAGGTGACATCACTGCCAAATGCTTGCAGGCGCTTCCTGTGTCACATTCCCCACTGGAGAGCCTCTCGCCAAGTCCTTGTCGTTCTGCACAGTCTTTTTAGGAACAAATGGTCTAATTTTAACCCGCCTGCCACAAACACCTTCCTGAAATAAGTTCTTGCTCTCTCCTGCCTTGTGCATGCACTTGAGAGTTTAAAAACAAAATCTCTCATCCATAGGGTGCAGAGCTAAGGCCTGTGAGCTCTAGGAAGGAGCAGGAGCCTGTGCCAGAAACTGCTGTCACTGTTAGACCCATATGAGCTGTGAGGATAGGAATGTTCCACAGACACGCACTCAGGTGATGCACATCACAAAGTTGCATGGATCTGATCCAATCTGATTGAGTTGTTCTGTATTTCAAGGACATTGCAGTAGAAAGAACTTTTTGTTTCCTGGACTGGCTGCAGCCAGATATGACATTGAAAAGTGCAAAAACTGGGCTTAGTGTCCTCCTTTGTGGGCCTAGAAAAATTACTCTAATCATGATCCTTTCTTTTTTTGGGGTCTAACTAGGTGAGCCTTGGCCTAGGAGTCAATAAACTTGTTCTGATCCCACAGTGGTGTCAGTTCCTCTCTGGCTGTGCTGTCCTTGAAGGGCATGTGCAGCAGTGACCTGCTTTGAGAACAAGTAAAAAACACAAGAGAAATAGGAATTACTGTGAGATGAGGACAAGGAGCACAAACTCCACAAAATTACTGGGGATTTACAATCCTGCCTTTTACAGTTTCCATGGAGGTGAATATGTGAGCTCTTGTACCGAATGATCGATGCAAACCTGAACTGCTGTTTTTAACTAGCAGAGGGTAAAATGCCATATCTTTAAAGAACCCTCCAACTAGGAAAGGAAAATGTGTTTTTAGGCAGCTGCTGTCTCCTCTTGGGAGTGACACACAGATCCCTTACATTCCTTTAGACCTGTTAATTAAGCAACTCCTTGTACCTGCAGGTCAGTTGATCAGGTAATGGACTGCCTGCAGTCTCCAGTGCACTACATCTTAAAGGATAAATAGAAAAAGGCAAAAAGTCCTTGGGGATCTCACCAGATCCCAGCCTGACTTGTCCATGGGGCCTTTCTGAGCACAACTCCAAGCTAAGAGCAGCAGCCCAAGGCTGCTCCCTGGGGCTTTGCCAGGATCACTGGGAGGTGGCCCAGCCCCTGCAGGGTGGGGGGCTGTTAGCCACAGCAGCTGCCCAGCTTGCCCCCATTCAGCTGAGGACTAAAACTCACATAAGTTGAATGAAAAGTGGTTGGTGTTACTCGATATTCTGAGGGTCAAACCCCTGGCCCCAGCTGGGCTTCAGTGGATGAGAGCAAACGTGGCAGTAAGGCTTCATGTGCTGAGCATCCCAGCAGGAGCTGGGAGCACACCAGCACGGTGATGGAAGGACAGAAGGGACTTGGGGGGTAGGACTTACCCACTCTGGCTGAGCACCTGAATTACCCCAACTTTTGCACAGGCTGTCATAGAATTTGCTCTCTTCTCTAGCAGGATCATACAGGATTTTTGAAATGTCACTGGCAAGAACTTTGTCAAACTGATCGATTTCAATGAGCTAGTTTTGTTTCCAGCTTCCCATCCTCCTCTCATTTTGACACATTTTTATTAGCCAGCTTCTTAACGCCCTGAGAAGCAGTGCAGAGCCTGCAGGCTGGGTAACTCACTAGTGGGTTTGGGAATAAGGACCAGCTAGAAGCTGACAAATACTCCAAAACCTGCATGTGCTGTTTTCTATTTCATCTTAACCATGTTCCTCTCTTTTTCCCTGCCTCTGGTTGCAAGGGCATGTTCCCATTCATGCCTTGTCAACAAAGACTTGTTTTGGCCTTTTAGCTTCTCTGTCCTTCTAGAGGAAGGAAAATGCTGTGACAGCTCAGTGATGTTCCCTTCTCCTTCCCCTGGCTGTGGCTGTGTGTGTGCCCCAGTC
The DNA here is from genome assembly GCA_013400175.1 of Phainopepla nitens. Taxonomy (NCBI): domain Eukaryota; kingdom Metazoa; phylum Chordata; class Aves; order Passeriformes; family Bombycillidae; genus Phainopepla; species Phainopepla nitens. Next base: position 196,572 of record VXBQ01002182.1, read on the forward strand.
CTGGCTCTCCCTGTCCCTATCCCTGTCCACATCCCTGTCACTGTCCCCATCTGTGTCCCCATGGCTGTCCCTGTCCCCATCCCTGTCCCTGTCCCTGTCCC
>VXBQ01002182.1:197637-209634 GCA_013400175.1 Phainopepla nitens
CCATGGCTGTCCCTGTCCCTGTCCCCATGGCTGTCCCTGTCCCAGTCCCTGTCCCGAGGGACGCTGGCCGCGCTGGCCGTGCCGCGGTGCTCGGGCCCGCAGCGCCCCCTGGCGGTCCCTGTGGGCGGTGCCGGTGCTGCTCGGGCGGATCCAGCTGTGCTGCACATCTGGCGGGAGCAGCCGCACGGTTCATTCTCCAGGCTTTACACCCCGCGTGTCTCGGCAGTGTGACCGATGCAGGATGGCTAAAATAGCCCGTCTGATAGCCCGTGTAACCTTTGCTGTGGAGAAACTCTTTGTACCTCAGGCTCGGAACTGGACACTGCTATCCCTGCAGGATTCCTCTAGCTGAAGGTATATCTCTGTGCCTTTGCATAGGCTGAAATCCCCCATAATCAACTTGAGACTGTGAGTTAGCCTGATCCAGAGCAAGGTTTTCAGTCCAGAAAATTTTTAATGGTGCCAAAGTCAGAGTTAAGCCAGGCAACCTGGTACAGCCTTAACCTTCATCCAGTCCAAGCCTTGCTATATGTTAGGCATAAACAACACAAAAATCTTTGGGAACCAAGCATCAGCCACATGCATAGCAAGGAACACATCACTTCCTTCTTCCCTGAGGAAGGGAAAGGGTCTGCTCAGAGTTGAACCAAATCATGTTTTGTTAATAAACACTAATTGCCATCCATCAAGCACACACATTTTTCCTAATTTAAAAATCCTCACCGAAGCCTCTGAAGAGATGAAGATCAGAACAGGCTCAATTTTCCATGCAAATAATTTGCTTCTGATCTTGACCCAGGATTTTCATAACAATTAGAGACAGCGTGGGGCTGCTGTGTCTCTGAGCTGCCCACAGTCCCAGCTGTCCCTCTCCCCATGGGGTTCCTTTCATGCCTGGCTCTGAGGGGATATGTGCACCTGAGACATTTTCCTTCACTGAGCTGAAAGGTGTGCCTCTTCAACCACATTTATTTCTGTCTCTCCTTTTCCTGTTTTTTTTTTTTTTGGTTTTGGGTTTTTTTTGTTGTTTTTTTTGCCACATTTGATCCCACTTGCTAAGTGCTGACAGGAGCCAGGTGAAAATATTCCAGCCTTTCAGTGTCAATATTGGACATCAACATAGATTTATGTATGTTTGAATACATGGGATTGTGTGTTTTAATCTCTGTGAGCAGACCTGTGCAGGTTCCATACATCTCCAGTAATATCATCATCAGGCATCTTAAAAACACACCATGCCACCATCCTCCTGGATTCAAGAGACTGACTTTAAAAAGAGGGATCTGGGGCTTTTTTTTCCTGTGTGTTTGTTTTGGTTTTTTTGTTTGGTTTTTTGTTTGTTTTGGAAGTGGCTTTCCAGGATGCAGCATGCTGTAACGTGATTTACCTTTGTTTTCTTTGGTGTGAAAGCACAGGAGCAACTTCCAAGCAACCTTAATGGAAAAATCTGAATCACATGCTTGCAGATACCTTTTAAGAGAAATGAAATTGTATTTGCACCCATGTAAATATTCCATGTAGACAGGTTCTGAGATCTGGGGAGGTGGGAGGGAAAGTTGTGCTTGAGATTAGCAAAGTAGGTTGTTTTATTAGGTTGTTTTATTAAGTTGTAAGCCTGGAGTGACCATTGTGGCCATTGATGCAAAGTCCTGCATGAATTGAACCACTGAATTTGCATGAAATATTCCTTGCTTGAACTGGTGAATACATTTTTAGAACAACCTGATCTGGATTCATAAAACACCAATGCTGGAGTTAGTTCTGTTTCGTTCTTTCTCGTGTAGAAATACGCACATTACATTTATCATGAGGACTTCAGCCTCCAATTTTATTTATTTATGTACAAAACCAAACATTTCATCAGCTGACCTTCAGAGATCCTACTTCAGGCTAAGCTTGGAGCCACACACAAACTCCTGCAGTGACTTCCTCTGACCTGACTTAAAGAAACAGCTCTTGGCTCTGACTCTGCAAGGAGCTTTTTCAGTTGTTCTTATAACAGTCAATCAAATGACAAAGAGAAAAAATCTCCAACCATATTCCTTTGAAATTCATAAAGCTACTTTATTTTAGGCTAAAGAAATTATTAAAAACAAAGACCAAGAAATTATTAAAAACCAAGACCAACTGCAGTTTTCAAGCTTGACTTCCTCTTAAATTCACACCTTCATTTGTGTTGCCTTTTGCAACCATTAAGCACTGCCTTGCCTGCTTTAGGAAGAACTTTAATCTGCTAAATCTCTCTACATGAACCTGTCAGCTGGGAGAAGAGACAGGCCAAACCCTGTCCCTCACACTTGTGCTCCTGTTCCCTCTTTCTGGAACTGCTAAAAGAAGGCAGCAGGCAGGATGGGGTTAATTAGATGTGCAACTTACTTACAGATGAATTGAACTCTGCACAGAGTTACTAATTGGCAGCATGAGGAAGTAATTCAGTTTGCTTTGATTTCTCTGAGTCACACAGAAGAGGAGTTTACTGCTCATCACTGCAGAGACTCTTCCTCCAACAAGGAAAGAAAAGCAAATTTCAGTTTAATGGGAGAAGTAGCTTGTCTTTTTCACATCTTCCACAGAGCTGGACTGCATCTCTGCCTCACCACCAAGCCCCCAGGAGACTGATAATGGAAAAAATATATGTTTGGAGAGGAGATTCCACTGTAGGGGAGAGGAGCTGGAAAGACAAAGTGCTACAGAAACTTACTAGAAGCAATTCGGTGTTGTCCTCACTTCATTTGTATCTCCAAAACAATAATCAAAAAGTGTTATAACCTTCTCCATCAGGATTCTGCTACTCCCTCTCCTACTATGCAAAGTTACATATTTTTCAAGCTGTGGTTCCCTGGGGAGTTGTAAAGGCCAGCTTGAAATAAGCAGCTTGCAGTCATGTGTCAGGGTCTCAAAGCACCCTCACTGTTCTGGACTTGATGGCTGCTTTCTGTGTCACCTACAGGCATAAAGCTAGGATGGCTTCAGTGAAGTGACAGTCACACTGCTGTACATCTTTTACCTACCAGTCATGCTCCTGGTGGAACCTCACCTGCACTTTTGTACTTCTTGTTTTGAGACACCTTCCTAAATTTCTACTGGTGTCTTAGTATGTCATATTAACACACTAGCTAAAAATACCAATTGTGGCTAGGAGCAAAAAGAGAATGTTATTTAAGGGAGCTGTGTGTGCCTGGGACAGTCCAGTCACTTCTTACACTGTCACATCTCATCTACAAAACCTGGAAGAAGCTCATTTTTCCATGATGTTTTAATACCATGTGACCTGTTTTCTAAACGGGCACCTTTGTCACCTTCCCCCAGAGCAGGTGAGCCCGGAGCAGGGAGGTTCTCCTGGAGGCTGTGTTGGGAGCTGTGGTGAAATCCATTCCTCTGCTTTTGGCACACTGCATGGGTGACACTCTCGGGGCTCCAGTCTGCTCTGGAACCCTTTTGAGCGTGGTTGTCCAGGCTCAGCTCATCCCAGGACAAGGCAGGGCTCTGTGCAGCTGCAGCTGCTCCCACACCAGCCTGCTGACAGAGAGAAACACACATTAGAGCTGTTCTGCACACAGCAGAGCCCTCTGCTTCCAGGGCAAAGATGCAATTCCCACATGTCCCAGTCTGTGGTGAGCCTTGTTGTCTAGGAAAGCTCCCCCAGCCAGAGGTTCACCTCCTTACTTGTTGGACAGATCCCTGGCAACTTTCCATCTTTTTTTTCTTGGAGATTGCTGGATTCCAGTGGCACACCAGGCTGTCATTTTGAACACTGTAGTTCTTGTTTCCAAGAAGCCAGTAGGTTTTCATTTTCCCTTTGCCCTGGACAGGAAAAGCAGAGAGCAGAAAACAGGTGTTTTCATGGGATATGGAGCAGAGCAGGGATCACTATGGCCAGAGCTCCTTCTCTCATAAGTGGCTGCTGATCAGGGAAAGAATTATAATTTATGTGCAGTTTGGGTGCTAATAATCTTTTCTGTTCAGAGGTCACTGTCTTGCTGGTCACTGGCAGTGTTGCTAAGGGTTTAAAATCAGCCTTAAACCCATGTGTCTTTGACTGAATCCTTACACTTTGGGCCATACTCATGGGGTTCTATGCAGGTGCAGACACAGTACCCATGTTTCAAAGCACACAGAACACTTTTTCACCAACTTTGAGGAGTAATGTGTAGCCACTTCCAACTGAATTAGCAAAAGAACCTTGGGGACTTGCTCCTCACAGAAGAGTAATGGCCAAATCTATCATCTCCTCCCTCCTTCCTATCCCATTAAATGCCTTTATTGTTGTAAAGTTACAGAAAAACTCTTACCTTGACTTCAATTTCTCCTCTCAGTTCAATTTCATATGCATCATCTGTGAGAAGGGCTTCATACGTAGCAGAGCTGATGTGAATCTTCTGTGCTAGGATTCAGAGCAGAGCAGGAATTAATAATTCCCTGAATCCCAGAGAACATTTATCAGCCTGCATTTATCAGCCTGAATCCCTGCGCTTATCAGCCCAGCATTTCCACCTCCTCTTTTGGCATTAAGGGATGTGACTCTACCTGCCCATGCCAATCCACAAGAGTTCCCCTTGTCTATTTGGTGGCTGGTGCAGGGACAGTGGGGATGGCAGGTCAGGGATGTGCTTCTTCCTTAAACAGATGATAATTAATTATCTGGCCTGGGATGGTCCCAGAGAATGCTCCTTCTCTGGAGACCTTATTTCACACTCGGCTGTGCCCGATGTGATGGGGTTTGTGTTTTTCCTGGCCCTGCGGTGCCTCAGAGGGGCAGGGAGCAGGCGTGGGTGTGGCTGGGCGCCCGGATCCTGCCCGAGGCACTTACGGAGGCTGGTGGATTCCATGCGGGAAGCTGTGTTTACAGTGTCCCCAAAGAGGCAGTAACGAGGCATTTTGTACCCCACAACTCCAGCTACACAGGGTCCTGAGGAAACACAAGGCAGAGAGACCCCGAAAAGAAGCAGGTGGTGAGAAGCAGTGAGAAGTAAGTGCAGGGCAGTGCCAAATGCCAGCACCTTTGCCAGTCCCTCTGTGTCCTCAGAGAGATGTGGGAATTGGGAGTGCTCTGTGCAGCTGGGCCTGGCTGCACGGTGTTCACTTAGTGAGAGCAGTCACAGCTTGATTAGCTGTAGCTAATTGGTGGTGATATCACCAGTACTAAATTGCTTCCCAGACCTTTCCACACTGATACAGGCACAAGTCATTTCACCCCCCTGTTCCTGCTTGTGTTGGTTTTATATTTGATTGGTATTTGGTGAGTAGGAAATAATTTTTTTATAGAAATGATGGCTAAAAAAGGAATCTCTGTTTCTAAAGATGATATCCTCTACCCCAAGGATGAGATGATAACCTCTATTTCTTAAAAGATAACGTCCTCCTCCCCAAAAACGAGAAAATAACCTCTATTTCTTAAAATAAAGATAGAACAAAGAAAACCTTTTGTTTTGGACTAAAAAAGGCATCTTTAAACTATACCCTAATAAGCTGATATGGCCTATAAGCAGCTATAAGAAGGCTATCTCATGGGAAGAGCTTCATGATAAGACATTTCTCCCCAGGCAGGCCATTTATAAAGTGTGTGGCCACAAGAGAACTAATATCTTATGAAAAACCTCTATGATATACAAGAAAGACTCTTCTCACCCTTAAAAAATTAAAAAAATATTATTCTAAGAATAATAACTAACTACAAATCCTAAGTTTTATGTCTTCATATTATTAATAGAAAAATAAACAATTAGTGAGGAGGGGAGGATGTATTTAGAAAATTTCATTCTAATTCTTATTTTTCCTTTCTTTTAAAATTAATTGATAAAGTTTTTTCCTTATACCTTAAGTTTAGGCCAGCTCTACTCCTTTTTTAGTCTTATCTCACAACAAAATTTAAGAAAAATATATTCTCATGAGTACACTAACACTTAGTTAATGCGAAACCCATGACACTGCTGGAACCAGGACAAATCCTTATCCTGAGGTGTGGGGAGAGGCAGTGGCTCATACAGAATTGCAGAATCCCTTTCTCCTCACACAATTGGACTGTGCCCTTGTTGCTGTAGAGTTCACTCAGTGGCAATAAAAGACTCCATAGATCAGAAGGCCAAGAAGCTAAAAGCCATTTGGTAAGAAAGCCTCAACTTTTATAGATGAATTTGTTAGGTAGATTCGTATTGGTTAACAGGTTAGCAAGCAAAGACACCCCTCAGCCCACTGGTGAAAGGAGAACAACAACCTCTTGGAAAACATCTTAAGACAAACATCATGGATCTCACCTACAAACACTAGGTGCAGAGACTGTTTATAATTCTGTTCTCTTCATTCCCTCACAACCTCCCAGGATGGCCTGAGAAAGCTGCTGATTCCTGTCTCTGACCAGGCTGGCAGCACCCACGTGCCCCGTTCTGTTTTCCTCCTGCCTTGCCCTCAGGGGGTACCTGTGTGTATCCCAGCCCGCAGCTCCAGCCTCCCTGCTGGCGTCTGAGGGATCGCCACTTGCCGCACCGCTGCCACCAGATCCAGGGACATTTTGGCAATCTCATCGGCGTGTTTGGTGCCATTCCTCTCTGGCAGGCCACTCACCACCATGTAGGCATCCCCAATGGTTTCCACCTGATAGGAAGGGGCACGTGTCACTAAGTGGCAGGCACTGAGCTTTCCTTTGGAAAGAAAGATCAGAATAAAATCTATTTTAGCTGTCCAGCACTTGCCAAAATATGGTGTAGTCCCTGTAGGATGGGTTTTCATGGATTTTGGCCTCCTGGCCTGGGGTATTTGATATTCATCAGAAAACAGAGTAAGAAAGATTTCAGCAGCTTGCAGATTCCTTTCCTGTGGGTTTGCACTCACCTTGTACACATCGTAAGACTCAATCCTGGTGTCAAAGCAGACGTACAGATTGTTGAGCATCTCAACCACTTGCAGGGGAGTGCAGGAGGCAGCAATGCTCGTGAACCCCACAATGTCTGAGAAAAAGATGGTCACCTGTGACAGGGAGAAGGAGAGCATGGAGCCAAGGTGACCAGGCAATGGTGCTGAAGCCTTTGGGGAGTTTGGGGATTTGTGAAATCCTGAGCTCAGCAGCCTAAGGCTCAGGCTGCACCTAGTACCAGTCTTGTACAGCTCAATAGGTACAATCCTAAATTACCAAGCTCTGGCTCTGAATTTTTCTACTACTTTGGAAGATAAAATTATTCTTATCTCCAAAGTTTATCACCTGCACTTCTGTAAATACCTCATGCTAATGGGAGACTGAAAGTCAAATGCTTTGAATCTTGTGAGCAGTGATCAAGAGACTTCTTATAGAAGTAGGGTCTCATTTTCCTTTAAAGGAGATTTAAACTGTGATAGGGATAAAACTAGATACCCAAAAAACCCTGTGAAATAAAATCTCAGCTGCTGTCTCTGCTCTTATTGAATTAGAAAATATTAACTGGGTTTTGTTTCTCTTCAAATGATATTTGTCATGATCAAGTAATTTACAGAAAAAATCACTTAAAAAATCAAACTTAGAAAGAATAGAATTGAGGAAGAGAAATGTGTATTGCAGCTGTTATTCTCTGTGCTGTCTGAATTGTGTCAGTGTTTAAACTCAAATCATCTTTGCTAATACCAATTAATCTGGAAGGGCCACCTTTTCACTCTGCCTTGGTTCAGCACTTTTGATGTCATGACTATTGTGGATTATAATTAATTGTGCAATTACAGGTTGTTGTTTTGATAATGACACCTAGAGATTAAATGCAAACATTTAGTACTGTGTTTCACAGCTGAAAATAAGGGGGTGTCCAGGGGAAAAGAGAGAATAGAATTGCAATTGTTAAGTAGAACTGCATGAGGATTTGGGCTGGGGGCTGTGCAGCACAGCTGCTAAATTCAACACTGGCACAGTAGTTCTTTTATTCTTTCTGTTTTACAAGGAAGAGACTCATTTCTTGCTCCTATGAACTCATGATCCAATGGTGCTGGCTGTCTGTTGTGGGTAGGCTCTTAAACAAAAGACAATTTGCCAGAATAGGATGTTTGACATCTAAAGCTATGCATTTGGAAATCTCAGCTCTTCTTCCTTCCCCATCAGCACATTGCACAGCTCTTTCCAAAACCCATCAGGAATATTTGGATTTCCATCCACACCCAGCTCTGGGCGCAAACCCAGGATCCTCAAAACTGTGACAAGGTAGGTGCTATTTTAGGTGACTACTCTTCTACCCTTGGTGGCAACATCCTTTCCATTTGCTAACCTGATCATAGTTTTCTGCCTCAACTTTTTGGCATTTCCTTAGCTGCTTGGCCACAGACTTTGGCAGCATCTGGTGCAAGAGGTCCTCAGCTAGGCGCCTCTCCCTTTTCAAGTCCTCTGTCTTTTCCTTGAGGTTCCTGGCATAATTGTGTATCCAGTCTGTCATTTGCTTGAAGGACACCAGTACAATGGGGTAAATGAGACAGGCAACCACCAACAGACTGATCTTAAGGCTTATTGTGGACAGGATTTCCTTGGATTTCTTGTGCAGCTTTTGCTGTCCCTCCTGCAGCAGACAGCTCTGTGCATGATGCAATCCCCTCACCGTGGCTTCCAGGGACACAAAGTCACCTGAACCCAGGAATGGGGTAAAGAAAGAGATTCCTTCATAATGGCTGAAATAAAGTGACAGATTGACATTATCTGTCCAGCACTTCTGTGCAGTCTCTGAGGAGAAGAGAGCATAGCTCAGAGTGGCAAAATGTTGAAGCAGTGTGGTTTGAAGGCTCATAGGTCCTGGCCCTGGCTGAGCTTTGAGCAGGGCTTCTCTGATTTGGAGGATGAGGCTAAAAGCTGCTGTGTCTGCCCAGTCAGGATTGTGTCTCATGGCTCTGAGGTCCTCATGGGGACTCCTGAAACGCTCGAGCAGTTCAGAGATGGCTCTGGAGAGCACCTGCCTGGCTTCAGTAACCCCTGAGATATTCAATTTGTGTCTCAAGTCAGTTATGTAAAATCTACAAATGGAGATTTTCTCCTCCTTGCACTGGCAATTCTCACAGTACAGTTCTGCTTCACTTGCCATGCAGAGGGAGTTTAAATTCCCCAAGAGCTGAGAATGGAATGATCTATTCCTTCTGTCTGCTGCTGGGAACAGCCAGCTGTGCCTTTCTTCCTGCAGGAGAGAGATGAGGTGAGCAGCCCAAAGTTTTTCACAGGAGGCAAGTTCCTGAAGGGCTTTGCCTGTGTTTTTCCATATTCCCAAGCTGTTGCTCAAATCAAAAGAAATGGCCCCAAGGAGGCTGCACAGGGAGACCATGCATGCCATCAAAATCCTTTGAACTGTTTTTCTACCACCAGCATTGGAAGAGGGAAAACACCTAAAAAAAAAAAAAGAATTAAAACAAAAATAATTAAAAAACAAACAAACAAGCAAAAACCAAACAAACAAAATAAAAACCACCAGCAGCATTGTCTGATCCTGGGAGTGTATTTTCCTAGCTCCTGAACCACCTAGATCTAGCAGTGATATTTAATAATTCCCATGCATTCTGAAACAAAACAAAAGGAGCATGCATTATATGGATTTTTTTAAAGACATATTTTATTGTATTTTGTTCCACCTGACATTAATTTTAAAAGAAAAACTGTATTTAAGAGGCTGCTTCCTTGGCACACTCTGATCTGCAAAAACAGATGAATGATACAGTTTTCCTGTGAGAACAAAAGCTAATAAAACCATTTGCTCTAGATTTTATTCTCTGTGATACTTCTCTCCAAATCTGAAGGAAGGCCATGAAAAGATAGGTTACTTATTCTGCCAGTGATTCCAGTGATCACAAACTGGAACTGTTGATATTTTAAAATCAAACTTTGAGAATTTGTTCTTAATAGGCATTTCCATATGAGAGTAATTTCTGTTATGTTCAAATGAGCTCAGATGTTTTTTACAATATTGTCTGTATATTTCAGAAGGAAAATGAATCACATTTCTGTTTTGTTTCAGTTTTTACCAAAGCATTTGCGAATTCAATTTTTATTGTTTGAGCTTCATCTGTCTCTCTTTCAGGCTGCACATAATGGACATCCATACTCCATACAGCAAAGTGACCTCTAATGATTTTAATTTTCAAAACTATTATTCCATCATTTACAATCTTACACTAATGATACTCATGAAAAAAACTCATGATGTAATGCTGGAGCTGATGACTCCTGAATAACTGAGTAATCCTTATTTCCACCGATAAAGAACAAAGTTCTGCACAGTAAAGCTGATTGAAAAAAGCCCTCCTCAGATCCCTTGTTCTTTCAGATATAGAAAATCACACTTTTATTCAGGCAAATAAAACCCAATAAAGCCTATTATTTCTCAGCAGAAGCTGATACTAAGCAAAACAAATTCTTGCTGGGCAAAATGGTGGTCAATGGTTGTAAAGTAGAAGAAAAGGGATAAAAATACTGTCTCCAAAGATGATAAACAGCCATGCTTTTTCTTACTAATTCAATACAATTTCTGTTTAATAATATACTTACTTTCAGTCCAAAGGTTATCATCTGTAAAATATCAAACTAAAAGGAACTGCAAGCCTGGAAAATATATCTCTGAGCATTTCTGTTCTCACAATGAATTTCCAGCCTTTTCCTTACTCTATCTACTGCTTACCTTTGGGTCCCTTTACTCCCTTTTATAATCATCCCTTTTTCTTTTGGAAACATCTAGTATGTGCCGGGGGGAGAAGAAAAACACAACAAAAATCCACCTTGATTTTATACTGCCTATCTTCTATCACAAAGAAAGAAATATAAAGATGGTCTTTCACTGAGTGCAGAGCTAAAAGTGGTGATTCTGCTTTGCTTTGCCAAAAATCCCCATTTGTGCCAGTGTGGCAGCAGTGACCGCTCCGAGCTCTTCACCAGAACCACTTCAAAACCAGCCATGGAGGAGACAGGTCTGCCCTCAGAGCTGGATCTTGCCCTTCCCCTTGCTGGCTGAGATCACAGGTGGTAAAACCTCTCTGTAAAAGCATTTTGCAGTGCTCCTGCACTCACCTGCAGGGACCTGCTGCCTCCTCTGCTGCCTTTGCTCCGGGCATGGCCGGCTCCGAGGAGTGCCGCTCGCAGCCTCAGGGTGCTGCTACCTGCCTGCAGCCCTGCCCTGCCTCTGTGCCCTCCCCCCGAGCCCCCCAGGGGTTTTGTCATGCTCTGACTCTTCCCACTGCCCACCCTCCACCAGCAGGCTCACACCTTCCCCCAGGTCAGGCTGGCAAGGGGACAGGGAAAAATATCCAGTGTTATCCCCAAATACTGGGGATGTTGTTGTTGACTGGTGGCTCTGGGCTGGCCAACAGTCAGGAAGAAGTGACAGAGACACGTGTTTTGTTTTCATCTTGCAGAAAATAGTGTTTATTGCATTAGTGTTTGGTTTAATTTGTTGTTAAAAGTGTAATTTCCCAGGTTTTTTTTTATCAAAGGTATCATGATTATGACTTTATTCAAAGTGCTTTCCTTCCTGGCATCTCTCCTCCAGTTCTCATTGGACTAGTACTCTGCCAGAACCTGCAAAAATGTAAAACAAATGAAAAAATCAGATTGTGAGATGCAGAAATTTGTGAGCAGTATGTGTTGTGTCCAAGTCACAGGATTTAAACAACTGAAATAAGATTTTTGCTTCTCAGTTTAAATTAAATTCAATGATATTTGATATTCCAGATTTGAGCTGCATGTGCTACCTTTTAGGATGCAATTACAACAATCAGTGTATTGATGAATGTAAATTTGAGTAATCACTTCTTAAATATACAGTAAATCTTTACGACTACAATAAAGCTCTAGGATGAAGGGAGAATGCACTCCTGTTATCTAAACTTATTTAAATAAGTGAAAAAAAAATTGGATATCTGTTTCAGAGGAGGCTACTTCGAATTGGTAAGGGTTAAATCAAGAGTGATAGAGCTCCCTCAGTAGGTGGGATTCAGCAGGGGGCAGAAATGCCAGTGAGAGAAGCCCAGCACAGCGAGGGCTCTGTGTCCTGCAGGAGCCAAGTCCAGCACAGCCCAGCC
>VXBQ01002182.1:209801-221226 GCA_013400175.1 Phainopepla nitens
AGTCCAGCCAGGTGTGTCTGTGCTCTGCAGCCCCTCCCAGCACAGCCCAGCCAGGTGTGTCTGTGCCCTGCAGCCCCTCCCAGGCCTCACCTGCTCGATCCAGCTGATGTAGGCAGAGACCCGGGTGAACACGGAGGGTTTCCGGTAATAGTTGCAGCTGAGAGAAGAGCCGAAGCTGACGATGCCGTGCACTTCCCACCTGCCATCAGCCCCTTGGCAGTTCAGTGGGCCCCCAGAGTCCCCCTGGGAGGAAAGGGAACACAGTCACAGTGTGAGCAGCTCCTCTGTGGGATTTTTAACCCTTCCTTCCCATCAGGCCTGTTTTCTAAACTAAAGCCCTGAGAGGGGACTCACGTTGCAGCTGGAGGTGATTCCATCCCCACCAGCACAAACCATGGTGGTTTTCACTATGCTTCCCCACCAGGAACGTTTGGAGCAGGTTGCATAATCCACCACCAGCAGAAGGCCTTGCTGCAGGTCGTCAGGAAGGGGTCCATTTGCTGGGAGAGAACAGAAAGAGAGCCATGGTACCAGCTGGCACTGAAGGAAGAATAAAACTGCTCTGCTAAATTTCTCCTGGGATCTGGGTACCATCACTCCAGGTAAAACACTCCAAAGGGGCTATATTAAAGGAGAAGCTATTACAGGTATCAATGTCCCTTAGTTCCATTCTTTTTTATACACCTTAACTTACTAAAAATTTGCATTCCATTAAAAAAATGTCTCATTGTTAGAGAAATAAAGGATTACTCTTTTTCCAGGAGTTTGCAATTTACTTATCCCACAAGGAATTGCCTCCTGAGCCAAGCTGACACCTCTGCTCAACTCTCTGAGATTTTCTTCCCTTCACATCTATTCCCTTATGTGATTTCAGATATTCAGGAGGTGTGTTGGGATTTGCAAATGCACCTGTCTGCACACTATTAACATTTGCATTACAGTAGCTCCTAAAAGCTCAATAAAGGCCCCTCAGGTGCATTACCAGCTATTACAAGGAAAATATACTTGAAAGGGAAAAATCATAATGTGTGAGGGAAGTGGGACCTAATACAATTAACTAGCTCACTACACTGGGTTTTGAAGGGATCTTGAGCACCATCAATAATCTTTGCCATCAATCTCAGAGGAGAAGGCACTTCTGAAAGTTTTTTTTTGTTCCATGGTTTTGCAAAGAGCCAAGTACTCACTCCTCAGTCTTCCCCAGCCAGTGACATAGCAGGCAGTGTTGGAGGACAGGATGCTTTTGGCAGCAGGCAGGCAGGCCAGCTGGATCTGGTCACTCAGGGTGACGTGCTCAGAGAGTTTGATCAAAGCAATGTCGTACCTGTGCACACGTTGGAGAGTGGGGCAGAGAAAGGGAAGGTTAAAAGGTTTGCAGAATGGATTTAAGACAAAGTAGCCTGAGTACTCAGCAGTTTCACAGCACTTGGCCTATTCAAAAGAGAAGCAAGGGAGCAAAGGCCAGTGCACAAGCAGCAAAGGTTCCTGCACCCTAAAGCAATGGGGAAATTTATGGACTGGAAGGCTACTCCCTGCCTGTTTTCCTGATGGCAGAAAGTTGTCTTTTACAGGATTTTTTCACCAAAACCAAGCATATGTTAGGATTCACTCCAAGGACTGGAACTGAGGGGATTTCTTTGTTGCTGCCCTTAGCCTGCAGCAGGACACAGGGGTCCTTCAGCCACATGGATATTATTGATCAATAATTCTGTGTCTGTGCTGCTGGTAGGAGGGCTCCAAAGAGTGTTGTACAAAATGCTTCATTCCCTTTCATTGTACAGGAGATATCATAGCACAGAACAACTTCCAAGCCAAGCATGAACATGCAAAATGGCTTCTGGAAACATTAATAACCAATAAGAAATTAATATTGTTAATTGCTTTGTATTCTCTTGAGGGGGAAGGTACAAACTGAACACTGTAAAAGGAGGCTCTAAACATGAATTTAATTGCCATAACTCCAGGTGGGTGAGATTCAGGCAGTTTGATTTTTACCCTCCACCTAAAAACTGAAAAAATACCCGCCACCAGCTTACCCATTTGAAACATCATCTTCATCCCAGTTCTTATTAACAACGATTGTCTTTGGAGAAAGTGCAACTGATCCTTCTTCCTCAGCTGCCAGGTTGTATTTTCCAAGAACCACTCGATATGTCAGAGAAGAACTGGGCAAGAAAAGGATGAACACTCATTTATGCAGCTGCTGCTCAGGCATCTGCATCTTTGGCTCCTGTGAGATTCAGTAAGAATATCCTTAACTGTGATCCCTCTCCACAGGCATGGTTTGTCTGGAGCTGAGCCAGTGGTTTGCTAAGGGTAAAGATTGTGTTCTAGACTTCCTATTCATTTCATCTCTAAGCTGTCCTCTCAACTCCTGCCCAAGGCTTCATGAACAAATTCAAGGTGCATCCAATCTCGGCAGGATTCAGCTCATATTGTTCAATGCAGTAACAGTCTGGACTTTTTTTGACTGCCATAGATAGCTTCAATAATAAATATTGTGTGATAGATATAATATGTAGGATTTATAATAATAACAGGCAGCCAATCCTTCATGTTTTGTATTATGATATTTGCTACAATTTAATGTTACAATAACCATATGCTCAGAGAAAAATGGGGTTGTATTTGTGGAAAGAGTTTTGATGATGAAATGACATCACTGTACCTGATAATTTCTTTGTTACATTGCCACATAATATGAAGAGTTTACTGAAAATGATTGGTATATTCAAAATATTTATTATTTCCTCAGGGAGTGGATTGATTAGTTAATTTATAGATCTCACTGACATATATTACAGAAACAGGCAACACAGCTGAATTGTAATAGCAGCTTGAAAACAGAAGGATATTTGCAGTTTGTTTATGGAAAATGAAGAGTATATAATTCAGGTAACTGGAGTTTTTTTTCCCCTTTTACATTAAGAAAATAAAGAGATGTCATTCTCCTGACTTTTAATCAAAAGATATGATGCCAAACTCAGAGCTTTCAACTGGGAAAGGGAGAACTGGCATTGATATGGTTTTCATTCATCTCTTTCTGCTCATGTGCTGCTTCCTGGGTCAGATTTCTCTTCATTGCTTACCTGATGCAGTGGGCAGCTGTCAGCACCCAGTTGGTGGCAATGAGGGTTCCCCCACAGGTGTGGTACCACTTGCCATTGGACTTGTATTGCAGGGAGGCCTGGGATGAAGGAACCAAGTAAGGCTCAGGCTTTTGCTTACTCATTTTTCACTGTTGTGCTTTGTTCCTGCACCCATAACACAACTTGCTGATGGTGGAAGGCTTTGAAGTTTCCAACTCCTGGCCAAAGGAAGGCTTTCCCTCTTTCCCTATCATCCCAAGCTTGATTTTTAAAATACATCTTGCTTAAATAACTAAAGTCTACTTGACCTAAAACAAGAGCCTTTGTTAGCAGCAAAATGTGGCACATTCAGAGCTTTCTTAAAAAGACTGGAAACTTTAGGATTGATCAGAACAGAAGAATCAGAACCTAAGGCATGCCAGGCAAGATGCATCAAATGGAATTGAAGAGGTGGTTTTGTTCACACATAGCCCAGCCCCAGTTGTTCCAGGGAAAGGACAGAATTACCCACCTGCCAGGGCCAGCTGTATGGTCTTGCATTTTCTCCTCCAACAACTCTGGACACAAGAGGTGGGTAGGCAGGAACCCCACAGCCAAAGGCTAGAAGGCATACAAATAGGATGTGTGTTTTGAAAGTAGGTTTAAAAAATATCCATAAGAAATGAAATAGCACAGCACCCAGTTACTCTTTCGAGAATGAAACATCTTATGCTGTATTTTTTCCTTTGATGCAGAATATTCGATTTGTCTAAAAAAGGAAAGTTGGTTTTAGATTTTAAATAATTTTTTTTAAAAACTAAAGTAGGAGTTGGACACATACCTGCAGGTGCCAGAATCAACACAGCAAAGAGGACTCCAAGCATGGTGCCAGTTCCTGGGTGCTGCAGGCTCAACTCCACACCATTTTATACAGTTTTTTTATCTCTGGGACATATGATTTAAAATTAAAATTATCTCCAATGCCATTGGAAAACTTGTGACACAGTGGGATAATTCTTTATAAACATAAGTTGATAAAAATTCCCCACTTAAGTGGACCTTGGATCCAGGCCATATAAAGCAACTTGGTTAAAAATAATTCCAAATTAGATGCTTGTTATCTGTAACATGTTTGCATTTCTGCAAAATGGGTGCTGCAGGCTCAACTCCATGCCATTTTATAGTGTCCTTTATCTCTGAGATATATGACTTAAAATTAACTCCAATGCCATTGGAAAACTTGTGACACAGTGGGATAATTCTTTACAAACATAAGTTGATAAAAAAAATCCCCATTTAGGTGGACCTTGGATCCAGGCCATATAAAGCAACTTGGTTAAAAATAATTCCAAATTAGATGCTTGTTATCTGTAGCAGCTGTTTGCATTTCCATTGCCTTGAAAGTTCATCACAAAGGTGTTCGCAGAAGGAAAATGTTAAAATAATTATTGTAACACTTGGTGGTATGTCAGCAGTGTCTGATGTGTTCAGACAGTGACAGATCCAGATGTGTTGGTGGGGTTGGGTTAGTTGATCTCTAAGAGACTCCCTTCCTACCTTTGTTTTTGTACAATTCTACGGCTGCTTGGGATTTTACTTTGGTCTGGGGTCTGCTTTTTTGCTTTGTTTTGTGTGTCACTGAATGGCATCTACCCCACTGGACTGACTGAAAACCTGTCTCTTCTTTCCCAGATCAAGCTGCATGTGTTTTAGCAAGCCAGACTTGTCCAATAAACCAGACTGTAATCACTTTGAAGTGGAACATGCTTGAAGCCATACAAAGAACCGGCTGTCCATGATGAAGCAGAAATCCCGGTCTGTGGTGGTGAGTCAGACTCCATTCCTTTCCTATTTCCCTTTGTTAGATCAGCAGCACAGCCCTGGAGGAGAACAGGGCTCCTGCAGCATTGCAAAGGAGCCTGTGTACACCCAGAGCAGTGCTGAGCTCTGCTGTAACACCCTGGGAGCTTGTCAATGAAAAACAGCAAAGCACCTTCACTCACAGGACAAAGCAGGCAAGAGCAGGCATTTACACCCCTCCGGGCTGCTGCCACAAAAGGAAGTGTCCTAATTCATTACATTTCATGTACATTCATGACATTTGAGATCAGTGACTAGATATCAACGCTTACCCCTGTCTCTTTTTTTTCTTTTTATCTTCTACTACAAAAATTTTCCATCCTTTGTCACCTTTCCATCCACCAGCCATTGAAAAACTGTTGCTGGTTGTTTGAAAAAAAAAAACCATCCCTATCCCTTAAGCCAGGACACCCACAGGAACAACTTACTAGAATGGGAAGAAATATCATAATGCCAGTTTTGCAACCAGAGCTGTGTTGTACACAGACACCAAACAAGGGGTTCAAAAATGCTGAAATAAATCTAATGTTTAATGTCAGGATTAACAAGCAGCAAAATCCCTGATTTCCAGAGCTTCCATTCAGCAGTAGGTACTGTTTTGGGTGAAAGATGCCTGGAGCACGAGTGGAAGGCAGAAATATAGAATGCTTTGTTTTTTCTGCTTCTCAAGAATGTCTTTTCCTACCCAGACAATAGCACTTGAGAAAAATTGCATTTTGAATTGCAAATTGGATCAACCAAACCCTGTTCCAGCATCTTGTATTTATTATCTGACAAAAGCAGAAACCAGGATTAACAGTGCAGAATTGAGAGTCTAAATTTTTTTCCATTAATTTGTTGGCTCTTTTCTTAGTGTCTGAATTTACAAGCTAAGTAACATGTTATGCTGCTCAGTTTCACTTCCATGTCACTATAATTCCAACTAAAAGTATAAATTTTGGATGGTCAGTTACTATTTATACTTTTTTTTTGTTTGTTGTGTGCTTTGTATTCTCTTGAGGGGGAAGGTACAAACTGAACACTGTAAAAGGAGGCTCTAAACATGAATTTAATTGCCATAACTCCAGGTGGGTGAGATTCAGGCAGTTTGATTTTACCCTCCATGTGGAATTTTGTTTAGCTCTTTAAGCATTCCTGCATTTCACTAATACAACCTTCTGCTCTCTTGCACACTGTAAATACAGAAACCCTGTTTTTTTCCCTTCTTCATGGAGGAATTCTGAAACAGTTCTTTTGTTATGGAGGAAATGCTCGTAGGAATCCTAACATATTTCATGTAAAACACTCTCAAAGCTGTTTTGTTTTTTTCTCTATTCATGCTTTATGTGGTGGTAGCTTTTCCAGACCTAAGCAGTCTTGCTTGGACTCCATGGGTGTCATGCTGCTGCCAGTTCTGCCAGGGAACATCAAACGGCTCAGCCTCCAGCAGATACCACAGTGGCTGGGAAACAGCCCCCTCATGCCAGATGTTCAACAGAAAATAAGCAGCTCATGGAACTTCAGTGAGAAAGGGAAGGAGCTTGTGGTATGCTCTGTTAAAGCAGAATAGTAAATATCTCCTTCAATGCACAATGTACCCATGGACAACTTGCAATGGACTCTGTTGCTTCCCTGCCTTTATTCCCTTGAAGGGCAGTGACTCTGCTGTACTAATTAGTAAATGGAATTGTCTGCAGAAAAGTTACAGAAATCTGCTTTCCTGAGGGATGGTTTTCATCTGAAACCAGACAGCAATCCCTCTGAAAATCTGAAGTCAAATCCTGACCCAGTTTTTCCTTGGGCCCACCAACTGTGCCAAATTCATCACTTGCTGGATGGCTGTTAAATCTGCTGCTCGATGGTTCCCTGGGATCCTTTCTGTGTTCTTCAAAGTAAAACCTGGCCTTCATTCCACAGGATGGAACAAGCCTATACTGAGCAAGGAAATGGAGATGAGCTTTACCCTGTGTGGTTTTGTCACTTGTTGTGCCTTCCAAATTGTCTTCTATCTGGCTTATATCCATTTATATATTATTTTCCACACTGTATTTGCAGTCAATATTGGCCACAGCTGCAACATAAGGCTCTGCTTTTCTAAATTGAGTGGGGAGCAAAGGCAGGAGAGAACAGAGACAAAACCAACAAAAAACCCAATCAC
This sequence comes from Phainopepla nitens, assembly GCA_013400175.1. Lineage (NCBI taxonomy): Eukaryota > Metazoa > Chordata > Aves > Passeriformes > Bombycillidae > Phainopepla > Phainopepla nitens. The sequence continues at coordinate 216,867 of VXBQ01002182.1, forward strand.
ACTTCAGCAATCAGATTAGACTGAAAGATATATTTAGAAACAACAGCTTTGGTATATTAAAACCAAACAACCTGTAAGTCACTAGAAAGTGGGATGTCTTCTCCCATAGCCAAAACAAATCAATGCACAAAATCTCAACAGGCTTAGAATAGGAAACCTGTAGATCAACATTTCCAAGTGTATATCCAGAAAACAATTTCATTAAATTGATTTTGCACTCTACAGTCATAAAGGCTGAAAAACCTGTTATGAGAACTCAGATATCTACAGTTCAATTGACTGTTACTGAAGTGGAGGAAAAATTAACATACTCCCCCTCCCCCCAAGCAATAAATTAAAAAACTGTATACCAGAAAGGAAGTTACACTGAAGTTTTCTAATGTAAAACTCTCAGAAGGGAATCATCATCCTTTATTTTTCTGTAGAATTAAAAAAAACCCAAAAAACAACAGATCAAAATATCAAAGGACTCAGTATATCTTCAAGTATTTTCACCAAATGGATTACTTCTAGGAAACTGAACAGCTTGCAGGGAAAGGAAACACCTGTTACACGAGCTTCTGGGATAAACTATTGAATCACCACACCTTCCAAGTCTCAGATTCCTGTAATAGCAAGGCACAAAAGGATTGTTGCTTTCAAATGGTCCTTGCTCTCAGCTGCAAAATTGCCAGGTGTCTTGTGCAAATGGAGGCTGAAAGCAGGACTAAGTTCACTTGGACACAGGGATGTTCCCATTCAATTCATGGCACAGGGTGTTATTCCAAGACCATCTATCTTGCTTACTGCTACAGACTCTGAGCTTCAGCTGGCTTCCACTTCTTCCCTGTTTCTGGAATCAAGTTCTGCATCACCTTCATTTGAAGCAGGTCCAACTGAGCCGAGGCAGGGCCAGGAGGAGGTGTCAGGGCAGCCCTGGGCTGTGGCTGTGCAGCCTCTGGGCACTTCAGTGGGCAGAGCCAGGGACAGCCACCTGCAGCAATGGTTAACAAGTCACTTGGTAAAGGCAGAAGGCAAGTCTTGGAGATGACAAAGGCAACTGGATGGACAACAGTGGAAGGACACAATTACATCATTCCAAGGACACATTTTGGGGGCATGTCAGGGCACAGCTGTTCCACAGTAACTGACATCACCTCCCAACTCCTTCCTCCCTTTGCACTGATGTTCTGATCACAATCAGAGGCTTGTAACTGCAGCTGTCTGATACACATTTCTATCCTACCTCTTCCTAGCTTAGTCTGTCTGGCTACAAGCACCTCCTACTCAATCTTTTATAGGATCACAAGTATTCAGACCTGCTTGGGATCAGGCTTGATCTCCAGTGCTCAAAACAGTGAGCTGACAGGGAAATTTCCAACTCACTTTAAACACCCCTTACATACCAGCTGTCAAGTATAGTTCAATACCTTCTGTTCAGCCTTAGCCATCCAAAATCGAATTTGATTTTATAATTTGGAATAACAGTACAATCTATAGCAGAACTGACAGCTCTGTTTACCTATCATCTCCTTATTTTTAAAACAGAACCTACATTTAACTCTGTCCAGCCCTCAGGAGGGAACAGCATAACTACCTCACAAAGCAAATCCAGTCTGGTCTTGCATTTCCACCTCCTATCAACACACAATCAGAAAGTTCCAGTACAAAGAGCAGAACTCACCATCTACTGTCTATTCAGTGCTAAGTTTTTACAGCAAATAAGTTTTCCAAGGCAACTCAAAACAACTTGAAATTCTTTACACCCAGGTGAGATGCATGAGAGCTTGGAGCCAGAACCTCCAACTCACAGTAAAAAGCACTCAGTACTCTCCTTTAACACAGCTTTGCATTTAGTCTGACTGGGAGAAACACCAGTTGAGCATCTTCCCAAAATGATGGTGGTCAGTGTGGTTTGATGGAGGACTGCACAGTGTCTATAACATGAACATGTACCAGGAGTCCCAGCAAGGCAGCACCTCATGTGCCTTCTGGTACTGAGGAACAAGCATCATCTGACAACTGCAGCTGCTGGCCTAGAAACAAGCAATGTCCTACACTGATGTGTGCAAAAAGGACAGAAAGCTGTGTGTGCCTCCACCTGCAGCCTCACAAACGTCTAAGGACACATGATGAGGTTACCTTTTTACCAGTTGTGAGCCCTGGTGCTCCCATCCCTGCCCTAATCCTCCTTCTTGCAGGAAGAGGTCACAGATTGCTTGTTTCAAGAGAGACTGAAAATCATCACAGTCCAAGACAGAGCCTGCCCAGGCACAGCTGACACAACATCTGGCTGACAACACTCAGTGGACAGCAGCCAAAAGCAGCAGCCTTATACCTTACTCCTGAAGAGTGGCTTGGCTCCTGGCCCACAATATTCGTTGTAGATGAGTTTGAACAGAAACAAGTGAAACAAAGTAATTAAGGAGGCCACACTGAACCAGAACAGGAAGGGTAAGCCTGGGTATTGCTTGGCCATGTGTTCCTCATGAGCCAGAATAGCTTTTAGGTGGAGTGTGTGTCTTAGGTCCTGCAAGTGGACCAAATCTGTGGATATATAAAGCAGAGGTGTGATGGGCTGAGTCACCATGACAGGGAAGGTGTGGCCTCGTGCCTCCGAGGTCAGCTCCACGGGCTCGTTCATACAGCCTGCCTCACAGGCATACAGCCTGACAGGCTTGTCCTGGAATTTCACTGACACGTGCAAGAAGGGCTTTCCTTCAGCATCCAGGAGAACAGCTAGATTGATCAAGTCCTTGTTGTAATGGATCCCACGTAAGGAATAGCTGTTATGAAGCACGTCGGGGTCAGCCTGAAACTGAAGGTGGTTCTCTGTGAACTGCAGACCCCCAAAACTAAGCACCATGCCCTGCATGAGTCCGTGCACTCCAGCTGCCAGCAGACCCTTGCATCCCCGCTTCTGGAGAGTCAGCTTCCACAGGTCTGAGAGCTGCAGGACCTGGGGGACACTGGTGAGCTTTGGTGGCCACAGGTTCTGGGCGTGCATGGTGGCGTGGCCGCTGAAGCAGTGGTCGGCGTAGTTCAGGCTGCCCTCAATCCTCTCCCTGTCCTCAGCCCCCAGCAGCGGCTCCAGCAGCGGGGCTGCCACCGTGGACAGCACGTAGTACAGGGTCATGTTGACAGTCTCACTGGATGGGGTATGTGCATCTGTGATCTTTCTCATCTCAATCCCTGCGGCAAAAGAAAACGGCCAACAGTCAGGAATTAACTTGGAGGAAGAGAAGGAAACGTGCACATCGATGTTCAGTATGCAGGGGTTCTTTGTAACATCTAGGAAACACCAAAGTGAAATGTTTCCTTGTGTTTGTCTCAGAAGATACTCTCTCTGCTATTCAGGAGGTTGAAGGCCAAGCTCCCACTAAAGACAAAGCTAATTTGATATACAGATGCCTTACAGGCCTGTCATCATGACTCGGCAAGAATGATCTGTCTAAAGAACATCATCTTTTTGTTCTACATTATTTGATCAGCTACTCTTTCATGTAAGACATCAAAATCTTAAGAAAAAAACATCTTTGTAGAATGGCCCTTAACTTCCATGCAGAATCTGTCTTTTATGCTATCACTGAAGGCCAACTTTATTTCCAACACACAGAGCAAATCAGTGAAGTTCCTGAAAAGCAGCACACACAGAATAATGATTATAAATGTTCTTCTGTCACTTCCTATACACAGTCAGGTGTAAGGCAAGCTGGGTTCCAAACCAGGACCACTGTTTTACTATCCCACAACCCACCAGGAAGTCCAGAGCCTCTGGAGACCTTTCAGCAACCAGGACACCGAGTTCTCAGCCACCCTCTAAAGCAACCCCGTGGAAGCTGAGCATCACTCTCCTTACCTGAAATGAACAAGTCAGACCAGGTCTGCTGGTGCTCCTGGAAAAGATCTTCCACGCCCATCTGCATCACCTCCAGCATCTCTTTCTTGGCTGCCTCCCTCAGCTTGCTGAAGGTCTCCTCCAGCCGGGAGACCTCGATGGGCTCCGAGGTGTACACCACGGACAGCACGGTCTCGTCAAAGTGCGACTTGGGCGCCACCTGCACCCGGCTCACGAGTTTCTTGGCGGCCACCACCACCAGCACCACCTTGGGGCCGCCGGCCAGCAGCAGGCGGCCGGAGGAGAGCAGGAACTGCCGCTCCTCCACCTTCTCCAGGCTGGTGGCGAAGCGCCCGCCCAGCGCGGACGCGGCGGCGGGGGCCGAGGCCTCGAAGGCGGCCAGGCGCTCGGTGGGGTTGGCGATGCGGATGCGCTGCAGGTAGAGATGCGGCCGGCTCCGGTGGGCCAGCACCTCCTCCCGCACGGTCACGCAGTCCCCGGCGGCGGCCCCGGGCCCGGTGTGCACGCAGCGCACCCTCCGCA
>VXBQ01002182.1:222013-241028 GCA_013400175.1 Phainopepla nitens
CCCCCTCCCCCCGGTTTCCAGCCCCCCCCTTGCTCGGGGCCCGCCGGCTCCGGGCCCCTCCCGTTACCGGGACCCCTCTCGGCTCCGAGCCTCCTCAGCTCCGGGACCCTCCGGTTTCCACCCCGCTCCCCCTGCCCGCTGCCTCTGCTCTATCGCGGGTGTCCCCGAGCAGCCCCAGCCCAGGGCTGAGGTTCTGCGCCTCCCGCCCGGGTCACTGCACCGCTCGAAAAGGCCTGGAGGGCTTCTCCGTAATTCCCGTGGCGGTTTACTGGCTACCACAACAGAGACTATGCGGGAAAGGAAGTTCTTTCCATCGAACCGTATCCCACAAACCTTAGATGTGCACAGGAAAGCTTTGTATCCCGAGCAGTGCTCCAAAGACAGGACAGGAAGCACAGTTTCAAGCACGTCAGGCAGAAAGACTGTGAGTTAAACTGAAATGTGAAATTCTCGACGAGCTTGAGGCAAGGAAGCAGCTCAATGAAGGGAAACAGGAGACACGTTCTTAATTTATTTCTGCCAATGAGCTGTGTGATTTGGGGGGGCACTGGGATCCCAAAACGGTGGGTGAGACCCCACTCTGCAGGTTTCCCTGGGGCTGGTGGTGTCTCAGCTGTGAGGCTGCTCAGAGAGCAGAGCTCTGACCCTTGCAGTTTTTAGGAAGTGGCTGCTCTGCCTGGAGCACGTGTTGCACGTACTCACCGAACATCTGCACTGGCAGCTGGCTCTGTTTAGAGAGACAGGCTGCAGCCAGCGCCCAGAGCAGTGCAAACACACAAAGAGGGGGAAATGTGCTGGCTGGGTTGGCATAGCTGCAGAACACAAAGCTGTCAAACAGACACAGCCTGGGCACAGTGGCATAAACAATGAGGCATTCATGATTCCGAGCGTGCAAAACCGCTTTCGGTTTAGACTGGAGAGATTTAACTTCATTAAAATGAGAAACTTGCAATTTTAAAAATCCATGTTGAGTTGCAGCTCTCCATCTGAGGGCTGAGGGTGAAGCACTGAACATCTGTGCTGTGGCTCCTGCCTTAAACTGTTGAAGCTGCTACAGATTTATCACAGGCTTTGTCTGGGCCTGCAAAGCACTGAAGAAATCTAAAGTGAAAGTATGTTCTCTTTTTTTTTTTTTTTTCCTTTTTTTTTTTTTTTTAATTTAGGGAAACTGGCAGCTCTGCAAAAGGAAGTTTTCTGAAATCACCATCTTAGAGAGAACTAGTATTTCCTTGGGTTGTTTCCTGGAATGCTCATCCCTTGAGCATGAGGAGTGTTCTGTTTGCCTGTTAATTATGAGGGAATTCCTGCACTGGGCAGAAGGAATGGAAGGAAAAGCACTTTGAACACACTCAAGAATATTCTCAGTGACCAAACAGGAATGGGAATTCTTTGGGGTGATGCTGTTATGGATCATGGAGAATGTCAGTTAACTACAGTGTGACCCTTCTAATGTGCTTGATTTTTTTTTCTCCTCATGCCTTCTTGTTTTGTTTTTGGGTTTTTTTAACCTGAACCCTGTTATATCTGTGATTTCTGTTAAAGAGATGATTTACTGGCAGGCCTCACATAGGATCTGAGTCAGTGGTAGCTCCTGATCTGGTGTCCTGAAAGGTTTCCCTACATCTAAACCTTACATTCACTGCAGTGTAGAAATGACCGTAAAGCAAATGCTAATTTTAAGAAGTGTAACTTTCTAAAACAGGATTCTTTTGCTTGTTCTCAAGGCCAGAATGAAATAGAAAAAGATGCCTGGATAAATCATCAGGGCTACAGCAAGAAAACCCACCACAAGGCCACATTAAGAGATTAATGTAAGGCTTGAAGATGTGCATATGGCCAGAGAAAACCAGCTAGTACAGGAAACAAAACCACTGCAGATTTTGCGTTCACCAAGGAAATACAGGAGGTGACAGGTAGGAAGAAGGTATGAAGATTCCAGTTTCTAGAGCTGTGCATAGCATTATAATCCATTTCTGGTTTGCTTTTTATACATAAATATCCCATAAGCGTCAGCTGAAGTAGCTGAAGCTGGCCAGGGAGTGACTCCTCTCCTCACATGCCCCTGCACATTCCCTGACAGTGTCCCCTGTGCTCAATGCTCGTGTGCCCCTGCACATCCCCTGACAGTGTCCCCTGTGCTCAATGCCCATCTCCCTCCCGCACATCCCCTGACAGTGTCCCCTGTGCTCAATGCCCATCTCCCCCTGCACATCCCCTGACAGTGTCCCCTGTGCTCAATGCCCATCTCCCCCTGCACATCCCCTGACAGTGTCCCCTGTGCTCAATGCCCATCTCCCCCTGCACATTCCCTGACAGTGTCCCCTGTGCTCAATGCCCATCTCCCCCTGCACATTCCCTGACAGTGTCCCCTGTGCTCAATGCCCATCTCCCCCTGCACATTCCCTGACAGTGTCCCCTGTGCTCAATGCCCATCTCCCCCTGCACATTCCCTGACAGTGTCCCCTGTGCTCAATGCCCATCTCCCCCTGCACATTCCCTGACAGTGTCCCCTGTGCTCAATGCCCATCTCCCCCTGCACATTCCCTGACAGTGTCCCCTGTGCTCAATGCCCATCTCCCCCTGCACATTCCCTGACAGTGTCCCCTGTGCTCAATGCCCATCTCCCCCTGCACATTCCCTGACAGTGTCCCCTGTGCTCAATGCCCATCTCCCCCTGCACATTCCCTGACAGTGTCCCCTGTGCTCAATGCCCATCTCCCCCTGCACATTCCCTGACAGTGTCCCCTGTGCTCAATGCCCATCTCCCCCTGCACATTCCCTGACAGTGTCCCCTGTGCTCAATGCCCATCTCCCCCTGCACATTCCCTGACAGTGTCCCCTGTGCTCAATGCCCATCTCCCCCTGCACATTCCCTGACAGTGTCCCCTGTGCTCAATGCCCNGGCCCTGCCCGGCTCCCGGCCCTGCCCCGCTCCCAGCCCTGCCCGGCTCCCGGCCCGTCCTGCCCCGCTCCCAGCCCTGCCCGGCTCCCAGCCCTGCCCCGCTCCCGCCCGCCTCTTGCGGGGCCGGGGCTGTCCGGGAGGAGGAGCCAGCGCCTCCCGCTTCCTCCGCCGGGCGGGTCTGGTGCGTGGCACAGCTCCGGCAGCCCCGGCGCCGCCGCTCCGTCCCGCAGGCATCGCTCCCCTGCCGGTCAGCGCCGGCTCCCGGTCAGCGCCGGCTCCGGAGCGGGTCCGGGGGAAGTCTCCTCCATGGTGCCTCCGGCGGTGCTGCTGCTCTGGGCGGTGCTGGCGCTGCTCGGGGCGGGGGGTGGCCGTGCCTCTCAGCAGGAAGGGAAGCGGGGCACGGGGCGACTGATGGGCGCGGGTCAGGCTGATGGACGGGCACAGCCGCCCTGGGTGCCGCTGCTGGCCTCGCGTCCTGGGCTCGCTCCCATTGCCCGACCCGAGCCTGCGGCAGAGTGTGAGCCCCTGGGCGTCTCCTCGGGCAGCTCACAGCTCCGAGTGTCGTGAGACAACGTCGTTCCATCCCGGTGAAGGATTCTGGGTCCCGTGGGTTGCATCCCGCCTGGGTCTGCCCCTCTCTGCTTTCGAACTTAGGCGGTTCAAGAATTAGGTGGGGAGAGCGTTTGATCGCAGACTGGCCGCACTGTGACTCCAGATCAGGGATGCTCCTAAAATAGCATCAGTCTGTCCCCCCCGTAAACAGTTGGTAGAAGCTCTAGAGTAGTTGGGCAGCTTCAGAATGTCAGCAGCACTGACAAAGTGGTTCATACGCTGTCACTCTGCCAAGAAGTTTGGATAATTATCTCTGTCTTCATTAGAGAAATGGTAATTAGGAAGAGATTTAATCTTGTTACATAGAATATATCCCTTCACAGTGTGATTCTGGTATAAATACCTTTATTATATATGTACATTACTTAATACAGTTAGTGTGTATCTGTGGGGGTGTTCTTTGGCTCCAGTGGCATAATTAAAACAAAGAATCTCTGTGCTATCCTGCCTTCCTTGCACATCCCAAATCTTCCATGGTTTTAGTAAGATTTTACAGTGCACTAGAGTTATAAAACTTAGGGCTGGGAAAGAGAATGAGGTAAGTTGGTTAGGAAGAGGGATTTGGAATTAGCTGTTTTCTGAACCCATCACTTTTGGCATGGCTCAAAGAGAAAATGCCTCATCTTTCCTTTCCTCAGCTTCCCCAGAGTAACGTGAGAGTAATGATACCTGTCTTCTCTCTTGGATGTTCTTTTAGATCTGTGCAAAAGCTCTCAGCATAGTTATTTGCTGTTGAAAGAATTTAAAAAATTCTTCTGTAGATGTAATACAGAGAGTATATTACCCACTGTTAAATTATGGTGGGTTTTTTTTCCTATTTGATCCCCATATTAATGGTATTTTCTTAGACACTATCTTAAAAGGAAGTGGCACAGTAAGATTTCCCAAATCATAGCCTAGGGATAAATTCATTCCTTGTCCTAAAATGCAGCTGCAGCTGTGCTTTCCCTGTAGACTTAGGGCAGAAGTAAATAACTTTAATTTTTTTTTTGTTACTGAACTCATCTGGTCTCTGATTTTTATTCTTTATAAAAACTCTGAAGTTTACTGAATCATTTCATTGTGATCTTGGTGTCAGGGTTCCTGTTCCAGTGCTTTGTTCTTACAGAATCCTTTTCATCTGTAGAGTTCTAAAACCTTCACAAAAGTGGTAAATGTCCTCTTTTATCATTCTACAGATGGAAAAAAAGGAGTAGCAGGATTGGCTCCTTGTTGCATAGCAGAACCAGCAATACAGTCCAGCTCCCCTGCTTCTGAGTCCAGTGCTTGCTTTGTTAACCACCCTGTGTTTGTATTTTTCAGCCATGCCATTATTTGATATATTTATACAATTCCTAATTGTCAGTGTGGCCCAGGGAGCCTTTGGGCCCAGGAGGCCCAGCTTAGCAGAACAGGCTGCATTTCTACATATGGAAATTTGCTGTGGTATGGGAAACAGGGAAGCATCAATCTGTGTAGGATGTTTTGAGAAGCTTGCATGCGGTACTGAAAGTAAGAGGTTTTACTGTTCTGTCCTTGGAAGTACCTGTCAGCTGCATCAGTGTTCAGCAGAATCTTTGGGAAAGAGAAGAAAGGGTTAAAGCAGAAGGAGTGGAGGCAGCATAGCTGAGCACAAACTTCCAGTGCTGGGCTGAAGGAATGTCTCTTGGGATGGAAAGCTCGAGCTACTGCAAAGAGTCCTTAGAACAGAAACTGAGCTTAGTGTCTGTCAGTGTCCTACCCCACAGGGGATCTGTAACTTGGAATTCTGCTGGGCACGAGAGTGATCTTTGTGCTGGTTTTTCATGCTCCTCTGAGTTCACAAACTGCGTGGGGAGAACTTTTCTCTCTTAGAAATAGGACCCTGCTTCCTGTTCTGTGTGAGCCTTCAGCACTCATCCTGTCCAGCAAACTTTTGGCAGTCAAGTCATAAACAGTGTGTGGCTTTCTCGGGGTGGCAGCATGAAAATGAATTAGTGATTTATTTAACGGGAGATGCCTGAGATTTTGTGGTGAAATAATTGCATAGCAGTCAGGATCCTTTCTTTCTTTCCTTCTTTCATTCTGTTATCGTTATCACATGCTTCCTCTCCTCATGTACAAGAATTTGAGGGTTGTCTATGTTCCTCTCTGGCCAACCCCTGTTTCTCCCCTCTTCCTTGGCAGCATGATCCTCACCTCAGAATCCATGAGCTCAGAGCTCTGTCATAAAGCTGCCATGGCTTTCTGTGTGCCATCATGTGGCTAGAAAATTTAATGGCTTTAACTTGTTCCTTGAGGACATTAGTATTTTACTCATTTGTTTGCTGCCTCTGACTGGGCTGGACACAAGGCACTGGAGTGTGCTGGAGGTGACAGATTAGCAATGCATTTCATGTGTCTAAAAATCTGCCCTTAAAAACTGCACCTATATGGGATTCATATTCTTTTATTTATCACTTTATGCACATATCTGATAAATACAATTAGACCTGACCTATTGATTGTTCTCCATCTCTCTTCTCTTTTTTTATTCTGATGCAGGTAAAGGATTTGAGGAATTTCTTTGGGCATATCTTCTTTTTTCCTGACTTGGAGTATTACACTTATTTTTCACTTTTGCTGCCTTTGTCAGGTCCATCTGAAGCTCTGGCTTCTAGATCTTCCTCTCTAAGACCAGACAGAATATCAGTTTGGGTACACGAGTGAGATACATCTGGTACATCCATTGAAAAAATTCACTGTTCCAAAAAAAGCCTGTTGGGGCCAAAAAAATGTGCTTTCAGTTTTTCCTGGTATTTTCTGATGTTTAAATCGTGTGGCCAGGATTTGCATTTAAGCACTGTTGCCAGAGCCTATAGAAATTCCTACTTCAGCAAAACCGTTAAAGGTGAAGTACAACATTTCATCATTGCAATGAGGAAACCAGAACTTCCACGTAAAAATCATTTTCCAGGCTACCACAGAGAAACTTCTGAAAGAGAGCTTCAGGATTTAGTTTTATCATTTTTAAGGGACTGGAAGTGAAAAGCAAGTTTGGGAGGAGAATGTAAATGAATTAACACAATTAAATTCACGTTGAATATGTACAAAAAAAGCCTCAGAAATGCAGTAGGAAATTGAAGCAGCCACGGAGGGAGAATAATAATAGTCTAATTTTGGTTTTCCCTACATCCAGTCAATGCTGAATGACAAAAAAGCAGCTCTGTGAGGAACAGAAAGTCAAAACTGCATTAAATGGATGACTGCCAAAAGGGCATTTTGTAGTAGTTCTATTTTTTATCTTCAAGTTTAATTTCCTTTGTATCTGTGTGAGAGAACTGTAGCTTTCACTAGCAGGGCTTTGGGCTGGAAGGGACCATCTTCTTTTCTTTTTTTAACTCATAACTCAGGAAATGGAATTGTATCTTTACACAATCTCTCGTTTTATACCCACAATCAAGTTAGGTGTGGAACAGCAGGTTTTGGAAACAACACGAGCTGAGTATCTCTTCTGTTTTCCCTTGTGTGCAGAAAAACTGCTGGTTCTGACTGTTGCCACCAAGCAGACTGAAGGATTCCAACGGTTCAGAAGATCAGCCCAGTTCTTCAACTACAAAGTCCAGGTGATGTCCAGCAGCTTCCTTGGTGGTTGGTCAAAGGGAATTTCAGGTAGTGGAAAGGATAAGACTTGGCCCCACAGTGATTAAATAAAAGCTCAAGAGGGACACACACCTGGTCAAGTGGCTGAAAAGAACCGTGGCTGGGTCATTTGTGCAGTATCCTGAGTGTTGGCTTGGGATGAGATCCATAACTCCTGCTCAGGGGAGCCCTTTTCCATTGCACTGCCAAGACACACAGTACAGAGTGTGCTCCTGTCCCTGTGGCTGGGAGTGCTTTGTCACTGTGCTACATCGTGACACTGACTGTCCAGCCCACAGACTGGATCAAAGGCTGCCTAGTCCATTTGTCCTGGGGCTGTTATTTTTGCTGTGATTTGCACTGGGAGTTAGCAGGACCAGTAAGTTTGTGGGTTCTGGTTCTTTTCTGTGAGCCTGGCTGGGAAAGTGCCCTGTTGAGGTGACCCTGTGCCTGTTGCTGTGTAGGTGCTGGGGCTGGATGAGGAGTGGCAGGGTGGAGATGACCAGCAGCCAGCTGGAGGTGGGCAGAAGGTCCGTCTCCTGAAGTCAGCTCTGAAGCAGTATGAGGATAAGGAGGATTTGATCATCCTTTTTGTAGAAAGGTAATGGTTGCAAAGAACTTGCCGTGAACTGAATCTTATGGCTGTTTGGACAGGTTTTCTCTAAGAAGTGAACTGTGAAATCAATTGCTTTTGAAAAGTGTATCCAGATCTCTGTTTTTTTCCCTTGAATGCTCTGTACTTTCCTGGGAATCACTCAGAGCTGCATCCGTGGCAGCTGGGAAGGTCTGATCAGAATAGGCTGATGCCAATTCCTGCATGAAGTTTATAGTGTTGTACCTGATTCTGCCACGGTGGAATTTGGCTGCCGCTATCTGCAGAGAATGAACAGACAATTCCTATGGAACTAGACAGGCCTTTCTTACCAGCGTTATTTGTTTGATACAATAAAGTAGGCTGCAGAACATCCTGAGAGCCAAGAATTAGTCTGCCAGAGAGGTGAAGAGAGAAAAAGATGGGTTGGAGTCTCAGTGACTTTTCATATGACCAGCATACTACTAAGACTATACTTTAATTAGCTCCATTACAAAAAATGTAATACTGTTAAACAGAACTAAAAGAAAGGGATTCCCAAAGAATTAGCTGTTTCTAGAAACCTTTCTCACTGACATGTTTTTCTGACTCCATTCCTTTTGTCCTTCTTTGTCTCTTTTTCTAGCTATGATGTGCTCTTTGCTTCGGGCCCCACAGAACTGCTGAAGAAGTTCAAACAAGCCAAGAGCAAGGTGGTTTTCTCAGCAGAGAATTACATCTACCCTGACAGAAAGCTGGAAGCCAAGTATCCTCAGGTGCGAGATGGAAAGCGCTTCCTGGGTTCTGGAGGTGAGACACAGAGCTTGCTTTCAGCTTTCTCCTCCTATTTGACCTGTGGGAGAAGTGGCAAAGCAAACTGAAAGTTGATGAGTCTCTGCAGCATCCCAGGGTGTAGTGAGATTTCCTGTGAGAGAAATGAAAGTGCATGTATACAGGAGTACTTCCATTTTTTGGTCATCTGGGTTGAAACACCTCCTCATACTTATTCCCACAGGCTTCATAGGTTATGCTCCAAACCTGAAGAAGCTTGTGGAGGAGTGGAAAGGAGAGGATGATGACAGTGACCAGCTCTTCTATACAAATATCTTCTTGGATCCAGAAAAAAGAGTAGGTTTATCAAGATTCTGGGTTGCTGAAAATTTTCATTCTAGCCAGTACCCACATTTTCTGTTATTAGCAGTTTTTATATTTAGGTATAAAATGTGAATGGGAAGAGAGATCTCTCTTTGTCTGAAAACAAGTCTTACTGGAGGCTCATACCAGTATCTGTAGGTGCTGGTGTTTAAAGCCATTGAGTGTGGAGGAACTAACCAGCCTCCTCCCAGAGGATATGAAACTGCAGAGTGCAGTGCTGACTTAAAGATATCCAACCTAGCCCTGAAATACGTTTTAGGCAAGTGTAATATCCTACAGAAGCCTGGAATGGACCCTGGAAGCAGCACTGTGATTCCAGCACTGTGTGGTGCACTGGCCAGACCATCCAGCTCCACAGGTCATTCTGGTTCTGCTGTCCCTGCCCAGCTGTGCATTACAGAGGCCAGTCTGTCCCTGGGGACAGACCAAATGCATGGAGAACTCTAACAGCAATTTACAAATCAAGAGGTAACATTTGAGATAGGGAACTACTATCACACTAATTTGAGAGAGACTTGCAGTTTTTTACCAGCAAGGATGGTAGAAAATTTAGAACAGCTGGACTTTTTTAGTTCCCCAAATCTGAGTATGGCCTGTGATACTTTGACATGAACAGTCCCTTTAATGTTGTCATCTGCAGTTCTGGCCCTGTGCCATGCAAGGGCTGAGTAATTCCCCTGACTTGGCACTCAGACAGGAGATGTTAGCACCCTGCTGTCCTTCCCAGTAATCACTCTTAATAGATGCCTGCAGGGACACAGAATTCTCTTAAGTCAGAGCTGCATTTTAGAGTGTGGCTTGCAGCAGGAGATAAAAACAAAGATTGCACAAGCTGATCTTGTACCTTACTGTCCTCTGGTTTGACACTAGTACCTGAGGCATCACCTGCCCTGTGGATAGAAGGCAAGAAACTTTTCACAGCAGATGGTTTTGCTATCTGGCATTCTTGTGTATTATATGTATTGTGGGGTTTATATGACTGTGTATAAGTCTATTTCATTAATATGATGCAGATTTATTGACACACCTATTACAGCTTTAAAAGGGGGGGCAGTGGGGGCATAATTTTGCCTTATAGAATATATTTAACTTGTTCTTAAAACTGGTGAATTCCCAGATTTGAATGAAAATGATGATTATCTGGGAATGTTTTAGGCTTCAGAGTTTAGAGAGTTTGCAAATTACTGTAGGAATGGGATATATCCTCATTGAGCATAGGGTGTGTTGTATGTAAAGAATGGATGCCTTTTGTGTTCTAATTAAGGTTATTTATCTAATTCTTTCAAAGGAAAGTATCAACATCAGTCTAGACCAAAGAAGCCGGATCTTCCAAAACCTAAATGGAGCATTAGGTGAGATGGAAGAAGGAAGCTCATTTCTCCTTGGAATGCAGCTTGCAGGTTGACGCCAGAAATAAAGTTGTGGCTGAAGGGATTGTGTTTCAGAAATGGCTGTCCCCACAGAAAAAGCTTTGCTAAAAGTCTCTGCCAGAGTTCTGGTATTTGTTTGCAATTCCACTGTGACCAACTACGTCCTCATTGCAATTCCTTCTCCACTTCAGGGAATGCAGATCAGGTTTTACATCTTGCACCTCCTTGCCACTTTGATCTCCAGGCATGTCGGATTGCATTAGCCTTGGAGATTGAAACTGGGAGGGACTTGCAGTGCAAGTAATAACACACAGCCCTGCCTAGGGCTTGCCTGTCTTTCTGCTTCAGAACCATGCTGGAATGCCATGGGAGGTGAGAAGCAGCCAGATATGCCTGTGAACACTCACTGATTTACCAGGCTTCTGACTGACCTGCTGATTGATTTTGCTAGTCCTGGCAAGAGGGATTCACTTACTCTCCTGTCAATGCTGCCTAATGTTTTCAGTCTTCCACCATTCCATTTTTATTCTGGTCAAGTAAAAAGTGATAATGGCAGTGTGTTTTTTGGTTCCTGTGCTCATTATATCAATGATACACTGCAGCTTGTATCTGTGCTAGTCTTTTTTCCAAAGGATTTTGTATGGTTGTGTTGAGGCAACATCCTGGATGAGCTCAGCTAGGAAGGATGGACTTTTGTGAGGGGTGACAAAGAGAGACATCAGGTGCATAGAACACTTAGGTGAGAAGGGCCTGAGTCCTCCCATCCATAGGTGTCCCTGTTATCAGTAGCTGTTCCTCACTGCAGAGTTTGTCAATGCCAGTTTTGAAAGAGTTTCAGTATGGCTTCTGCCGGTTCCCAGTCCTTGTCCAGCTTCCCAGACATCCTCCTGTTACTTTCACAGGATCACTGAGTATTTTTTCTCCTTTAAAGATTTGGTCTGTTGCCCTTAAACTACTTGTGCATGGTTATCCCTTGTCCATGCTTTTATCTTTCAGCAGTTTTTCTGTATAAATGAGGCATTGTGCTTCTAATTATCAATAAAAGCCTTAACATGATGACAATGTCACTTCCAGATGAGATAGTTGTGAAGTTTGAAAACTCACGAGTGAGAGCAAGAAACTTGTTATATGACACTCTGCCTGTGGTGATCCATGGGAATGGACCCACCAAGGTAAGTGGACTGTCCTGAGAGAAAGATTTGGTCTGTGTTTGTTGCAAAGTGACCCTTTAGGCTCGATGGATCAGGTTACTGCCTCCACATATACTGACTTTCCTGTGTGCATTTACATTTGGGAAACAATAAGCAATCCAAGTCCATAGCAGCAGGATGGATCTGGTTCAAAGATCCACATGTAGCTGGACCCTCAGTCTGTCATGCTTTTCAGATTCTTTAGTTTTAGAGAAGGTAAACAAAGTCGAAATGTGATCTCACAGTGGGGGTGCACACAAAGAAACTCCCCTGCCCTGTAATGCATAATCTGGCAAATTGCCTTTTGCAGCTGCAGCTGAACTACCTGGGAAACTACATTCCTCAAATATGGACATTTGAGACTGGCTGCACGGTATGTGATGAAGGGCTGCGAAGCCTCTTGGGGTTTAAGGTAAGGCTGCTGTGTCTATTCAAAGCTCTCAAAAGAAGTCTTATAATTGATGTGTCTGATGTGAGACATGACTCACCACTTCTCTCCTCTTGTCCCTGAATGTAGGATGAGGCATTGCCAATGATTCTGATTGGCATTTTCATCGAGCAGCCCACCCCTTTCCTCTCCCAGTTTTTCTTGCGGCTTCGTAACCTTCATTACCCAAAGCAACGAATCCAGCTCTTCATTCACAACCATGTAAGTGAAGTTGGCTTTTGATGGTCTTGGCAAATGTAGGGAAAATGTACACCTCATCCTCTGCTCTAGGCACTTTTGCAACCTTGGGCTGGACTTCCAGGCTGTGTAAGCACAGTACTTATCTGCAGTGGCACCCATAAGATCACATACTTACCTGCAGTGACACCCATCCCGCTGTAAATGTGTGGAAGTTGGCTTAAGAGCTGTTGCCTGGCTACTCATTTTCAAGAACAGGAGGCTGAGTGGCCTGGATGAGCCCATCTTATCTGGTTTTCCTTACTTTTGGAATAGGAGGAACATCACCTGATGGAGGTGGACTCTTTTGTAGAAGAGCATGGCAAAGAATATCTCAGTGTCAAAGTGATCGGACCAGATGATGAGGTGGAGAATGCTGAGGCACGTAACTTGGGCATGTAAGTGAAGAGGCCATACATGATAGCCAGCAGAGACAGCCTGTGTCCAAACTAAGACATCTGTTTTTTTCTGAGGATCATCCCTGTCAAGTGATTGCTCTTCTTTTTTCAGTCACCTTTTCAGTTTTTCTAGCATTACCTCTGATATATTGGGAAAAAAATCAGCTTCCATACCAGCTCAGTTTGTCCAGTTTCAGAAACTAAATTCTCACTGGTCCTTTGTTCTGACAGAAGGATAGCCCTGTACCTCCCACCCTCATCTATATACCCAGCCACAGAGCACAAAGGATATGCACTACCTCTGAGGAGGAGGAGTGTTGTAGCAGAACTAAGAACTAGTAGGAGAGTATCTTGTCTGTGATCAGGAGGTTTGAGTTCAGGTGTAGATTTGGGCCAGCTGTAAATGGGAACCTCTTCAGTTTGAGCTGAGGAAACAGGTTGCTAAATGTGATTTTAGCTGTATCTCAGTATCTGCTATTGGATCTGATGTGCTTGTAGTATGCTGGCCCTCTGGGTTGTTAAATTAAAGCAAATTTCTCTGAGCACCCAGAAGACCTTTATACTACAAGGTGAAGGAATTCTTGGTGCTCTGTCCTTTGTCTTCCTCTGGTTTAGGATGTGACTTTCCTTTTCTCTCACTATAGGGATTTGTGCAGGAAGGATCCTGACTGTGAGTATTACTTTAGCCTGGATGCTGAGGTAGTTCTGAAGAACACAGAGACTCTGAGGATCCTGATTGAACAGAACAAGTAAGTTCTTTGGTCTGAGCAATGCTTACTGGTTATCTCACATGAGGAATTCAGTGCACATCCCTGAGCTGTGTAGGGAACCAGGAGAGTCATGCCAGAGATGGGATGTGAGCCAAACACCTATTATGTGGTTTGGTTTTTTTTTTCACTGTAGTTGTAATCCCTGGATTTTAGGCAGAGGATGTAAATCATCCTCAGCTTTGTTTTTATATAGTCTCTAGAACAAATTTGATTCTAACAGACCTGGTGCAGGTGTAGTTAGAGAGGAGATTGGGACCCTATTTATTCTTTCTTACGTGGCATTTCATTCCAACAGAGTTAACAAAACAGCAACTCCGTAAGTGAGGGAGGAAATAGCTCTTGCAGTACTGTGGTTTGTAAATATTTTCCTTTTCTTCCTGTGGTAACATCCTATCCTGCAATTCCTTTTTCCTTCATGCTTCCAGGCTGGTGATTGCCCCCCTGGTAAGCCGTCACGAGAAGCTGTGGTCCAATTTCTGGGGAGCACTGAGCCCTGATGGATACTATGCCCGCTCAGAAGATTATGTGGATATTGTTCAAAGGCGCAGAGTGTGAGTATGCAAAGAGAGCTTTCCACTGATACAATCCCTCAGATGTAAAGCTTGCAGCAGCACATTATCATCAAACTAATGTCAAAGAACCAGAGAGTGCAAATGTCTTTGTGTGTAGGAAGGGAAAAGAAGTCTCTGCTCCCATTTGGAAGCTGCTTTATGTTTTCCCCTGAGCAGAGACAAGAATATAGTTGGGGGAGATTTTCTTATTATCAGAATAAGGGTTTGAGAGTGCTGACTGCTGAAATCATCTCATCTAACTCATGTCATGTTTTCCCACCTGTGATCCTTAAAATCGTGTAAAGTGCTGCTTAATCTCTGTCAGATAAATCTTCAGGAAATACCAGGTGATCCTTGAATGGAAGGTTCACAAAAAGAATTGTTGATTCATTCATATTCTTGAGGGACTCTATTTTTCATAGGCCACTGTATGTGCAATAAATGCTGGAAATCAGCTTATGCACTTTTGGCTGGTTCAGTTTCTTGAAATCACTGGAAAATATATGTTGATCTCTCTGGGAAGAGATTCAAGCCATTAATTATGTCCTTAGCAAAAACATACAGTAGCAATTAATTGCTTTCACAGTGGACTAGCATTTATGCAGCTTAAAAGCTGTGGGCAATATAAGTGGTTTTTTCTGGAATGCCAATCTCTGTTGGTATGGTTTCTCCCTACAGTTCTGAGTTAGCTCATTTAGGCAAGCCAGGCTGATGCTGCAGTGCTGCCTGTCATCCTGTCAAGTCCAGCAGTATCCATCTTAGTGGTATTTCAAGTCTCACTTTTGTTCCACTGTGTTTCAGCGGGCTGTGGAATGTTCCCTACATCAGCAGTGTTTACATGGTTAAAGGCAAGGCTCTGCGCTCGGAGCTTGACCAGGGAGATCTTTTCCACGGTGGCAAGCTGGATGCTGACATGGCTTTCTGCCACAACGTTCGCAATCAGGTCAGTCAAGGAGAGAGGCTGCCAGGGGAGAGCTGCGTGCCAGGGTGAAGGGCACAGGATTGAGTAGTTTCAAGGCACTCAGCCCTGCCAGGGCAGGGATAGGGTGAGCTGGTACTAGTCAGTACAGTGCATGGGATTTCTGTCTTGCTGTGAAACCATGTGCAGCCATAGACCACTCAACGTGGATACCGTTTTTGTTCTTGGGCCTTTTCAGGGTGCTCTCAATGGGATTGACACGGTAAGAAAGAAGACCCTAATCTCACAGTTGCTGCTCTCCTCTGCTTCCAGCCCTGGCTGACAAGATACAGAATTACTGTCTCTGCCTGTAGCCTTTCAGAGTTTCTCATATCCAGGGTGGAAATAAAACTGAAAGCCCACTGGAGAAAGAATGAGTTAATGAACAGCTTGGAGAATTGTTCAGTGCTTGTTTTCATGGTGGCTCTCAGAAGTATAAGGCCTTTATTATTTCTCTCTGTCCTGTAGGGAGTCTTTATGTACCTGACAAACCAGCATCAGTTTGGACACATACTGTCCCTGGAGAATTACCAGACAAGTCACCTCCACAATGACCTCTGGCAAATATTCAGCAATCCTGAGGTGAGATAACCTGCATACTCAGAAGGCACAGCAGTGTGGGAATACCTGATATTGGCTTCACCACTATGGGAGGTCCAGGCTTTGTGATAATGGTGTCTCTCAGGTGGGATGAGGAGCACAGGCACACAATTTGAAGAGAACATGTTTTTGGGATGCATAACATACGGATATTCAAAGCCTGTGAAATACTGCTTGCATGAGTGCCTGGCCTTTTATTACCTCTTTAAGCAGGGACCCCACAGAAGTTACTGGTTTTCTTATCTTCTAATTGCAGGACTGGAGAGAAAAGTACATCCATGAAAACTACACAGCAGCTCTGAAAGGGAAATTGGTAGAAGTGGTAAGAAAACATCACTCTTATCCATCAGTATGGGAGATGAGCTTTAGGACAATGCTTTATCATCATTATTGTAATTCTCAGGAATAAGCAGTTGAGCACAGGAAACATGACCTTGAAAGTACTTTCAGAACCAAATCATTCTCCTAGAATGATTTCCAGCTCTCTTAAGTGGAAGTGGGGCACATAAATCAGAACACTAATTTCTATCCTCAATATTTTAGTTTTCTTCTACTTACTCAGTCTACACTTAGGTTAGCCTTCCTTCTTTTGCTTCAAGCAGCTGTTTTTTGCTTCAAGCAGCTTGTTTGTGCTGTTCTCACCTGTCTGCTATCTGCAGCCCTGCCCAGATGTTTACTGGTTCCCCATATTCACTGACACTGCCTGTGATGAGCTGGTGGAAGAAATGGAACATTATGGCCAGTGGTCCACAGGTGACAACACGGTGAGTAAAAGCAGGAGCTCTTTCCAGTTCTGGGCTACACCATTTTCTGTGCATGTCTGGTCATAGCAGTGCCTCCTATAGGAAGGCATTAGATCCTGAAGTAAACCAGAAAAATAGAGACAGTACTTTAATTTTGCTCCTGATGAAGCCTGATTTTTCCCTGAGTCCTCTTTAGTGTCCTCTTTAGTGAAGTTCCAGTGTTCAGACTCTCTGATGGTAATATTGTTTCCCTTAGGGCTTAATTATGGTTTGAAATGAGCTTTCCATCCTGCAAATTCTGATAAACAAACATAATATTTATCTGTAGTTACCAGGAACTAGTACTTTTCATTCCTGAACTCCCAGGTTCCCATCCTTATGGGTATTTCTATTGATTCTATTTCAGGACAGCAGAATACAAGGAGGATATGAGAACGTCCCAACTATTGACATACACATGAACCAAATTGGCTTTGAAAGAGAATGGTATAAGTTTCTTCTGGACTATATTGCACCCATCACAGAGAAACTGTACCCAGGATACTACACCAAGGTATGTCCACCCTAACAGCAATACCCTTGGTCAGCTCAGCACCCCCTCCAGCTGCAGCTTTGTGACAAGACTACCAGAATCCTCCAGCAACACACACACTATTTCCCAGTACAGAGGGACTGACCCTGCAGTGTGACATAAGGAGATACACAATTTCTCAATGACATTCTTCTGCCTGATTGTTGCCTTTCTCCTTTAGCAGTGGGATGCAATTTCAGTGTTACACCCTGCTCTGCAGCTCAGAAGCCACAGACCACTGTAGCCCTCTAACAGAGAGCACTTTGTTCTTCTCCCTCAGACCCAGTTTGAGCTGGCCTTTGTGGTTCGCTACAAACCTGACGAGCAGCCGTCCCTAATGCCCCACCACGACGCGTCCACCTTCACCATCAACATTGCCTTGAACAGAGTTGGCATTGACTATGAGGTGAGTGTCTGCCAGGGGGTCAGGAGGGGAACACAGCACCTGGAGCAGCTGAAAACCCTTCCCTATCCACATCGGGCTTCTTCGCACTAAGGATTACAATTAATGACTAGCTTAGGCTAGGAAAGAGATTTTTGAATACATCAGAACACAGGAGATTCCCCAAGCACTTTGTCCCATTTTCAGAAGGCAGGGACCCGTTCCCTGAGGTGCTTTTTCCAAGCTGACGTGTTTCTTGTGTTCCCACCAGGGAGGAGGCTGCCGGTTCCTGCGCTACAACTGCTCCATCCGAGCTCCACGGAAAGGCTGGACCCTGATGCACCCAGGACGCCTGACCCACTACCACGAAGGCCTTCCAACCACCAAAGGAACCCGCTACATCGCAGTGTCCTTTCTTGACCCCTAGAGTTCTGCTTGCCAGGAAGGACCTTTCCCTGGCCCTGCTCACTGCTGACTTTGAGTGGGAACAGGGAATGCTGCTGAGAGTTTCTAAGGCATTGTTCAAAGCTCTTTGGATTCGATTTTTATATGATTTTTAATGATTTTTAATGATATTCTAAGACTCCACTACTGGAAGATCTCCCTCTCTGATACTGCAGGTAATATCTAGGAATATTGCTGTAGAAGTCCAAAGGAGATTTTGTGCCTTCATTTTTGATTCTGCTCCTCATCCACTGTTTCTTGAAAATGCCATTTACTTGAACTTTCATCAGTGATTGATTGGCTTTAAAAAATTATATTTTGGACCAGAAATCCAGCTTTTTGGAGGCAAGTTACAAGCTGGAAGCCTGTTTTCACCCACACCATATGTGGGACTGGATGTTAGACAGTAATTCCTGGACATTATTCCAAATATAAACCAATCAAGGAGCTGACTGCCGGAGTCTTAACAGTTAAGAGTCACACCAAATGAAACTGAGTTGGAAGAGCCTGAAGATCATCTGATTCCTTACCTCGTTGCTGTCCTTTCAAGCAAATCACAAAGTTCAGAGCAGCAGCAGTGGCAACATAGGTGCTTCTGGTTAGCTAAAGGAAGGTCCTGTCATGATGCTTTACCTCTGGGATTAGACTGAAGAGATAAAAGACCTCCCCACCTTCTGTTTCTCCAGCTAAGAGGAGCAGACATACCCACACAATGTCAGTATGTAGTTTAAATCTAAGAAAGGGAAGGCTGGGAACAGCTACATCAGTCAGGAGGGCTTCACTGCAGAATTGTCTGTTCTATACCATGTTACAGTAGTCAAAAACTCTGATCAATCGCTGGATAACAACCCAGAGGTCCCAGTGGTCTTTGCTGGCCTCATTTCATTTGTCAGAGATTGTTTTAATAATTTTCTTTGGTGGCCCATTCACATTAGATAGAAAGACCTATTCTCTGGTTCGTAGAGGAAATAATTATTCAGTGTTTCTATTATTTGAGATTGAAAACCAAAACATTCCATTGCAGAAACTTCTCCAGTGGGGTCAAAGCTGATAGAAATAAGTGGCTGGGAAGTGCTGAGAGACTGTGGTGAACCAGTAGGTGTAACAGTATGTCTAGACTAGACCTGTGCTTAGAGAGGAAAAGGGTAGAAACCTTTACTGTCTGTGCCTGGGAGATACCTGCTCTCCTTATAAGACACCGTTATGCCAGACTAGCGTGTTTCACAAGCAATAAATTCACAGAGTGATTGTCCTTAGGGAAAAAAAAATTATCTGCCTTTTAGTTGTCTGTCTCCAGCTTCTGCTGCCTGATTGTCAGGGTAGAGCCCTTCTTCTGGGAGGGGTCACCCTAACAGGGCAGGGCTAGAATAGCTTTAGACATGTAAGTTCTGGCAGGAGCTGTACACAGTTGGAATGTGCCTGAGGAAGGGGACATTCAGCTTTCCCCACTGCTTTCCTTGAGCTTTTTTAGGTCTATTTCGAGGCCACACACTCACCCGTGCCCAGGAGAGAAAAGTCCAGGCGGGGGCAATAATTTGGGAGGTAAAACTGTACT
>VXBQ01002182.1:241395-285016 GCA_013400175.1 Phainopepla nitens
CCCGGCGCGGCGCGCGGCCATGACGCGCGGCTCCCCGCGCCTCACGGGCCCCGGCGCCGCGCAGTGACATGGCGGCCGTGCGGGAGCGCCGGTGAAGGTGAGCGCCGGGCGGGGCCGGGCCCAGGGAACCTGCCAGTTGCTCCAGGCCGCGCCAGTCTCTCTGAGGGTCGCCTCCGGAGAAGCAGGGATAGGGACAGGGGCAAGGGCAGGGACGGGTGAGTGTCGGACTCCCTGGGGCAGGGTCCTGAGGGGGCGCGAGGAGGGCGCTTCCCGCCCTTTTCCCTCGTCCCTGAGGGCTGAGGGGGAGGCGGCGTCCGTCTAGAGTGTCAACCCAACGCATTCTCCGGGCACCGGTATGGCGGGGGAGGGAGCCCAGAGCATCCCTGGGACACACCGAGATGGGGGAGGAACAGAGCCTGGAGCGTTGCCCGGGCACACCGGGATGGCGGGGGAGCAGAGCCGGGGGCATTCCCCTGGCACAGCGGGATGGCGGGGGAGCGGAGCCCAGAGCATCCCTGGGGCACACCGAGATGGGGGAGGAACAGAGCCTGGAGCGTTGCCCGGGCACACCGGGATGGCGGGGGAGCAGAGCCGGGGGCATTCCCCTGGCACAGCGNGTGTGTTTCCTCGGGCCGGTTCGGTGGCGGGCGTTAACGAGCTGTACGGTTTGAGCGTGGGGAACTCGCATTAAACCCTTTCCGTGACACGGTCCGTGCGTTCTGTTCCTGAGGCGGGCCCGGGCCGCCGGCCNGGCGGGGGAGCGGAGCCCAGAGCATCCCTGGGGCACACCGAGATGGGGGAGGAACAGAGCCTGGAGCGTTGCCCGGGCACACCGGGATGGCGGGGGAGCAGAGCCGGGGGCATTCCCCTGGCACAGCGGGCTGGCGGGGGAGCGGAGCCCAGAGCATCCCTGGGGCACACCGAGATGGGGGAGGAACAGAGCCTGGAGCATTCCCCGAGCACACCGGGATGGCGGGGGAGCAGGGCCCGTGACGGAGCTCAGTAGCCTGTGTCCCTCATCCCCGCTCACTGCCACAGGGCTGGAGACTGGCTGGACACGGCGTCGCTGAAGGATCTGCAGGACGGCGTGCGGCCGGGGCGAGAGAGAGGGCAGGGAAAGCTGCTGCCATTTGTCTCCGAGAAGGCCTCAAGCTGGCCATGCCTGACTTGTGAAAAAGGAACTCATCCTGAAAGTAAGCGGAGGATGGGGAGGAGTGATCACTGCGAGCCTGTTTATTGGAAGGGAGGAAGAAGGAGTTTTGGGTTTTTTTCCTGATGCATGAGTTGTATAAAGTGGAACAATTTCTTTGTGAAAGAAAGAAGAGAGTTCTTAAAATGCATATTTGTCTAGTTATTGTAAAGATGCTCGGTTGGATCACAGAATCACAGAATGGTTTGGGCTGGAAGGGACCTTAAAGATTCCACCCCCTGCTATGGGCAGGGGCACGTTCTTCCAGACCGGGTGCATCAAGTCTTGTCCAACCTGGTCTTGAGCACTGCCAGGGATGGGGCAGCCACAGCTTCTCTGCAAAACTTCTGCCAGGGCTTCCCCACCCTCACAGGGAAGAATTTCTTCCCAATACCCTATCCAACCCTGCCCTGTGCAAAGCCTTTCCTCCTTGTCCTGTCACTACACCCCCTTGGATAGTTGTTGACACTTGGTGACACTGGTCTCTGCTGGATTTTTCCCTGTAGCGCAATGTCCCTGTTGTTTACTCGTTCCAACCCAATAGTTGCAGTGAAGAAGGATAAAAGACACATGGCTGACGTAAATGCTTCTCCACTTAAACATTTTGTCACTGCAAAGAAGAAAATCAATGGTATTTTTGAACAGTTGGCTGCATACATCAACGAGAGCTCCTCATTCCTAGAAGGTAAGCTGATTTCTTGAGCTGTGAGTGTGTAACAGTGCTCTGCCCGTGTGTGATTTCCCCCAAAACACACACCAAACCCCCTCAATCAGTTAAGTGTGCTAAATCTGTGTTTATTTATACATGTGTGTCTGTTTATGCATTCATGTTTCTAAGAAAAACTGAAAATTATTTTGTTGAATTTGTGTGGAGTTCAGGTTCATATTTTGAAGATGAAAAGTTCATGCATGTTAAAAACCCGAGCTAGTTAGGGAGCTGTGCTTGGGTTTTATGTTTGGGAGATTTTTAATTAATTATACAACTCCAGTAGGTTTCTTTTGCCTATAATCCTTTCAATATTCTTGTCTGAACACATCATTGCTACTGACATGTAACATATGCCAGTAATTGGCTTTAACAGCTTAAGGCACAGGCAGATTTTATCTCTGAGGGTGCTGGACTGTTTGCAGTGTTGGCTGTTCTGTTCAAGGCAGTCCCAAGAATGGGAATGGTTTTGAGATACACAAAAGAGTCTGGGTGATAAACGCTGGTGCAGAATTGCTTCAGGTGTCATTGCCTGTGTCAGGATCACCCACACGAGCTGTGGGACAGATAAATGTTCAGTGTTACCATCACAGAGAGAGGTGTCACCCAGGACTGACCCAGATGGCTTCTGGCATTCAGAAACATGCTCTGTTTTGATTTTAGAAACACACAAGAATGCAGAGCTTGATCCTGTCACCACAGAAGAGCAGGTACTGGAAGTCAAAGGCTACCTGTCAAAAGTCAGTGGTATTAGTGAAGTGCTGGCAAGACGACATATGAAAGTTGCTTTTTTTGGGAGGTGAGTCACTTGTGCTGCCTACACTCCCCGTTCAGTAAAGCATTTGAGTATTGTAGTAAAAAATACTTATATAAACACTGGTGCTTTAGCTTCTGCTTGTAATGTCCATGTCCCCGATGGTGCTCTTGTAGATTGGAAACAAGTATTGTATCATGTAATTCTTCAATTTGAAGAATTCTTAAAGTAGGGAAATAGAAAAGTCTTTTTGCAGGTTGCCTCTGGAAACCTAAATTGCTAATGGCTCTGATACAGCTTGGCTTTAGAGAACTTGCTTTTGTAATATCCAAATGAGCACACCTGGCTGTTGGAAGCCTGAAACACTGTCCTTAATGTGACTGCAGGACAAGCAATGGGAAGAGCACTGTGATCAACGCCATGCTGTGGGACAAAGTTCTTCCCTCAGGAATTGGACACACCACTAATTGCTTCTTGCGCGTAGAAGGGACAGATGGACACGAGGCTTTCCTGCTGACAGAAGGCTCAGAGGAAAAGAAGAGTGTTAAGGTACAATTCCCTTAAGCATGAGGTTAAAGATAAAATCTCTTCAGAAATGTCAGAAAAGGGAAAATAAAAAACACCTAAATTTCACAGTTAAGGATTTTAATCATTAAAGGACTGGAGATAAAAAATGAGTCTTTGTTAGATGTAGGAAGTAAGGAATGAAGTGAGTTGCAGGATGGGGAGTTGTTCATTTTATGAAAGAGATGGGATGTTGTATTTGTTAGTGATAGCAGGGAACAATGACTCAGGAAGTTCTGAGCTTTGTATAACTGATGGAATCACAGACTTCCTGATAATTCCTCAGTAGCCTTTCCTGACAGGAAAAATCTCTCATAAACTCTCACTAGCAGCTGCCTTTTTACTAGGACACTCAAGCAGGTTTTATGTGGAAAACCTTCCAGAGAGAAAATAATTTGAACTTGGGTTTTATCTGAAATTGTCTCTGAACAGCCGTGAAGGGAGGATAATTGTGTTAGTAGGTCTTGGCATACAGGAAATGTTATTTCCATCTTTTCACAGACAGTAAACCAGCTGGCTCATGCCCTTCATCAGGATGAACATCTGAATGCTGGCAGCCTAGTCAGTGTAATGTGGCCCAATTCCAAATGTTCTCTCTTAAAGGACGACCTGGTGCTGATGGACAGGTGAGAAATAGCTTTCTTTTCTTTCCTGCTTCTCATAGACCAATTACGGAAATGTTTTCAAATATATATTTAACAAACTTGAAGGGAATTGACCCTGTTGTAATCCAAGGCAGTGACCAAAGTCCCTTGCTGTAATTACAAGCGTGATTTTCTTGGTCATTACTTCCTTTTAGCCTGTACTTTGTCGCCTCAGGGCAGTGTAGCTCAGACATGGGAAATTATTGCTCTGAAAAGCTCTTACTAACTTTTTTAGTGCTGTTTTTGCTATATTCACAGCACAGTAATATCTCATTTCTTTTTATTGCTAGCCCTGGCATTGATGTAACCACAGAGCTGGACAGCTGGATTGACAAATTCTGTCTTGATGCTGATGTATTTGTCCTGGTGGCAAATTCGGAATCAACATTGATGCAAACTGTATGTGCAAGTCCACTTGCTCAATGAATTTGGTTAAAGGTTAAAAATATTTTACATATTAATCTAAAGAGGTTTTGTTCCATTTTCCTTAGGAGAAGCAGTTCTTTCACAAGGTGAATGAACGTCTATCTCGACCCAATATATTTATTTTAAATAACCGTTGGGATGCATCTGCCTCTGAACCAGAATACATGGAAGAGGTTTGTGATGTGTTTAAACTACTTCTCTTTGCATGGATGTTATGGAGTCTCTTTTGACTCTTGGGGATACAATCAGTGCTGTGATTGTTTTACAGGTTGGATTTTTATCATCTTAGTGTGGAGACTAGAGGGAACATAGTCCAGTGATCAGGGCATGACTCTTGAAATTTCTGAGCAGGAAATCAAGAGTCTCACAGGGGCTCTTTGAAGTTAGATCACTTTAGAAAAAGTCTGGAAAATGCCATACAATAGCAAATTTTTTTTCCCCATACTTGTTTGGTAGCTTAGACCAGCAGAGGGCATTTGGGTGCCTGGTCTAACCTTGAAGAGGTGGATAATGTGGATTTGAGTGGGTGTGTGGTTTGTGCTGGTTCTCCCTCAGGTGCGCCGGCAGCACATGGAGCGCTGTACCGGCTTCCTGGTGGATGAGCTGGGCGTGGTGGATCGAGCCCAGGCAGGGGACCGAATTTTCTTTGTGTCTGCAAAAGAAGTGCTGAATGCCCGGATTCAGAGGGCTCAAGGGATGCCAGAAGGAGGTGAGGAAAGCTAGCAGAAACTTTCCATTGACTTATAGAGAAGAAAATACAGGGTATCTTGTTTCAAAAAATGTATAAAATTGGGGTTGGCCACATTATTAAAAGGCAATCACAACGGAAGGGGTGGCTTAGTAGCCCTTTTGCATTGGCTTCAGTGTAAAGCAAGAGCATTTCCTGATGTCCAACATCTGATTGCTTTCTCAGAATTGAAGTGGTTGTTTTGTGTGTTCCTTCTCTCAGGTGGAGCGTTGGCAGATGGATTTCAAGTAAGAATGCTTGAATTTCAAAGCTTCGAGAGAAGGTTTGAGGTAAGCATTACGTGTGCTGACCTTTTGGTTGGATTTTACTCCTGGCACTTGTGGGGACACATTTTGGAAACAGAACGTACAGGAAGGAGGAGTTGTGTTAGTCCTGCCTGCTGCTAATCTTGGGCTGCCTTTTCTTTACAGGAATGTATCTCACAGTCAGCAGTGAAAACAAAATTTGAGCAGCACACGGTGAGAGCGAAGCAGATTGCGGAGGATGTTCGTCTCATCATGGACTCTGTGCACGTTGCTGCCCAGGAACAGCGGTGAGAGCTGACGCTTGGTGCTTGCAGAACTGAAGTTTGTGTTCTGGGAGAGATGTAAGGGAACATGAGCATTTGAAATGCAAAGCAGAATACAGCGTGTTTGAGAGCAGGAAGGACCATGTATTGGTTGTCTTGCTTCTAGTGAATTATGGAAGTATTGGGAAAAGGACCTTATTTTTGTCTTATGCTGTGACTGTGTAATGTGTTGCAGATATTGACATGTTTTGTTGCTGGGCAGGAAAATCTGTCTTATTTCTGGAATTCAAATATATTTATATATCAAAAATGCATTTCTCTGGCATTTTGATGGACAGGGGTTTTTTTTCACCAGAGTTTACTGTCTGGAAATGCGAGAGGAACGTCAGGATCGTCTGGGTTTTATTGACAAACAGCTGGAGCTCCTTACTCAGGACTACAAGAGGAAAATCAAACAAATCACTGAAGAGGTGGAGAGGCAGGTAAGGAGTGTCTGTGGAAAACTGGATTGTCCAAAACAGCTACCAGCATGGTGGGAAAAATGCACAGTGCTGACAAACTTTGAAGTACCAGAAATGTGGCAGTTACAGATGGGAAGAGGAGAAAAGCTTTCAGAAGGTCTATTTTCTCTCCTGTGCTGTTTCTCTAGGTGTCAAATGCAATGGCAGAAGAAATCAGACGTCTCTCAGTGCTGGTAGATGAATATCAAGCAGATTTCCATCCATCTCAAGTAGTTCTTAAAGTGTACAAGAGTGTAAGTGATGTTTGCTTAAGCAGTTTAAGAGACCTTTTTTAGCTCTGATTAATTATCAGCTCATTGAGGTGTTTAACAATCTTCCAACTAGTATATGAGCTAAAGCTTTAGTTTTTTAATAATCTCAGTAATAAATTGGTGCACATTATATATCACATTATATAGATTGAACAGAACTTTTCCTGAGCTAAATAGTCCATGTGAAATTTTTTTTGATTTGTCTTTTCATCCACTTCACTGAAAAAGGGGGGGAAGTATGAAATTAATGTTAGAACACTGGGCACACAGATTGTGTGCTCCTGTTCTGGGAAGGTCTTTTTAACTAGCAAGCTCTAGCACCTTCAGACTGCATCTTAGCCATGTTTATCCTAATCTTAATAACCCTTTCTTTGTCTGTCAGGAGCTGCATAAACACATCGAGGAAGGCCTGGGCCGTAACATGTCAGATCGTTGCTCCAGTGCTATCACAACTTCCCTGCAGACAATGCAGCAAGAAATGATAGGTCAGTTCCACAGGCAATATTGCCCTTTCTCTTCTCTTGAATTGCAATGCAAAATAACTAGGTACATGTTCTGGGTTTCTTGTTAATTCAGTGGCTGATGTGCAGCTGGCACCATCTTAGTTTCCATCTCGATGAGTAATGCTGTTGTGCAGAGGACTCATTCTGTGTCTGAACTTGTGCAGTGATTTCCTAATGAATGTATATAGTCACAGCATAATCCTTATGACAGAGAGGAACTGTAGCTTTGTAAATTTGGGAGATTCTCACACCAAATCCTAATGAAATACAAATGACTTGTAACTAGGTACTTGTCTGAATATGGGACTGTGGTGCCTAAAGACTTGTAGAACTGGGTTTCAGATTTTGTTTTCCAAGATCTTGCTGATCTGTAAACTGAACCAGCTGGAAGGTGAAGGATTTACCTATAAGGATTTTGGAGGGTCTGTGGAAAGATTTCCTTCTGGGTTGGTCTGAAGAACCAAGAATTGAATAATAATTGATTCTGTATCTCTTATGGCATACAAGACCAGTTAATTCTTGTGAACTCAACAGCCATTTTTTTGCATGTTTTTATTTTCTGTCTGTGTAGATGGTTTGAAACCCCTCCTGCCAGTGTCTGTGCGGGGCCAGATGGACATAATTCCCCGGCAGTGCTTCATGCTGAGCTATGATCTGAACTGTGACAAGCTTTGTGCTGACTTCCAGGAGGACATAGAGTTCCATTTCTCTCTTGGATGGACAATGCTGGTGAACAGATTTTTGGGACCAAAGAATGGTCGTCGGGCCTTGATGGGCTATAATGACCAGGTAGAATACCTCGTTGAGTGGTTGGGGTAGATACTCATTTTTTCAATGGCTGCTGAAGTTCCTTTGGTGGGAAGAGCAGTGGTTCACCTCCTTTTATTCTCTCCTTTGATTTTGTTTTGTTCTTGCTTTTCTAATTAGGTTCAGCGCCCTTTGACACCAGCAAATCCCAGTCTGCCTCCTTTGCCTCAGGGCTCTATGACCCAGGAAGAACTCATGGTGTCCATGGTGACTGGACTGGCCTCTTTAACTTCCCGAACTTCCATGGGGATCATCGTGGTTGGTGGTGTGGTATGTGTGCATTCTAGGCAGCATTTTTCTAACTTAAGTTGGAGCACTGCTGTGAAAAGCACTTGCTTTGCCAAATCCTGTAGATACTTGCTATTCACAGACACTGACTTGTTTTCTTCTTTGATCTTCCATTTCTCAGTGCTCTGTGGCTCGTTGTTGCGAGCGAGCATCAGTCTGAGATGACGGTTGTGTGATTTGTTTCTCCTTGTGCTCCTTTAGGTGTGGAAGGCTGTGGGCTGGAGACTGATTGCTCTCTCTTTTGGCCTCTATGGGCTGCTCTATGTGTACGAGCGCCTCACCTGGACCACCAAAGCCAAGGAGAGAGCTTTCAAGAGGCAGTTTGTGGACTATGCTGGGGAGAAACTGCAGCTCATCGTCAGCTACACAGGCTCCAACTGCAGCCACCAAGTCCAGCAGTGAGTTCCCTCTATTCAGCTGACACCTTATGGAAATTCTGTTGTTTGGGGTTTTTTTTAATGCTATTCATTATTAAAAAAAAAGGTGACTTCATGCTGAATTCCAGATTTTAAAAATATAATGACACATGCTTTAAAATAATTTTACTTTTATTTTGAATATGTAGTGTTTGGGCACTGTTAGGCATTAGTCTTAATGTCTTCCATGTCTCAAATCAAAATGCTCTGACATATTCTTGTGCAGAAGTGGAAAGATGAGCATCTGAGTCATGATACCATCATCCCTATACATCAAAGAGATTTATTCCTTAAATGTGCTTACTTTCCATCATATTCAACTCTTCGTGTTTCATAGGGAGCTTGCTGGGACGTTTGCTCATTTGTGTCAGCAAGTGGATGTCACACGGGAGAATCTTGAGCAAGATATTTCTGCCCTGAATAAAAAAATTGAAGTTTTGGATACACTGCAGAGCAAAGCAAAACTGCTCAGGTGAGATTTGGTTATTCCATACAATTATTTTGCATGTGATTTGCCCCAGGATGTTCATATGAACTGTAGCTCAGACTTCATTCTGTCTTTGTCATAGCACTTGACGTGCAGGTGTCAGCACTTTCCCTGCCCAGTCATGTTCCCTTTCAACTAGGTACTTTCCTATGGGCTGTTAACAGTCATTTAAAGCTTCTGTCTCACAAAGCAGCTTTTTCTTCCTGTTTTTTATTTGTTTGGAATTACAGTTCCTTCCCATTTATGAAAACATAGCATCTTCCACTCCTACAAGCTCCTTCAGGCCCTTGTAAAATTATGCAAGAAGTCTTGCCTTCACCTTTGTACCCAGTTGTCTGCTGCTTTCTTTACCCTGCAGAGGCTATTGGGAAGACTTTTTCAAACGTTCCTTACCTACACAGTAAGACCAATGTGAAGTTGTGTCCAGGATCTCTGTTTGAACCTCAAAGTTTAGGGACTGACAGCAGGCAAGCATTCGTGACCTGCAAGGAATGCCAGCAGCCTTTTAGAGTGAACCACTGGCACTCCATGCCTTGCTGTGTACTTATTTTTGTTGCACTTCTTTCTGGCTGGCTTGAGAAGAGCTGTTTGATTCACCTAACAAAATTTTCTGTCCTTGCAGGAACAAAGCAGGTTGGCTTGACAGCGAGCTCAACATGTTCACACATCAGTACCTGCAGCAAAGCAGATAGTGTGAGAAAAAGAGAAAAACTACAGTTTCCCTTCAGTGCTCTCTTAATTACTGCAGAGAACATGGTGGGTGATGGAATTCCCTAAAGGGAATGAGCAAGAGCATTTTGCTGTTTCCAGTTGCTGTGTGAACAGTAGGATTCTGCTTCCCTGTTCTGTGTCCCACCTCTCAACACTAGCTGTTAATAACTCTTCTTTTTCCTTGTGAGACCAGGCTACTTCAGGAGGAGTGTGTGCTTTATACATTTACAGGGGGCTTTTACTCATTTTGCTTTAAATAAATTTAAAGCAGTCAAGCAAATGTTTATCAGGTTAAAAGTTACTCTGGCACATCTTTATGGAGTCATTTGTTTTACTTCATAAGGACAGAACTTTTGACTTCCAAGCCCCAGGTTGATGTATGTGTGACAAGCAGCTGATTGACTAAACACAGATCCCACGCACACAGAGCTGATGGTGGTTTCACAAAGCATTTATAGCCCACACAGGCTTGTCTCTGAAGTTAATATTCCATTATTTTAGAACATAACAGAAAATCACAACATCTCCTCATAGAAAGGTTTATTGTTCTCGGGATGCTTAAACCTGTGAACAAAGCCCAGTTCTCTTCTGGAGCAAGAGGGACTAAGATTTTGCTTTGGTAAGCTTAGTGAATTTGGAGTTAGTTTTTTCCTCTTAAAAGCTCTTTAATAACACAGTCTGGCCCATTTCTTGTCATGGACAAATAGTTTGCAAAGCAGAACTAGTTCCTGTGAAGGAGATAGTGCTGATAATATGGCAGCTTGTTGAGGAAGAAAACTGGGAAAGAGAAGCCAGTTGGCACAGTGTAAAGCACTGCATGATGAGCTCAGTTGAATGTGGGTTTCCTTGGAAAAGCACAGCTGTGTTTCTGGAAGCAGGCCTGTGGAATTCCATTACCACTGTTTGGCCACAAGGACAGCATGTGGATTACACGCTGGAAGAGGTGTTGCTTCATGTAGAGTTCCCACAGGATGTTACAGTCCCAGCAGCAATAGGATTTGATAGTTTCTCTTCTGTTAAAAGTATCAGAACATGCTGGCAAGTGCAGCTCCTCTGGGGTGGCGGGAGTTGTGCCTCTTGGTGGTTCATGCCAGGGCAAGAATGGCTTAAAGCAACTTAGTTTTTTTCAAGACATTTTTTATTTACAAATACCTGAAAATAATTGTTGAGTTTTGCCCTGATGCATTTGGAATATAATATTTGGGGACCGTAAGGACTTGAGTCTCTTCTGTTGGAATTGATAGAGAAGAAATTCTCGCTGATTTTAGGAGTAGTAGGATTAAGTTCCTCTATTGCAAGCTTCTTTTCCTCTTTGTGGGTCAGTATTTTGCCATGTGTTGGTTATAATGTTTCTGTTGCCTACAAAGTGTCTGAGGAATCCAGAGTCAGATCCTGTAGTTCTGAGGTTAGTGACAGCCTAAATCTCTTCAGCATCACACACATAGAATATGGGCTGTCTTTGAGCAGGTCTCAGCTGAATTTAGAACTACTGAACAGCGGGGTGTTTTTCTTATTGACAAAGAGACTTTTACCTTGAAAATGGCTTTAAGAATTTCTCATTCATACTCAGGTGTGAATATATGTGCCTGTGATAAGTCCCGTGATTTTCATATAATGGAAGTTCCAGAAAGAAGCTGCCTGATACTTAAGGGAGTAAAAATAGTGAAATGTCAGTAAGTACTTCTTAGGTAAGACTGTTGTGAGATTTGCAGAAAGACTTGAAGTATCTTGATTGTGTAGGAGCTGGTGGTGAGACTCTTACATCCCTAGAATGCAGAAAGGAAACAAACCTTTCACTTCCAGTCGAAAGCTTAGAAAGCTTTGACTCCAACTCCAACTGAAAAGCTGTTTCTATCAGAAGTTTTTTTTTTTAACCTGGGTTCCTCAGGCATGCACCAGGATGGGAATATAGATTTGATCAAATCTGAGAATGAATGAGAAGGAAATTCGAGTCCTTGCTTCTGAAAATGTATACTCTGAGTTTGTGGTGAAGTATGTTGGAGTAAGTGGAATCATCTAGTCTTACTCTGCTGCAGGTCTTGGTTGAATAAATTTGAGTCTTTAGTCTCTCAAGCTATGTTCTGTTCTATTGAGTTAAAATATTAAGCACATCCCTAATAGACACGGATATTGTCAATTCCAGGTCAAGGCAGATGTACTACTGCTTAGCAGCTCATGAGTACGTGAAATGCTGACCTTGCTTTTGAAGAGGTAGTGTTAGCATCTCTTCAGCAGGCCTTTAGGGGAAATCTGATACATGAGCTGATCTTTAAGCCAGTGTCTTATCTGTGAAGGGAAGAGATATTGGTGGGTTCTTAGAAGCCGGTGTCTTGCTGCTGTGTGTGTCTGAGCTGCTCAGGCCTGGGTGCTGTCAACATTCTGACCGCAGAGCTGAAGCCTAACCTGCACAATGGGGGAAAGAACCACTTGAACTTTTTCAGAAGCAAAGCTGCTAACACGTGTGGGTGTAGCCCTTGCCCTGGAAGCCCAAGTGATCAAGAATCAAACTTTTAACAGAGAGGCCTATAAGCTGAATTCCTCTGAAACCAATTACAGCTGTACTTCTTTAATTGAGAGCGGTGGAGGAGTGAACACTATCATGAGGAGTTTGTTCTCTTCTGATTTTCATAAAGAATGCTAAACTATTCCTTAAAACAGGTAATTCCAAAACCAGTCTTCCACAAACTCCCATTAAAGAAGGTCAGCTAAATGCACTTTTATCTTATTGCTGCTACTTACTTTTCCTGTTGCATTGTGTTGATGGAACTCTTTGAAATACTCTTACCAGTGAGTTTTCTCTCTGCTGTATTTAAGGTGATAAATATGCATGAGTTAGTCCTGTAACAGTGCTGTAAACAATGGAAACCAAAATAAAAATGAATTGGAAAAACATTTCTCCTGATATGTCCTGCATATTGTGATACGGTCTTCCAGTGTAAGTATATCAGCTTACATCGGTATGTATAGCTTTGCTGCTTTGTGAAACTGAATTGCATGTTGGACACTAGTGACCTTTTTCCGTGTTTTTACTTTGAAAATTAACAAGGACACCAATGATACTGAATTGTCTGATAGAAAATTTTAGTTGCACTAAAATTGTCAGTATTGAATCAATGATTTCTTGAGAATATTTTAGAAAGTAATACAATGAGGGACTGCTGGGTTGGCGACCCGAAACTGTCACGGATCGGTATCGTCAGCTGATCCGTTACATCGGGCCGGTTAGAAAAGGGCAGATTTCCCGTGACAAGCGTCCAAAACAACGCCCCTTGGGCTATGGGAGTGCTGGGGGTACGTGTCCCTTCCGACACGGAGCGCTGGGGACAGGTCCTGGCGGGGCAGGTCCTGGCAGGGCTCTGTTCCGAGCGGCTCCCCCGCGGGCTGCGGCCGNTTCACCGGTCTCTGCCGGCTGCCGGCACGGCCTCTTGGAGCGGAAGGGGGAATTTTACAATGCTCGGGCTCTCTCTCCTTCCCGTGTGACCGTGGGAGGGCCGAACCAGCACATCTGTGCAGAGACCGCGCAGAGTATTGAACTACTTCCTCGCAGGGAGGAGAGTACTCAGTTCCCGAGGCAACCGTTGTTTATTTCTAACTGCGGGAGGCGAAGCTCCTTTTCAGAAAGGTTTCAAATTAGAGCAGTTTCATAAACCTGAGCCTCTGAGTTTGGGCATGAGGGACTTGTAGATTATGCCAAGAATGGACCTCATCTGGTAAAACCCTTCCAGAAAGTCCCTTGACTGTTATTTTCAGAGTATTTGCTTTGATGAGCAATGATGAGAGGGTGCTCATCAAAGCTATTAGCTTTGTCCTGTGAAGGCTGTGAGAGCTACCGTTTTTTTCAAATTGTCTCCAATTTAGTTCCTCAACACTGATATTTTTATTTTATGTTCTGTAGTGCACCTCTCCCTTACTTTTTGTAACAAAGAGATGTTGTAGTTTGTTTATTGTTAGCGCTGCTCTTGATTCCTCTCACTGCTGTGGGACCACATGTGCAGTTGATTCCTCACGTCCAGTTGCCAAGGTAGCAGACACAAAAACAAATCAGATGAGCTTTACAGAAGGTTTTGGGGATCTTCTAGAACAAAAGGTCCTGGAGAAATACATAGTTTTGTTGAGAATATAATTTATCAGTCTAGTCAAAAGCAATGTGGGAGTTTAGGTTGAGCATTTTGCAGCTGTTTCATTTAAAAATCCACTTTCTGCAAATTTAGAGGAGCTTGTGATGTTGTAAAGATGTTGAACAGTGTGACAGCCTTTCAGTCAAACTAGGTTTTGTTTTTCTGTTTATTAACTCCTTTTCACCTCCCTCTTCTAATAAAAGGACATCCCTTTGTGGGATTTAATTTAATTAATTTGTGGGATTGGAATTGCCTGAACTGTAGTCCTGAGTCATAGTTGAGCCTTTTGGAGCCTTCCTGCCTGGGGAACATGGAAGAGAGCTTTGACTCTATTTCTTTTGGATATAGCAGATATATTCATATTAATTAGTTATATTTTGAACTTACAAGCATCCTGATGTTATCACAATATAAATTTCAATGCTTCAAAAGAACATTACAGCAGAATTGCATAAGTATGTCCTAAATAACAGCCTCTAAACCAAATTTCTCTTATTTAGCTTTTTGATGTGAATTTTTCATGTTTACTGTGTCCTCTCTCAGAGTTTCTTGTCTCTGTTAAGTCAGCTCCCAGTTTCTGAATGCAAAATATTTGACAGTATATCCAAGGGGAGAGAAGCATCTAGTGGTGCTGGTTCTGAGCATAAGGAGTTTTGAGACTGGCTGATTTCTCAGGAGCAAGAATCAACATTTCAACAGCTGTAAGTATTTTTTAGGAAGTCCTCTGAAAGTGGTTTCACCTGTGTCTCCTTCTTCACTTAATGTAGTGAATTTATGTAGTTCACTCTTCCTCTGGCTTTGCATTAAAATGTTTTTGTAGGATGGACTTGGAGCTCCTGACGAGGCTGCGCCAGGCCAACCAGGACCTTCTGCAAAAGCTGAGAATAAAGCAGGAAGAGATCAGAAAAAGACTTCCCAGCAAGCAACTCCTTGCAGCATCTCTCCATAGCAGTACAGCTGCTGACAGATGTGTCCCCTGGCCCAGGAGAGTGGTATGTGTGGTGTCTGTGCTAGAAATTCAGGGAAGCAAGTGAGCCTCTATGACAGACAGCAGCTCTGCCTATGGTGTGGTGTGGTCAAGGGAGACATATGGACATGAAAGAACTCTTAGAAAGTGGTATGTGGAATATGGAGTCTGTTAGAAAGGTAGCTGCCCTTTGGTTATTGTTTATTCTGTGGTCTCAATCTGTTCTCCTGGCAAAGGGTTTGGAGATCAGTTCCTACCTAAGAAAGGCAAGTTTCTTCTTCTAAGATAGGAATGAACATTGTGGAACAAAATCCTTTTGTTTCTTATAAGCACAGGGGCTGAAAGTTCAATGGTTACTCAAACTGGGAAAAGCTGCATTTAGCTGAAAGTGGGTCTCTTTATTACACTTTCCAGAACATGAGGAATTTTCTTTTTTCCCCGCAGGAATTTAAAGGAGTGAACAGACTAGAATGAGAGGTTGATTTAGTGAGTGAATTGTTCTTAGGAAAGGTGTTTGTAGTCTGACTCATGCTATGTGTTAAGAGAGTCTCTGTACTTACAGAAGGAAAACCAGGTCAATGCAGTGAAGTCTGCAGCTGACCCTGGAATAACGGTGTCTGTGGAACCCAGAGCTGGCCCAGCCCTCAGTTCATCTCTTGAACACAGCAGCAGGGACAGAGGGGTACAGCAACAACAACTGAAGACACAGGAAGAAGCAGGTTTTGATTCCAGCTTTCCTGGGAAAGAGAAGAATGTTACACCAGTGTCTGCAAACATTATATGTAGCAGAGAAATCTCCAGAGTGGATGGGGATGGTGGTGCTCAAGGAAGTCCAGAGAAAGAATCCTTCTTCCTGGGACATGGACAGAACAGAACACAGTCTGCTCTGCTGCATGGTTTCCATGAGAAGAGTCATCCAGGGCCATCACTGAGCAGAGTGCAAAATAAAGAGACCAGTGAGCAGCAGGTGCTCATCAGAGAGCCCCATATCCCTAAGTCAGTCTTGCTGACATCTCGGTCCAAAGAGTTGAAGGTAAACATCAAATCAATGCTTTTCTTATTTTTCTAAGTTAACAGATGATAGGGAGGAAGGGCCAGGAGAAGGTTACCTGTCCTGTTCTCACTGTGTAAATTTGAGGTTGGGGTCAGAACTGTTCCCAGCTCTAGCAGCCAGGGGCTGCTGGCAGTTTGTTCAGGCCCTGTTTTCCTTAGCCAGTGAACTGAAAGTCCAGAAATCCGTAACACTTCACTATGAAGTTCCCTGTCTTTTGCATATGTCATCCACCTGCTGAGGGAGAACAGGCAGATGCAGTGCTGCTGCTCCTCAGTTTGTCTCCTTAGGCATGAAAGGCAGGCCCTGGCTGTGATCATCCTCCAAGGCAGCACAGGTTGCCTGATCTTTGGGGATATGCAATGCAGCTCAGCAGTTTGTTTAAAGCTCTGAAAAATCCTGCCTTACTTGGGCAAGTCCCTTCCTCCTCTTTCTGTTTTATTTATTGCCATGACAAAGGACTGGTGAGCAAATTACTGGTAGAGGCATAGATAGAATCCAGTCTCAAACTAGGCCACAGCTGTCCCATCTGAACAGCTGCCAGTTGTCTCCTCAGCTGTACCTTTGAATGTCCTGAGAGATGATTAGGAAGTCTTTATGAATTGTTTTCTTTCAGAAGGAAGCTCGTCATGTAACTTTTCAGCCTGACCCTGAAGAAGATGCCATACCTCTCAGCAGCTGGTCTGTCCATCCTTTGCTGGGCTATGACTGGATTGCAGGTGAATCCTAACTCTGAAGCAAAGCTCTCAGTGTGATGTGGTGATCTTAAGAGTTAAAACCCAGTTTATGACCCCTTTGAGGTGTGATGGAACTGCTGTCCTAGGACCAATAGAACAGGTCCCAGCAAAGGGACTGCAGCTTTGAGGCCCCTCTCCAGACTAGAGGTGACCTGTACTTACCTGGAGTGGTGAAATGGCAGTGCTGTGGGAATCCAGGCAGGAATTGGCAAAGCCAAGTGAGGTCAGAAGGGATACCAAATACCTGGAATGAATTAATGCAATAGGGGACCCAAACCATGCAGTAAATCTCTGGCTTAACAGGATGTTCTGCCCTTCTCATTATCATTATTTTGTTTTGACTGTATCTTGTGAGGCTTGTTTTGGTACTTTCCCAGATTTTGTAAATCCCTGAACTTTTCTCTTTCCTTGGTGTTCTCAGGGCTCCTTGATATAAAGTCTTCAGTAACAGAGAAACCTGAGCAATACTTTGCTGAGCTGCAGGAGTTCCGACAGTCCAACAGAGAAGCCTGTATTCATCAGCAGCCCCTGGAGTAAGTGGGAATGGGGAAGGGCTGGAGCAGCAATGTTCAATCTCTTAATAATCCCTGTAGTAATAAGAACCATAGTCTGATTGGAGTAGGACAGTGCAAGCGTGGCTTTATTTACCTCCCAGTCATGTGTGCTTGGAAAAGGCAGTGCTGTTCAGAGGGCCAGCCCCTTGGTCACTAACTGATTTTCTTGTGTGTTTCTTTAGGCCCAAGGCTCTGGATTGCACAGGTCCTGAACAAGAGCTGGATTTGATAACTGATTCACATAAGTGTAAGATCATATTTCTTCCTAATACAGTTTCTATGAATAAACAACTAAGCAGTCTTTACCTGTCATCCTGAGAGAGCACCACATCGTGCAGGACCAGCAAGAATGTGTTATTTTCAGCTGCAGCTTTTCAACCAGATTCAACTTCCTACTCCAAAGATTCTTGAGTCTTCTAGGGATCCTCTCTCAGTGTCATTTTAATTTGTCAGGGTTTCTTGTAATTGGCTAATGTTCTGTTTCTAAATTGAAGAGGTTGAAGTTTTGGTTTTGCTTTTTAGGAACTTACTTGGGGACAGGAAATGTCTAAGATATTTCAGGAAAAGCAGCTCTTTTTATAGAGTGCAGGTGTGGCACTGTGGTAGAACAGAGATTTTTTGGCTGGGTTCAGGGACAAACAAGAACTACAAGGTTTGCTTGAAGGTTTGTTGCTCCATGCAGGTGTTTACTGTTACCGACTAAACCAGCGCCTCTTTACCACGCCTGTGAATCCAGAATCTGCCTGCCCTGTGTGTAAGGTCCCACGTAC
This sequence comes from Phainopepla nitens, assembly GCA_013400175.1. Classification (NCBI taxonomy): domain Eukaryota; kingdom Metazoa; phylum Chordata; class Aves; order Passeriformes; family Bombycillidae; genus Phainopepla; species Phainopepla nitens. The sequence continues at coordinate 259,116 of VXBQ01002182.1, forward strand.
CCACCAGCCCCCAGGGACAGTGGAAGAGCCAGCCCATGTCAGGTAAATAAGAATTATTGCTTTGTAATATGCATAACTCAAGGAAACAATAGGAGGAAGAAAAAAAATCAAGTGAAGGAGAAAAGAGCGTCACAACGGTTCTGTAGAAGGTTGCCGTTTCCAAGGCAGAGGTCTCTTGCTTAAAAACTCCTTCCTGATCTTTCCTATAAGCATGAAAAGTCTTGAAATCCATGGGAAATGCATGTTTTGTCTGAATTTGGTCCAGGATCTGAATATACATGTAAAGTGTCTACTGCCCTAATCCACAATGGTTCACTTTGGGGTTAGACCCTTGGATTCTGAGTGGGAAGACATGCAGACTCCATGTGCCTTGGCAGAGATGTAGGCAGTTACTTCCCTTGTGTGGTTCCAGGGTCAGCATTCCCAGGTCTGCCCTTCTGCCAGCCCACAAGTACAAAGCCCATCGCAGGAGGAGCTTTGAGCCAGCAGATGATCTAGCACTGCCTTCGGTAAGTTGCTGTATTGCTGGTGATGGCATGACCCCAGCTGGTCCTTGCTTTATAGCAAGAAGGAAGGAGAATCTGGGACTCATTCCCTTGGCAGGGATATGCATCACTAAGATAGCCAACATCCTTTGGTGTGCTCTGAGTTCATGCCTTTGTGTGAGTGACATAAAGTGTATGCCATATTTCCAATGCTCTACACTGCACAAAAGAAAATGCCATCTGGAGCTTTATCCTTTTGGGGCAGATTTGGCTGACTTGTTTCAGGCATTGGCCTCTCAATACCATGAACCATAGCTAAGAGTGCCTGTGTTTGTTTCCATAGATGTTAAGGAGTCTGAAAGGCAAGTGTCTATAAAGTATTCACAAAATCAGTAGTGGCAAGGGTGGATTTAAAACTGCTATTGTGTTGTTGGTCCTGTATTCCAGCCAGTAGTCAATGCAACAGGCAGTATTGTCAATCTAACCTAACCCAGGCCTAGAGATTTCCAGGGAAGAGGTGGGAGGAAGCTTAGTTTTGAAGTTTAGAGAATTGGATGAGTCAGTTGAGACAGGTTCACAGGGGTCAGGTTGAGTTCACAAAGTGGGAGATGAGTTTAGAAAGGTGGAAGAGGGGAAAACTGAGTAGCTCTCCTTCATTTGAGATTTCATTTATTTCCTGTTAGTCATATAAAACTCCTCAAAAAATAATAAATACTTACTTGAACCTCCCTGTGCAGAAGTTAGTTCTAAATAATAACAGGCCACAATGGATAAAAAAGGGTAAAGCATTCCCATCTTTTTTCACAGCATTGCTTGGCTGGCTGGGAAGGCATGGTCCCCTCCAGCAATGCCCTGCTCAGCAGTTTGGATCTGCGAGCCTCCCTGGAAGAGAAACCTTCTCCCTTATCCTTGCCTGGTAAGCACAGCCTCCAGAGTCCCAGGAGATGTTGGGAATTGCACAGATGGAAATTGCAGCCCCATCTCTAAAGATGTGATGATTCTTGAGGGCTGAGCAAACGAAAATGCCTGGAGGAGTATCTCCTTATCACTGCTGGAAAATGTTTTTCTTCTGCTGACTCTGTGCACAGAGACCAAAAAGCAAATGGAGCTGAGTAACAGGCAAAAGCCTGTTCAGCTCACCAGTCTTCATCAAAATGGGAAAAGTCACTTTGGCATTCTTTGATTAATATCCTCTTTATTTGGGTTCCAGGACTCAGTGTCCAGAGTGTCAGGAGAAGCCAGAGCTGACAAGTTTCTACACCTACCTCACTTGGCACACCTGTGGTTTGGCAGAGCAAACTGGGACCCCAGAGAGCAGCTCTCAGTTCACACCCCACTCCCTCAACACTCTGGACCATTGACTTGATTGCCCTGGGGGAGGGATGGACACAGCACATGGAAACAACTCAGAAACAAAGCAATTTGGATAAAAATAAATCTTTGGACAGATTTTACCCAGTTTATAGTCATGTGCTTTTGTGAGCAACGGATATACAGGTCTGAATTTGTACAGTCCACTGTGTTCACTTTGCATTTTTTGCCTTTTACAGCTACTTCTGAGCAGCTGCATGAGCTGTCCCAGCTAGGGCTGGATGGAGTCACGAGTCCAGGATCAGTAGTGCATCTGCCACCTCAGCTGAGTAACCAGCAGTGTAGCATTAACTCTGAATGCCAGGGTGAGGAATTGGCCTGTCAAGGGCCTGGCTCAGTGGAGTGACACAAATATGTTTATTTCCAAATATATGAAACATGACACACAATTTTCTAGTGCCTTAGACCTGAGATCCTCAATAATTTTTAAAAATTGTAAAAATCCAGTTTATTCTCAGTGCAATATATGTAGCTACAGAGAATATTACATCAGAGTTATTTTGAAGGTGGACAAACGTGTTAAGAAAATGAGATTTTATTCATCAATCAGCTAGATAAGGCCCTAAAATGTTTGCAAATTTTGCTTGCCTCTACTTTTCCAAGTTTTCTGGAGATAAACCAAAAAAGCTTTTTAGAATTTTTAAATTGTACCAAACCAAACTACTTCACATAGTGTGATTTGTTTGAACTTTATTGACTGATCTTACTTTCCGTGTCTGAAAACAATAAAACTGATGTTTTATTTTGCTTTGAATTTTCTGAAACAGAAATTCCTACCTCAAACGTATTTCGTGGAGCTAACTTGAGAGAATGAATTTGGTTTGTGCAGCTTCTTGACATTCACTTACTTTTATATTAAATACATTGTTAAATCAAATGCATGAATAGACTTTTTTAAACAAGAAGAGGAATATTGTAAGTTTATGAAACCTTAATGTAAGTCTTGAAATGAAAAATGAAAAGCATGATTTTGAGCATGACTTTAGCTTTGGGTTATGTAACTGTAGGGTCAAGAGAATAGTCATGTAATTTCCATTATTGGAAATACTAATTTTAAAATAAACTAATCCAGTGACTATTAGAACACTAGGTGCCTAATTTTATACCAAATAGGGCAAATTCAGCATTTTTACTACCCTGCCTTCAAACTTAAAACGTAAGACATTATAAACCTTTCCTTAATTTATCTTGAAATAAATTACAGCAAGCCTGTTCCACACTATAAACAGAGAAAAGGTAATGCTGTACATTCAGTAACCTATGTTAGATCTCCCTGGTGCATGCAGGTTGGAACCAATGTTGAATTCAAAATGTCTCTTGATAGATGGGAATACATTCAGTCTTTGACACTTGTGGAAGTACTGGAGGTGTGATGATGGCTCTCCATTAGGAACAGGTGAAAGAAGTTGGTGATGCTGCCCCTGCTCACTCAGGTTTGTCTCTGTGTGTTCCTGCCTTCATCTGCAAGCTCAAAGAGCCTAAAAATGCTCCTGTTTGTGGAGCCTCTCTTTTAAATTCCTGTCCCCTTCCCCCACCAGCACTGCATGGCATGTGGAGTGGTGTAAGCCCAGACCTGCACCAGTGGCCTTTCAGGCACGTGCTGTGAGGAGCAGTTTGAGTGTGGGCACAGGAATGATTTGTACTGTAGTAAGGAGGTTGGCATGGTGGCTTTGTCCTGCAGCATGTTACACAGTCCTGGATAACACAGCCTTCCATGCAGGACAGGGGACTGAGATGTCACCTGGGGGTACATTGTAAAGGAACACACCTACTTACTGCTTGAGAACTTGCATTTCAGCCAGTGTTAAAGCAGCTCCTGCCCTTGGACAGTGGATCCTGTGCTGGGGCCACTGCTGGGATCTGCATTTCCAGGGAGAGCAGAGTGGGAGTGGTGTGTGTGGGTTGTTGGGATTGTGGGTTAGGAACACTGAAATGTTTTGAGGCCAAGAGTTTCCTAAGCCTCAAAATAATACAAGCTCTGGACTTGATTGTGTAGGCACAGAACTATGGGATGGCTTGTCTGCTGTTCCTGGAGGTAGGCTTGACCTGGGTTTATATTTTTTCCCGTTTCCAGCACTTAGGAACATGCAGGTTTAGTCTGGGCAGCTGTGTATCCTGTTAATGGCTGGCTCTGTGTGTGCTCATTTGTGTCAGTTTTCTTCTGCCTGATGTTTTGGTAGTAAAGCTGGTGGTTTAGTTCCTCTTTCTGACTGCATTCTAAGTGTATTACACTGATTCATGAGATGGGAAATCCAGCTTTGCTCAATTAGACAAACTAGGTGCAGTAAATGATGCACTTGTGATTGGTTTGAACAGAGCAATGTAGTTCAACTGTTAAAATACAGCTCCCACCTACTTCTGAGTCCGAGTGTTAGATGGCCTTTAGTGTTTGTCTGCTTTCTCCTATTAAGATAATTTTCATGATGTGTCAGGGTCAGGTGTTTCTTGCTGTCAGTATATTGTAAGAATTAATATCAAGAGTTTTGAATGAATGTAGTGCTGATTTATGCATTCTGTTTTGTTACCAGCACATCAAGCTGTGACTCTCCCCAGAACTCCCCGGTGAAACAGCTGCATGTGGCTTGAACTTGCTTTTTGAATAATTTGCAAACTTTGATTTTGGGGGCTTTCATCTCTTTGGACCCTGTGTTTTCAAAGCCCATAAGAATTTGTTTTCAGAGTGTCTCAAATTCGAAAACACAAGAGAAGTTCTGCCCCTTCTCTTTGGAGTCAAATCCCTCAATTTATCCAGCTCCCTGGGTAATGGCTGACCAGAACTATGGACTTGATTTTTCTACATTCCATTCTGCAGAGCAAACCAAGTTTACTCTAAAGTTTTAGGGCTAAGATGCTCAGTTAGTCAAAGAAAAGAAGTTTTACAGTCGTTGGGAAAACTACATCCTGAAAATCTTCCCATTTGATTCTTTCACTGAAATTATTTAATATTTCTCAATTTTATTTTGTTCATGTCCACAAAGGAAAGTTCATCTGACTTCTGTTATTAGTTAAGCTTCAAAACAGCTTTTAGATGAGGAGAACCAGAGAATGAAGAAAGGATATGAACTCCCAAAGGGTTTGTGATGCTATGGGGAAGTAATGAGCCCCACTTCGGTGTTTTAACCACCTGGCCAGTCTTCCCCAAACCTTTTTATTTTCTATTTGGGATTGAAATGTATAGAATTTGAGCTCTTGATGCTTTTTCACATTGCTTTGCCAAGAGCTTTTTCTATGGAGAATGACCATGTGTAACTGTACTACCCTGCAAGAAGCTGTAGTCAGAATTACTGAAAGTACAGACATGGTGTGATCTCTCATGTAAGGTCATTTCTCTCTCCCTCTCTCTCTCTCTCTCTCTCCCAGCCTGTGGGCATAGTAATTCTGTGATATAGTTTTGGTTTCTTTCATGGAAGCCCCAGCTTTCTTGAGAGAACTGAGTTCTATGTCAGCTCTTCTCATTTTTCAGTCTGACTCAAAATGTACTTTAGTTTTGAACCTACTATGGGGCAGCAAAAGACATTTTATACAGATTTTTTTTTGTTACATTAGTTATTTTATCCCTTTATGTAAGGCAGTAGTATTAGTTGAGATAATGAAAACAAAGGTCAAGGGTTTTTTTGTCCGCATAAAATCTATCTAAATGACACGTAAAGTAGTGTAAGTGGAAATTATGTTATCTTTATTATTAACATGGTAACCTTTTTTTTTCCTGATGGTAACCCTTTTTAAGTCATTGCTACATTTTAACAAGTGTACAGAAAGAGCTTTAAACCACCTTTATTGTTGATCACAATGGACAAAAATACCAAGGTAAATTGCTGAATCAAGACAGCTCTCAGATCATGTTCTCAAGAGCACCTGCAATGTATTTAAATCAGTAAAGTGACGTAATTAAATGGATTAACAAATATTTAATACTAAAAGTGAGAAGTGTGTGTGCCAGCAAATAAATATCAGTTCCAGAGTAGCATAGACGGACAGAATTTTGCCAATCTGTGGCATAAATGAGGTTCTATTTCTTCTTCCACGTGCAATTTCAAATACTGTGTCAGCTACAGCCAGTTCCCACCCCGATGCCTGGCTGTGTGATGTATCTCAGTGAGATCATTGCACCAGTGCTGCTCTCCCTCCTGTCTGTCCTCTTTGGGCTGTGGAAAGATTTACGGAGAAGTTCAGTACGCTGGCTTTTCTTACAATGCCTAAAATCATCAGGATCCTGTGTGATGTTACTACAGTGCCACCACCCAGAATACTCTGGAACAGAGCTCTCCAATGGCTAAAATGCCTAAATAGATCAAGAAGGGCAGCAAGAAAGTAATTCTTGGGTTTCTTCCTCTCTTCATTTCTTGCTTTTCTTCTTTTAAACATGAGATTCTCTGCACTTTTCACTGCAGGAAATGCTTTCATTTCTCTTTTTTAATTTGTACCCCCAAAGTACGTAGCTTGGTATGTATCTCAGCCAGCCCTGCCTTTGGTACTCCTGGGGCTCCTCGTGAAGTTTCAAGCTCTGGCATTATTTCATCTGGCTAATGAGCAAGAATTTGGTGATTTTTTTTGTCAGCATACTGCTGACAAAACGCGCTTGGTGCTGTTTCACTGGTCCTAAAAGTACAAGCCACACACAGTGAGGGGATGACAGGGGTACCTTTGTAAGGATCCTTATAGTGCACAAAATGCTAGATGGAAAGTGCCAAAGATGCACACATAACATAAAGTGGATACAATTTTTGTGTGTTTAGCAAATTAGCATAACTGCCAAGAATCCCCAGTTAGAGGCACAGGTGATGAAGCAACTCCTCCCTGGTTCTACCCTTTTCTGAAACCCTCCACCCTCTTAGATAGGAACTAAACTTTGTTTATGAAAATGTGTCTCACAGAGCTGGTTTCAGCCTTGGTTCCCAGAGAGCCTAACCTTGGACCCCCAGGCCTTGGAGCCACTAGGGAATTTATTTTGTCTTTCTGTCTAATAGAGTGGGCAAAATGCTAGCTATCAATACAATAAAAGGCTACAGAGCTCCAAATATATATGTAAAGAATATAGAGCATATATAAAGGCAAAAAAGGCAAAAATCAATTTGGCATCACTCTGAATAGCAACACTGACAGACACTGAAATACAGATTTTAGACAAGATATTTTAATATGCATCCTTTTAAATTTCATGGTTACTTTTATCTGTCTGACAGAAGTTTAGAGATGACACTTCTCTTGGTGTTTTTTTTCCCTCTTATACAGCTGGATATATATGAACTGAACATACATATTAAAAAGCAGAAGAAACCATGGTAAAAGTACAACATGAGATTAAAATCAGCTACTTCAAAATTAGAAAATGTCATGAGTCGTTTTGCTTGAGAACCTGTGTGCCAGTGCTCCTTCTGGAGTATTCCATTGCTGCTTCCTTTTCTAGGCTCCCACTGCCAGAGCACAGTGAATGGACCTTGCTGAAGGGATGTTTTGGGCACATGGTGGAGACTTTCCCTTGTGGCTTAATTTGGTCTCTGTAATCTCTTCCTCCAGGTATCAAGTAGCATTTCAACAACCCCTGACTTACAGGACGTTTTCTGAATTAGTTAAAATAGAAAATGCCAGGACATCTTGTCTGAGGGCATCACTACCTTTGACTCCTAAAGCAAAAAAGTGATGCAGATGTCAGAGACAGATATGTGTAATCAAATAAACATTATAAATAATAACAGCATGCTCACAGGGGCTTCCCCTTTCTTCCTGACACACATTGGCCTTTGATGGAAGACCAGAGAATCAGGGGTTGGTTGTTTGCTTCTATTTGTTCTGTGGGTTTTTTTCATATTAACATAGGAGATTATTTTCTAGGAAACAGAACCACCATGTAGAGAACAGTCGCGTGGGTTTGTTATAAAATGGAGTTGCTTCTTCCAGTTACTGATAGGGCTTCTTTTGGAAAGCCCCTTTTGTTGTATTTTGAAATCAAAACACACAAAGTCTGAAAAAATGCATTCCCTTGGAAATGCATACAGGCTGCGATGTTCCTGTGAAACAACCTCTTCACCCTCTTTATTGATGTTTTTATTACACACTGTAATAACATTTTGTCATGTAACAGCTTTTCTGAAAAGCCAGCAGCAACAATAAGCACTTCCCACTTCCTATCCTTTTAAATATCTAGTTTAATCAAGAAAGAACTTTAGAATGAAGAAGTCCAAGGAAGAATGGCAGCTGGGAAGCCCAGCAGCACCCTGAAGCCTTTCCCTCAGTGAGTGCCACGAGCAACTTGTCCCTTGATCCAAGTCATCCTGTTCCATGAGCCTTTGTAAAACTTAATGACATTGCTGTCTTAGACAAATTTGAATGAAGTTATCCAATGGGTTAAAAAATTATTGATACCATTCATTAAAAAGGAACTAAAATACATGTGTATAAAAAATGCTCAGTATGCTTGTTTCAGTCTTACTTCCTCTGGAAAACAGGCCAGAAAACTCTCCCTGTGCCAGTTCTGGGAAAGTCTTTTACACTAAGATTTTTGTACTCACATAAGTAATTGTTCCATCAGATACTCTGACTTCAGCAGTGTAACTTAAACCTTCCAGACTCTCTGTGATGTTGGTGCCTGTCCCTTTGCTAGAAAAGCTTGGAGAGGGCCTGAAAAGAGAAAAAACTACACAGAGAGGAAGGGAAAAATATAGACAAATTTCATCAATTGTCCTGACTACTATGTCATTTGAAAAAAACTGCATTAATAAATTGGGACAATTGTCTAATGGCATATTACTACAGAAGATTAAGGTGTGTTTTAGCCCATTACTTAATTAGGAAAATCAAGAATGCAATAATCTGGCACTGAAATTCTTAGTTGTCTCTAGATCTATAAGGCATACCTACCCTGAGACATTCTATAGCTAAGAGAGCTTAGAAACTGAGCAGAGCAAGGAGAGGAGATTCACTGTGTGTCACATACACCGTGTGCAGTGTGCTGAAAATGCCTGAGGTTTATATTATGGCATCCTGGAGAAAGAAATCACATTGAGGTAGTCACAATTGTTGCAGCTGTGAGTTGAAGAATGTGTTGTGGAATGCTCATCTTTAGTGCTTGGTTGTGATGGCAGTGAGGCAGCTGTGGATCTTTAGTAAAATAATCATCTATCTGACTTTCAATATTTTCTCATGTCTTTTGCTGCTGTTGATAAGGGTGAGAAGCAAAGAAAAAACAACCAGAGGTGTGAGAATTCAGATTGTCATTGTTTTCCTGTGGGAAACCCTCTTCCCTCTGAGGGTTTTCAAGGCACTTTGCCTTTTTGAAGTGGCTAACCTTCACTTTTGACAATACTTCTAGGGCAGATAAGGAGGCTTCATGACATCTTCAACCAACTGAAATATTTCCAGGCATCAGAACAAAGACCATCCAGAGTAAAATGAAAGTGAGTGAAATGATGAGTAGCAGTCCTGATGATGATGGTCATCAGGAATAAGTTTCTCTTGGGATTGCAGGAAATGGAAGGTTTCTCAAGGGGAAGGTCTGTAGTATGTTGGTGTTTTAAGTGGCAATGTGTAAAGCCTAAATCTTAGAGGAGTCACTGTGGTTGACTGTGAGTCTTCACCCACTCATCCAAACAGGAGTAAAATGACTGTACTAAAAGAATTAGTGTTTCTTACTGGGAACTTCCTTGAGGCTTGGTTGCCTCTTGAAAAAAAGTGACAGCTGGATGGGGCAGGGCTTGGACTTGTGCCTGGCCAGGGCTTTGGGGTGGTGAAGTGCTCTCTGAGGGCAGCCCAGATGACTCAGGAGCCTGTGCACAGCCAGCCATGTGCCTTGGGTGACAACCTTGATTCTCACAACCGACTCGCAGAAACTGACAGCACCAGGGCTTGACATAGAACAAAACAAAAGTGCCTCTATTTTTACTTTTCTCTTTTGGGGCAGCCCCCCCTCTCCCTTCCTTCTAAATTGTTTTCTCAACTCAATTGAGTCTCAAAGCCTGTCTCCTGCTTGTCTTGAACAGATGGAATGTCTCTGGACTGAATGAACAGGCAAGGAGCATGACTTGGTGGGACCCTGGCAGGGTCTCAGCCTCCAGAAGGAACGACCCGTCTGTCTCACCTGCAATGCTGGGAGCCAGGGACATTTAACACCACCTCAGATGGCTGTCTGCAGCCTGCCTCTGGGACTGTGGCTCCTGCTGCTCCTCCAGGACGTCCAGACAACCCCACAGGTAAGGCAGGGGGACACCAGGATCCTGCAGCTCCTCAGGACGCAGGAGCCTGGTGAGGTCTGGGGGCTGCAGAGCCATCCTGCCCTTCAGCTGGGGGTCAGGGTGGGTGTCCACAGAAGCAGGGTTTGTGCAACACAGGGGTTAAAGGTGGTGAGCAGAGCCCTCAGGAGATAAAGGTATAAAGCAGAGCAGCCAGGAGAGTTTGCCCTCTCTGGGATCTTTACAGGCAGGAGCGTGAGGTATGAGCTATGATCTGCACCTTGTTTGCACTGCTAGAGCTGCTGCAGCTCCAGGCACATCACAGCTGGGGAGTGAGGAAAGGTTTGGCAGGGCTGGAGGGGCTTTTCTTTTTGCCTACATGCTCGGTGACAGGCACATGCCTTGCAGAGCTTGGTTCAGAGGCTGCTGCTCACTCTGCTGATGCAAGTCAGGAGGGGCAAACTGAAAGGTGTAGAGGCTAAACAATAATAGACCTTTATCTTTACACCCCCCACCCTACTCACACTGACATCCTCATGAATCCACTGCTATTTCTGAATCAAAAATCACTTTAAATAGACACAGCCCACTAGCTGCACTCAGCTGATGCTGTAGATCCACAGCAGCTCCCTGTTTTGATCATATCAGCTCTTGTGGGTTTGCTTCTACCCCCACGTTGCCACTTACCCCCTCCTCCTGTGGATCACATGGCAATGAGCCCTCAGCACCTGGCATAAATCCAGGTGATTTCCCTGACTGATACTTAAAAATAGACATTAGAAAACAAAAAGGTGAGGTGCAGAGAGACTGCACAGGTGAAGTGAAGTAGGTGAGTGGTTGCATGGAGTGTTGGATCAGAAATGAGCCATATTCTCGTACAGTGGAAATACAAGCATATATTAGCCTAACACACCTGTCTGTACACAGTAACTGAAAAGTCCAGCACATCCCTTGGGCTGCCAGATTTTTTAACAAGGCACTGACTCCAGCTCAATCTTTGAAAATAGTTCTCTACCCTCTTCATAGTCCTCTACCAAGTTCTCTACCCTCTTCACAGACATTTGAAAAAGATCCTCCTGGTTATTTTGGTAAGAGTAGGAGTTTGCTCTTGTGTCTTTAGTTGTAAATTCCCCTCCCACATTGCAAGTTTGCTTTACTTTCCCCATGTTATCTGTCCTGCCACTGTCTCCTTCCTGAAATACAGAGGGATAAGTGTTCTATGGGATTGGAGTCTGTAATCCTTGCTCACCAGGGGAATGTTTGGGAGGGCATTCAGATAAGCTTGTCCAGTGTGCTGAATGCAGACTGCTTTAGAAGGAAGGCCAATAGAAACAACAAGATGTTACTTTTTCTCACTTTTGGTGGTTTGTTCACAAAATGAATAGGGCAGAGAGAAAATTCGGTTTTCTGATACTCATTGTCAATATTCAGACTCACTGTAAAACTATCAGTTACCTGGAATAAATACCTAGGCTTTGCTGGGATAAGCCACTGGCTTTGCACTGTCCTGCAGTGCCTCTCTCTCAGCAGTACTTGCTCTTTCTGCTAGTGGAGTACAAGTGATCCTGTCTCATGTGAACAAGTCACTGTTTACTGGTCATATTTTTAAACCACGTTCCATCTTACTTCAGTCCACAGTTTGGGTTTTGTTTCTTTTTATATTCAGAGAACTCTCACTTCTTGATAATGTCTTTACTATCAAGCAAATGAAGCTTGACTACTTGAAGCTGTAGATTTTCAGCTTCTGTGCTGTCAGAATTTGGATGGAAGTTTGACAGACAGTTAACTGTTTTGCTGCAGTATTAGTCAGTTCTAGAATAGCCACTGGTGGTAGATTTTTTTTTTTTTTTACGGTAATGTGCTTTCTTCCTGACTTACAGCTCATTTGTAGCAAGCCAATTTCTTACTCTGCCTCACAATCACTTTTTCTCTATGAGTTCAAAAAAAACCATAAATAAATGAGTCAAACCTTGTCCTGACTTAATTCCAGAGTAGCCCACTGAATTCAGCACCACCTTTACAACCGCCACTATTTAAATTGGAATAGCAAACATTTTTGTAGAAATAAGGAAAGTGAGAAGAGCTGTAAAAAGCCTGTTTTCTAAAATAAATTCTCTCAAGCAAGTGTTGAAAAACCCAAATACTTCTGATCTATATGTTTGCTTTATTTAATTGGTCCTTGATCTGCAGTGCATTCAGAAAAGAAAAAAAAAATAGTTGACTTGTTGGATCACTGAAAACTCTAAACCAGTGCATCCCTGTGCATGCTGTGAGAGAGCAGTCCAAGAAGGAGAGGAATTGTCATCTTTCCTTTCACCAGATGTATTCCAACTCCTGCTAAATCCAAAACCTTTATTTGGAGAGAAAGTCAGAGAGGGATAATGACCTACTGTCCACCACAGCCACATGCCTTACTCCTATATGTGTGTGATCTTCCTTGAATGTTAAAGGGTTTTTTTATAATACACATTAACAATCAGAAGTTCTAATGACAATAGCAGGTGTTATTGTGGTAAAACTGGTACTTCTTTACTGACCCCTTAGAGAATGCTGGGGACCAACTTTCCTGCTGAGTTCAGAGCAGAACTTTGCATCCTCGTGTTGCTGTTACAGGTCACACTCGGAGTCAAACAGCTTTAGAATTTTGGAGGGAAAAAGATGAAAAAATGGGGGCATGGTGACTGATGCTGAGCATTGACAGGAACGTTATTTATCACTGAAAGGATCTATACTAATTTTTATACTCATAAAACACCTCTCCTGAACAGATGGTGATTTAGAGGCATTTTGCTTATGGATTAGAAGTGATGGTGTCTTCAGAAGGTGGTTTCTCAGTCAGAGATATCCTGTCATGATTTATTGAAATGAATTTCTTTCACAGCAGAGCACCTTGGGTTTGGCTCAGTAACAGAAGAGGTGGCTAAAAAGCTGTGCTTGTAGCTGGACACTTGACAGCAGCATTTGTTGAGGAGCCACAAATGACCTGTATAATGTAGGTGGCTGAAGTGCAGAGCTGCCCTCCTGTGGAAAGGGGGAAAATAAGGCTGAGTACTCTCTCATATGTATATCTGCATCATTTGTTTAGTATGTAGGCCTAGTTCATACAGTGATTTATCACTGCACTACCATCAGGTCGAATTTAAAATCAGAATATGCACTGCTGGAACCAGGAGCAGAATCTAATACTAAACTCCTGACTTTCATATTCTTGGCAAGGTAACTTTTTGAAAAGCTGTTCTCTCACATTTTTACACAGACACTATTCTTTTATTTAAACCCCAAACCAGACAATTAAATAAGCTGTAAGCTTATGTGCTGCATAAGTAATTCAGTAATTCAAGGGTTCATACTCTTGTTTAAAATTCAGCTTCATTTGCAGCCAGAGTTGGTTGCCCAAGAGAACCAGGAAGAAAAAAATTAGGTTTTTGTGGTGACTTCCCACAGCTCTTGCAGAGAAGCGAACCCAGACTGACTTAGCTACAGCCAGGATGCTATTGTTTCCTAAATTTTCTTTCTAGAAACAGTTAATTCAGTAAGTAGCTCACGACTGACCTTTTGTGTGGTGACTGGTCATTTCCTGTTGTTGTCTAGGCTGGGAGTGTCTGCCTGGCCAGGGCACCCCTGCACACAGACAGGAGGAGACACCAATTACCTTTCCTCCAGTCCAGGGCAGGAGGAGCCCGGGTGCACCTTTGCAAACGAGCTTTGAGTCAGGCTGAGCAGGCAGGAACCTGCTCCTGCCTCTGCACTCACACCAAGTGGGCTTGGAGGGAAGCCCAGGGGTTCCAGTGCAGAGATGTGTCAGAGTTCTCACTTCTCTTACTGGACCTCGATGAAATTTAATGGTTTCATTATGTTTCTATTTCTTGTTCTTCTGTTCATTTCCTCCTGGTGTGAAAGTTCCTGTTTTCTGATGGAAGTTAAATGGTTTTTATGTTTTGTGTCTATTAAACAGGAGAACAGGCTGTGAAATGAGTTAGGTAGTGAGATTCTGCACAGTGCACAAAGGCAGCAGGTGACAGGAAGTGTTATTTCAAAGACCAGTGGGAAATTCATCAGCAGAAAGTGAGATGTAGAGTTTCTGAAATATTTAACTGCTCTACCAGTATCGTGTGGGAAAATCTCTGGGGGATCTGCTTATCAATTCTTTACCAAAAAAAAAAGTTTAAAAAAATCACTGTTCATATCTTCTAGTAAATACTGAAAATGAAATTCAGATAACAACATTTTTAGGGGATTCTTAAGGGAGATGCCAAATTCAAAAATCAGATTTTCTTATCAGAACACTTGTAGCACTGTAATTTCCCAGAGCATGTAGTGGCCCAGCCATACAAAAACTAAATCTTATTATGTGCTTTTTGTTACAAGTTGTAGCTGGGTCTCATTTTCTAAGCTAATATCAGAACTATTTTATAGGGGATTTTTTAAACTAAATAAATATTGGTTATGTAGTGATGAAAGGTTATTTCTGAAAACCTTCACTCACAACAGAAGTGGGATCAGTTATTTGAATAAGGGCTTCATCATGGGAGTATTTGCAACATTCTTTTCAAGGCAAAATCTTCTTGTAGGATTTGACTCTAAATGATAAGTAAAATAATTTGTTGGTCTATAATAGACACTTAGGTTGCTAAATTCAAACAGTATGACTGCATAAGTAACAGAAAATTTGTATGCTTCAAACAAAATGCAATTACAGCAAGTCTATGTAGATTTAGATGATGCTGAATATGGTATCACCTCTTACTCCAGTGCACATAGAGCTGGAAATCTGTTACAGATGTTAGGGATTTTGTTCCTTTCCCTAAAAAAATCATTAGCTCCAATTAACATGAAATCATTTTAGGATAGTGATTTTTTTTTATTTATTTTTTCCCCCTAACTGCTGCAATGTTTCTAAAGGAAATGCAGACAATAATTTAGTTGCTTTGGGGATACTTGATTTTTCAAAAAACTGTGGGCTTTTTCTTACCATCTGCGACTGCCACTGCTTGAGACAGGCACTGGGACCTGCTCTAGTACAGAGTTAGCTGTTTTCTGATTGTGTCGTTTGTTTCTTTCATTTTCTAGACATCATTAACCACAACTCGTGCCTGTGATACACTAGAGAATTGGTTCTATGATGAAACTTCACAAAACTGCTGTTACCAGTGTCCCTCAGGTATGTTTATAGTTCAGTCAAATCTACACTGAGCCCTTCTCATGGAGACAGTGGGAGCCCTGTGTATGTGCAGAGTTGTGTTTTGTCCCTGAAGAAAAGGGCAGTTGCATGAGCCACTGTCCAATGTGGCTCCAGAGGTGAATCTCTTCTCCACTGTCCTGCTCCTGTCTAGTCTGCATGCAAACCAGATCATGTGATAGAATTTATATAGGATTTTATCACTTCACTTGACACTGAAGTAGCCAGGTCAAAGAACTCATTTCAAACTGTGAATTAACACAGTGAAATTAGGCTAAATGAGTTTCTTCTCAGAGATAAAAAAATGTAAAGTGAAGGGGTGGAAAGTCTGATGTTATTCTGATAGTCACAACAGTTTGGAAAGTGTTTCACATGAGGAGGGCACAGGCCCTTGTCAGGGGACACATGAAGCTGTGCTCAGAGCTGGGTGTGACTCAAAGGCACGTGAGGCCATCACCAGGAAACACCTTGGTGAGACAAGAGTTCTGGAAATGTCTGAAACTGCCCCTTTGGCCAAAACCCCCTGAGTGGGTGGGTATTTTGTGGTACTTCACCACCATCTATATCTTCTTGCAGAAGTCTTTTTCCTTTGTTTTTTCTTAAAGGAAATTTCTGACCTGTATTTGTGCTCTGATGATACAGAGGGCTTTAGTGTTTGATTGCCAGCATTTGCATCCAGTTCCATCAGGATTCCCACTGGGAGATCCTGGGCTGCTGGCCACACCACTAGAGTCCTTCAGAAGTTGTATATGTAAATCAGAGCAAGGGATGGAGAAAATGGTCCAATAAAAGAAAAATGGGTGGGGATGTGACTTTGACAGTGCCAAGAAAAGGTCTTTTCTTCGTCTTCAAAACCATACTTTGCCAAAGCTCCTGTCATGAGGGATGTCATAGTGAGGTTTCCACCAGGCTGTAATGAGCCATCAGTTCACCTTTGCTGATTCTTTATTGCTACATCCTCATGTCAGTCCTGGACTCCTCCACAATAAAAGTTATAAGAATCCTTTTCCACCTGAATCATCCACTGCTCCTTCAAGCAATGACCTGTCCATATCTGCTGCTAACTCAGCTGCTCACTGCGAAGAAAGAGGAGCTTTTCTAAAAGTCCTTCCAATCAAAGGAAGGAAAGAAGGAAACATGAAACCCAGTTCCCTGGGAACTTAGTAATGGCAGGACAATGGCCCTCATGGAGACTTGGTCGTCTTTTCTGTCAGCAAGTCACTTGCCATCTGCCCATTCCACAGCTGGGATTATGTCCTGGCCCTGCATAGGAAAGGCAAAAATGTCCTAGAGAAACCAAATGACTGTGGTAATGTGTCTAACAGGTAAACAAGCAGACAAGAACATTTCAGGATTATTTTCTGCCCATTTTGGATAGGTATCTTGTACAATTTGCTTTTTTTAAAATCCAGGCTATGTTAAAAAGAAAGCATGTCCTCGGGATCCAGCTGAAGACTGTATGACATGTGGACCTGACCAATATTTGAACAATGAATCCCAAAAGCCACGATGTGATGCCTGTGTGTCATGCTCAAAAGGTTTGGTTTTCCCCACACATACCTCACAGTTACATTCTGTCTCTGTATATTTTATTTACACTTAATTTGTATTTTATTCATTTAGAATTTCCACAGCAAAGTCATTCATCCTTGGTTACTGAGTTAGACAGCAGAATGTTACCTTGCACATAATCCGTGTTTCTTCCTGTGTGACCTGAGACTACCTCAAAGTTCTCCCCTCCAATGCTATCCCAGTCTGGTTTCTGCTTTCTGTCTTATATTACAAGCTATTATCTACAGGCTTCTCTAACTATTCATTACTGAAATTACCATCATATGGCTTTAAACTGAAAGAGGGCAGGTTTAGATGAGATACTAGGAAGAAGTACTTTCCCTGTGAGGGAGAAGCTGTGGCTGCCCCATCCCTGGAAGTGTTCAAGGCCAGGTTGGATGTGGCTTGGAGCACCCTGGGATAGTGGAAGGTGTCCCTGCCCATGGCAGGGGATGGAATGAGATCAGTGTTAAACTCATCTTCAACCCAAATCAGTCTGTGGCCACGAAAAGGGACAGCACCTTTTTCTGCTTCCTGAGCCTTACAACTGGGGTTGCTCAGTTTTGGCCCCACTTTACACTTCCCTTGCAAGGTGATCCTTTGTCACTGCATGTGTTTCTTGCCCACAGAGCCAGACCTTGTGGAGAAGCAGCCCTGCTCCTTCAACTCCAGCCGCGTGTGCGAGTGCCGGCCGGGGCTGTTCTGCCGAGTGACTGTTAGGGACAGCTGCACACGCTGCCAGCACCACTCTGCTTGCAAGCCTGGCTTTGGAGTCAAAACCAGGGGTAGGAATTCCTCCTGTCCACTTTAACTTTCCTGGTCCTGGCCAGATGGACTTGATGCATTTTATTTGGTTGGTCCTCAGTCATTATTTTTATTCAGGCACCTCAACAAATGATGTCACTTGTGAAGAGTGCCCTCCTGGGACCTTCTCTGATCAAAACTCCAGCACAGACATCTGCAAACCCCACACCAAGTAAGTCTGTGCTTCTTTAATGGGACTGACTAATTAATTGAAATTAATAAAGGATGAAATAGGATATGTCACTTCTGGTGCAAAATATACAAATTCATCTTAGAAGCAAGGGAATCACTTTGGGCTCATGTGCAGAGGTTAGAAGCCTCTCTTTGTACCTGTTGCACAGCTCTGGGCTGAGGGAACAAGAGAAGGAAGGAATCCTGCTTTCCTCATTTTTAGTTTACTAAGTAGAGTGGAATTGCACACCTGTGTGAGTAGCTTTGCATCCAGCCAAGAATTAATGCCAAAGGGATGAGCAGAATAATGACTTTTACACCGAAAGCAATAATTGCAGTTGGTACAAAAATGACCAAGGGGATGTTTGTCACATGGAAACCACTTGTACCACAGCAATGACTCCTGTTATTTTTTTATTCCAGCTGTGCCAAGTTGAACAGAGTAACGCTAAGGAAAGGAAATGCCACACATGATCAAGTCTGCCTGGACCAGTTGCCCATTTACCTCACCCCAAGCACTTTGTCCATGAGATTCAGCAATGAAACAAATAACTCTGACCTGAGGATGTTTAAGGAGAACCTGGTGACTTCTGCTAGTGGTGACCTTCTAAGTGTCACAACAACTGAAAATCTCAGTTCAACTCCTGAGGAGAAAGCTCAGGCTGACACTTCTCCCACCTCAGCCAAGGGGGAGATAGCAGGAGGTAGCAAATACATAGCATTTACTCTCTCTAGCACTTTTTATTTGGAAATATCTTTGGTAAACACAATTTTTATGTGGGAACTTGCTGCAAATCCCCTCTGACTTGTGAAATGATGTCTGTGGTCCTATGTTCAAACACATGGATCTACTCAGGGTTTCCCCTCTGCCTTTTCTCCCTGTCCTGTGCTCCCTCTCTGTGCTGTAGGTGTGGTGCTGTGGGCAGTGGTTCTCTCTGTGACAGTGCTGCTTGGGGCCATGCTGACATTTTGGAAATGGAAGGTTTGCAAGAAGCAGATCCTCATCCTCAGAAGAAAGCGTGAGTTTTTCAGGCTGGAACATGTGATGGGCTGTTTGATCTGCCAAGCAGCAGATGGGAAACTCAAATATGGGGATATTTGTGGAGGTCATTGGGGAAGAGAATGTTCTCTACAGGCCAGATAAGGGCTTAAGGCAAGCTGCTCATGCAGGATGTTGGAGAACATGAAAGATAGAGGCACCTGGGAATTTATGGAGGGAAGTGGGTGGGTGACCTACAAGTGGGGAAAGGGTAACAAGCTGTTCCTTCTCTCAGCACAGACACTAGTATTAAATGATACCTGAAGTCTTGGGTGAGTAGTTTTTGGTTCTGGGAACAGGATTGGGCTTTGAGCATGAGAGGAAGGGTGATTTTTTACTGACACTGACTCCCCATAGCTTTGCCCAGAGTGGGGTGCGCCTGCAAAACCACATTCCCTCTTTTATAGAAAGCAGGATGTGCACGTTGTAGGTTGTAGATCAGTGGGTGTGGTGAGGTGCTGGAGCCTTCAGGCTCCATGGTGAGTTTGACTAAATGAAAAGTTTCTTTTATCAGCACATCTGCATTCGGTCATCGCACACAAATACGTGCTCACATCTCAAGGTGAGTGACAGAAGGGCCAGCTCTGTCATCCTTATGTCTGAAGAATAAGTGGATAGCTTAACATGGGATTTTATTTTATAGAATTTTAATTAAAAAAATGGAAGTTTCTCATGTCACATGTATATCCCTGCTGCCGTGCAGGAGGGCTGTCCTGCTCCTCCTGAGCAGGCAGGGGACAGGCTGGATGTGACCAGGTGCCACCAGGTGGCACTTTGTTCCCACGGCAGCTGAAGGCTTGGGTGATGTGTCAGTGCTGGAAAACACCCGACTGATACGGGAAACGGGTTCAGGAAAAAAACCTGTCCAGATCCCACAAAGTGCAAACATTTTACCCATTTAGCTGATCCCCTCTCAGCAATTCCCCTGCCACTGACAGATCTATTCTCTATTGTGTCAGATTCTAATCACCAGCAGAGCTTTTTATATTCATTCATTCAGGAATACAATTTAAAGCTTCTCATGTGCAGCTTAATTTTCTCAAAATGGATTTTTTTCTCCCTCATTTGCCTTGCACAATAGAAACTGTGTAGCATTACAGAGCTGATGCTCTGAAAATAAAGATGATTGCACATCAGGGTGAAATTAGGCAGTAGGTCTGAGCCCATCTACCTTCATGGTGCTGCGGAATGTTGTACACTCCCTCCTTCTCACCTCTCTTCTTTGTCCAGTGTTCCCTGGGATCATTAATGGAACTATGTCTAAAATCCCACCCCTTAATAATCATCTGACCATATGATGAACTGACCTAACTCGTTAATCAGTGGAAAGCTATTAACATTTTTTTAAGCTTTTTTCTTTTTAATAAGCTTGTCTTGTGCTTATCTAGACAGTTTAATCAGTTCATTTTTCATGAGATGAATACCAGTTGTGATATGGGGACAGTGATGCAAAAGGCTTTGGGGCCAGCAGGATCTCACAGTCTTGGCAGCAGCCTGTTGCTGGTTCACCTCAGCAGTGTGATTTCAGTGTGCCCTGAGTTTTAAGAAGGCCATCATGCATGTGGGGTGGGCAGTGGAAGTGGTTTAGGAAGTGCATTGCTTGGTGATCTTTCAGATCATATATTAACATTCCTGTGATTATATGAGGTTTCTTCTGATGATGTTTTTACTTTCCATTGCAGGTTCGGATCTCGTGAACAAATGTGCAGTAAGTGTGAACAATATTCCCAAACAGATCACTTTCCATGCCAGAGTAAATAATGTTATTTTCAAATGTCCTGTGCAAAAAGTGCCAGCCTTTTAGTTTGGACTTCCTTCTACAATATATAATCATTTAAGTGGGATGAGATGTACTAGAGCTTGATACTTTCATGTCTTGGGCTGAGGTTAATGTGCTGTTAAATGATGTGATGCTGCCAATCTTGCTTGTGAGGGGATTTGGTTTGGTGTTTGGCCATTTGTGGTGCCTTCCATGGGACAAGATCTGAAATCACAGGATGAACATGCCTTTTCTTCCTTCTGGGAGAACTTTGTGTGTCAGTGCCATTGTATCCTACTGCTCCAGTCACACAGATGGGATTTGTGCTTTTCTTCTCTCTCGCTCCACATCCTCTTCCCTCTGCAGGATTTGGCATGGCTGTGCTATGGGTACACACTTGGTTTGGTTTGTCATTCCTTCAGGACAAGCTCTTGGTGTTACAGTACAGTTTGCAGATGAACAGGACAAACATCAGTCAATATGGCAACAACAGAAAGCAGTTCTTCAGCTGCTGAAATCATCACAGCTCGGTTTGATTTCCCCTCTGTCAGTGAAATTACAGCCACTTTCATTCTCTGAGTCTCCTCAGTTTATTAGGCTTGTTATCTTTAAATATCCAGATCTGCTAAACCACTCTTTAGACTGTTAATTTTTTTGTTTTGTTTTTAAATGAGTTTGCTTTTAAATGTTGTGCATCTGCACACACACAAAATACTGCTTTTTCACTCTGGTTGCAATCAACTGTCATAATTTCAGTGTAATTGTTAATTTGTGAATCGTGAGGAGCTTCAATTCTTGCCTCTATAGAGAGTCAGACATGAGCAAGGGTTATAAAATGCACATTTCAAAATCTTTTTTTCTTTCCCAACCTTGTGAAAACAGAAGAAGACCAGAACCACCAGAAAACTGTGATGCAGGACCTTTAGCCTCTCTCAAGTTCTGGTTCCTCTTTTAAAGAACTGCTTGTAATTAATTCTTCATGGATTAGGTACTCTGAGCTTGTTTCTTCTACCTGATGTTCTGCTGGGGCAATTACATTTTGAAGTTAAATCAGTTTGGCCTCTGGCTTGTTCTATTCTTCTGTAGGAGCATGATAGGTCTTTGCAAAGTCTAAAGAGGTAACTAAAACATATTTTCTTCAGTGGAAATGAGGTACATTCATGAAAATGCCATCAGAAATCTGTGAATTCAGCTTAGAAACACTATTTTGAAATAGGGTTTTAAGTGCTGTGGGAGCCTAGTTTGGAGCTCCTATACCTGTTAGAACTTTGGAACGTTTCACTCCCTGTGACAGTGCTGTGGGAGGTACATTCTGTTTTCCTGACTGCCTCAGGAGGATCCTGTGGACCTACTGCAATGTCCAAAGTGTTTTACACTCACCCCACTTCTGCTCTCCTGTTTGCATTGGCAGAAGATCATTCTGACCACTGACAGTGGGCTGGAAGAGGAGGAGTTAATTGACAGAACCCTTCCTTTGGAAACCAACAATAACTTGGTGTCCAGCACAGAAAAGGCACAGAGTCCTCATCGAGGTGTGGCTGATGTGACACCAAGCAGTGGGAATGATTGCCCTTTGGATTCTCGAGTCAGAGACCACACAAATAACAGAATTGGTGAGTCTTGCTTTTTTTTTTTTCTTTTGTCATCTTTTTTTTTCAAATTTTCAAACATGGCACATACTGTCATTCCAAGATTACTAATAAACTTCAAAGTGTCCAAATTTCCTAACAAAGATTGTGCTGAATCTCCAGATCTTTCACACAAAAATACCTATTCACTTGAATATAATGCTTTCTCTTTTTTCATGTTTGTCTTAGTCACTATGAATTTGACAGAAAATTCCCTTCTTCCTCCTTTTCATTCTAGAAGATATAAATTTTACAGAAGAAATTTGACAATGTCAGCTGGAAGATGATGCTGTAACACTGAATGAGAATAGTACTTAGCTATCATTTTCTTCTCTGGTTTTATAATAATGGCTTGAAATGTGTCTCCCATGTGTTCCTGTAAAATCTTTGACACAGAGTGGGAGATAAAGTCAGGCAAGGAGCTCATTCACAGGGGCAGAATTGTTACCTGAGACACCATCTGCATGAGATTCTGGTAGTGCTTCCAAACCCAGTTCTGAGGGTATTTGAAGGTTTTATTTCTCATAAGACAGAAACTGACCTTTCCTTACTAAACACTCTTTCTGTTTTTACTGTGAGGGATGGATTGGGATGAATGTGGTGATTTGATTTACCATATCCAAACATCTCCAAGCAATTAACCAACAGTGTCTGATGTGCAGCATCCTTCTGAGTTAAGTGCAGTAGTGCAAGCCATTGAAAAGGCCTTATTTACCTTTCTGTGAAGGAGTAAGACAACAAGTTGGACCCAAGATTCAGAAAATATTGTAGTTTATTCTCAGCTAGAAAGAAACTAATTTCTTATCAGGTCCTAAGACCCCAGAACTTCTGTATAGTGCTGATCTTTACCCAAAGGTTTTTCACATGGTGTTTCTTGAAACAGCAGAGCATAAACCTTGGATTCTCTATACCTAGATCCCCATTAGTTGCTTCTTCTAACAGATTCTTGTGAATATATTCTGCCTTTTCCACTTTATCTTTCTCCTGTAGTCCCACCTCTAGCTCAGTGGCTTGGAGCTCAATCTACTTGATCTGAAATGCCCAGTCCTAATAAAAATGTTGCTTGAAAAAGAGCCATCTCTGGGCAGCAGTGACTGTTCACCATGCTCAGCACTACTTTTTTCCTTCCTCAGAAAAACTCTACATCATGAAGGCCGACACTGTTATCGTGGGGTCTGTTTCAGAAGTGCCCAATGGCAAGAACTGTGCCTTTAGAGGATGTGAAAGTAACCTGGATGCCCAGGAAAGCATGGAAGAGGAAGTGGAAATGCACTACCCAGAGCAGGAAACAGAGTCTTTTCCAGGGAATGATGTAATGGTTCCTGTGGAAGAGGAGGGAAAGGAATTTCACCACCCTACCACTGCCACTGAGAAGTGACAACCCACAGAGATAGAGTGGGGAGATACAGACTCATCCAGTGTGACACTAAGGCTGAATTTATGACAAGGGAGGTGAACACACTGTGCCTTAGATTATTGGGAAACTCCTGGAAAACACTGAAACACAGTCTGACAAGGAGAGCTAGAACCTAACAAGTGAGAGGATCATCCAAACTGTTGGCCTTCATAGCTGACATCAAATATTTCTATTTCCCTGTCTCCCAGTATCATACTGAAAACAAATTTGAATCAAAGCTGCATAATTTAGAGGACATCTGGGTGTCAGCTGAAGCTTCACAGCTTGCTTTCTCAGTGTGAAGGAATTGATTGAAATCTATGTCTGGTTACTTCTATTAGCTGTGAAAATTCTGGCCAGGATTCTGAGTCAAGCTGGAGACTCAGCCATGTTCTTATGTTGTTTCTATTCCAATACTTCCAATTTTGTCATATATTTTGCAGCATCTGGTATTTTCTCAAGGCTTCAACTTTTGATTGAAAATGATAATAATCTCAGTTTTCCCTAGCATAAACATAACTCTCAGTTTTGTGGACTCCATGTTTCTTGAGGAAGCAGGATCAAAAGGTGCCACACAGGCTCTGAAAAATAGAAAGCAAATAAAACTAATTGAAGTCCACTGTACTTTAGGCTATTCTTTCTAGGTTTTGAAGTCCAATTCATATTTTTTTGGCTATGTCAAATCATTACTGAGTGTACAAAACAGCCTCTTCTGATGGAGGCCAAATTGGGTGAACATTTGGCTATTGGATGAACTATGGATTAAACCCAATGTGGAGCCTGTAAAAAGAGAAATGAAGAAAAGAAACCATTTTTCTACTGAAAAAGAGGCACAGCAGTTATTTCCTATAACATTGTTAATATCTACTTGTTCTAGAATTGTTCATAATCATCAGAGTGACACTGATTTGCATATCCTTTAAAAACAAACCTGTTTGGTGGCCAACTGACATGTTATGCTATTTTTAAACCTTCTGTGCTGCTTGTTCAATAACTGTAAATGTAATAGTGCTGACTATACTTTTGCACAGAACAATGGAAAATGAGCAATATGACAAAGTGTGTCTTAATAATCAAAAAATGAACCACAAAACTACAAAGGAAGTAATCTGCTGATCAGAGCACTGTAATAACTGTGGTGCAGCTGCAGCAACTTCTGTCTTAGAGCACACACAAGGAACACAAGGGCATAAAAACATCTTCTTGGGCCAGACTGGAGTTTGAGCCCAGCATTTCACCTCTGACAGCCACAGGAAGGGATTAGTTAGGAAGACCATAACTGCTGTTTGCATTCATCATAGTTCTGCAGTTGCAGCTGGCACTGAATTAAGGATGTCAAAGAGTTTGACTCAGCTCTCTCATATCATCACTAGTTTTTATTCTCTCTTTTGAATTTCCAAGTACAATCTGCCTCCATAAACACCTTTGGCAAAAGATTACAGATACCCTGCACTGTGTGAAGGACTTTTAGCACTTTTAAACTGGCCTCTTTATTTCAGTGAATGTCACTAGCTCTTATCTTACAGAAGTCAGTGAGTTGCTTTTTATTTTTTCTTTTTCAACCAAGTTGCTTTTGTGATTGATTGTATCTCAGCTTTGATTGAACTAAGCCTTCAAGATAAGTTCCCATATTTTCTTATTACTCATGTAAATTTGATGCTCCACTGCCTTGGTCACCTTAGTTGTTCTTTTCCACATCTACTTTAACTTCACTACATACTTCATTTTAGAGAACACCAATTCGTGAATCCACAAACTGAATAATGACATTTACCTGGCTGTGATTGTTTGGGACTGTTCTGCAATGACTGTAATTGTGTATTTCCACTCTGTATATTAATTAATCTTTTTTACTGGAACAGCTTTCTAAAAGAACCCTATGCATTGTAACCTGCTGGATGTGTTCTAGTTAGTTGGTTTAATAATGCTGGTAATCTCTGAATTAACAATTATGTGGATTTTAAGCCATGGCTACACTTTTCCTGTTTGATATGTAAATGGTTTAATTGTTGATAATTTCAGTAGCTATATATCAGTCTCAGAAGAAAAAAAAAAGCCATTAGAAGCTCATGGAGCTCTTGGTGGATTAGTTTTTCTCAGGAGCAGGGCTGAATTTACAGTCAAGTCTGTCTGTACCACTGTGACACACGAGTGACTGGTGCGGTGTTAATGAATATCGGAATGCTGCAAAGGCAACTTCGTGCTGGGGGCGAGGCACTGCGATGATCCAACGCGGTATTCTGTGAACCCAGGAGAGCCGCCAGGCACACCGCGAGCCCCGTGCGAGCAGCTCCGCTGCCGGGGCCGTGGGGCCGTGGGGCCGTGGGGCCGGGGCCGTGGGGCCGTGGGGCCG
>VXBQ01002182.1:285408-299975 GCA_013400175.1 Phainopepla nitens
CTCCAGCGGTGCCGGGAGCGCTGCACTGCGGGAGCGCCGCGGGGGAAACGCGGGCGGGCATCGCCGCATGATGCCGCTCTGGAGATGCGCGTCTCACTGCTGTGTGTGCGGTCCGATTGTCACCTGTCCGCCCTTTGTCACCTGTCTGTGCCTTGTCTCCTGTCCCTTGTCTCCTGTCCCTTATCACCTGTCTGTCCCTTGTCACCTGTCCCTTGTCTTCTGCTCGTTGTCACCTGTCTGTCCCTTNGCTCGTTGTCACCTGTCTGTCCCTTGTCTCCTGTCCCTTGTCACCTGTCCCTTGTCTCCTGCCCCTTGTCACCTGTCCGTCCCTTGTCACCTGTCCCTTGTCTCCTGCCCCTTGTCACCTGTCCATCCCTTGTCACCTCTGTGCCCCTGGGCTTGTGCTGGATTCACCGTGATCTCTACAGCAACCTCAAGTCCCGCTCTTAAAACTTCAAGGCTCAGCCTTTGTCCATGTTGTTGTTACTTCTTGGCTTCCCGAAGGAATGACTAATCTTTTTTTCCTGGATTTTCATCGGAAATGGATTGATTTTGCAGGCTTATTTGAATGTTTGTAAAATCCATGGTGAGCGTCCTGGCAAGTGCAGAGTGTAAACCCATATCTACATGACACTGTTTCCACAGGAAGAGCTTGTTGTGCTCTGTTGATTCCCTAGAACTCTTCCCTATTTAAATAGAAAAGCATTTTAATTTGCAGCGAGATCTGCTGTGCTGCAGCTCTTGCTGTTCCCATTCCATCCCCAGCTGTTCCATCCCCAGCTGTTCCACCATTTGGCAATGAGGGTTTGTGGCTGTGTCAGCCAAAGAGCTCAATGGAATCTGTTTGCCTTCGACTCAGTGTTTTCTGTGCTGTTGTATTGACAGCACTCTTCTGTCTGATTTTAAAATGTCCAGGATTGTGAAGGTAAATCTGGAAATGTTGCTGAGCTGTCCAGGTCACTGTGTTCTCATGGGATATTTATGTTATTTACATGTTTATTTAATCAGAGGAATTTAGGCTGGATAAGAGAAAGGTTCAGTGAAATCAGGTAAGGATGTCAGAATGTGTATGGCACCTGGAATTACACAATGGTCTTTTAAGGAGTACTGGGTGCTCTAGTGAGCTGATAATATATTAAAATAATTATTTTAACTGTTTCTCACTAATTTTAAATTCAGTTCTGGTTTTAAGGTGAGAGTGTTTTGAACCTGATTTACTGGACACCTTGCAGTGGAGTGGATAAAGCAGACAGAGAAGGGAGAAACTCAGAATGGCAGCAGAACTTATCACCAGAATTTAAGTTTGTCATGCTTCGTGCTGAACAAGGGGCTTTGGTTCAAAAGAAATTAGCTCTCCTCTCACTCTAAATATGACTGAAACATAATGATGGAAATAACGACAAAAATTTTCTGCATCACTTTTTGCACTGTGACAAAATAAGGAAAAGCTTATATGCAGAGTTAGAAAAGCAAATACAGTAGTTTCAGAAATACCACATCTGCCACAGAGCTGCAAAAAACATGCCTGTTGTATCAATTTTTAACAGTGTTATTTTAACAGCAAATTTTAAGAGTGTTTTGTTAAAGAAAACTTTATTTTTGAAGCAGACAAACTGGCAAAGCAATAGTTCTTGAGTGACGTTACTTCTTGTTTTTTTCTTCATTCTTCTGGAAGTCTCTGAAAGTTCCCAGTCTCAGTCCCTGTGTTAGACACAGGAACTGAATATTATTTTTGCCAATTTTAACAATTGAGTCACCAGGGTTATCAGAAATGCATGTTTTTCCAAATACATATATAAGAAAACATACCTAGTCAAATGTAACTTGTCTTCCTGCAAACTTGGACTTCTATAACTTTTGTGTGTTGTGAACAGCTTCCATATTCTGTGCATCCCCCTGCTGTCTCATTCTGGGAAGATGTTTTCATATTCTGGTGGTGAGTGGCAGTGGAGTAGAATTCCTGGTAGTGAGCAAAGAGACTCTCAGGGAGTGGGGATGTCCAGCCCTAAATCTGTTGGTGTGTGGCTGTGCAAGGACTCCTGCTTTACAGAAGTAAAGTGCAATATAGGATGGGAGAAAAATTCACATAATGGACCATAATCTTTGAGAGAGATGTGCTGCACAGCAGCTTTGAAAGAAACTTTATAGTTTGGGTGAAGTTGGTACAGCCTGATACATCTCCAGCTGATTTGGGAGACACCATTATCTGGTAACTAAACTGCAACAATTTTTTTTTTTTTTTTTTAATGAGAAGTTTAAATATTTCAGACAGAATTCTGTTTTTTTCCTGCCTTCAGTAGGTCTGGTAGCTCAGCAAATAGGGTCTCTGTACCTCAAGTCCTTTCCATAGAAACAGATATTACACCAGAGACCTCAGTGACTTCATTGTGGTTTCACAATGTGAAGAACATTGTACACAGACGTAGTTCCTCTTCAGACTCCTCTGACTGACAGCTTAAGTTTGAAGGCAAATGTATGAAAAGGAGATCCATAGAAATGTAGACATGTGAGTTAGGATTAAAATGTATGCTTAAATGTCTTTGTTTGAATGGCCTTGAGTGAAAATAATTGTTATATGAATGGATTTATATAGATTCATCCATTACATTAACATGGTTTTTTTTAAGATACTTAAATTTAATTGCACATAAAGTCCTTTCAGTTGATGTGGAGATTGCTTTTTAGCCCACTTCTCTCCAGGGACAAATTAGGTCACCTGTACAGTGATCTCTGTAGTGCAAAAAGGAAAATTATCCAAACAATGCAGGAACTCCAGAGTCTGAAATCACTGACTTTGTGTATGTAACTTCTTAGTTATTGCTTAATGCAGAGGCATTGCAACAATCTCCCTGGCGAGTCATGAAGTCAAAGGCAAGCATAGTTTACCCATTTCTGTGCCAAAATGTGTTGCTTAATTTGATGTGCATAGAGCTAGACTAAATTTCATGTTTAAGAATGTTTGTGCCTCTACTGATAGACAGATGAGGCATTTTATTTCTTCTTGTACCTTGTCTAATTAAATGAAGTCTTCCCAAGTCTTAATTTTGTCCATATATATTTCTTTTAAATCAGCTGCCATTAGACACTGCTACCTAAACTGAGAAGCTCTAAGGCTCTAATGCAAAATGTGCAGGTTCATTTCCCTTCACACAATCTGCTTGTAGAGCATTGAATCTCAATAAAAACAGGATAAAATAATGGGAGAGATACAAACACTAGCAAAATGCAGACTGTGAAATAGAATCTGGCCTCTACTCATCAATCTTTCAGCCCCAAGTAGCCAATGGATCTGGTGCCAGACAGAAATCTTGTATGGCCCAGCTTGGACTTTAGGATTGGTGACATTGCTTGAAAACTGGGGTCTTGTAGCAAAGAAATCCAGAAGAGTTTTAAAACTAGTAAAAAGCCTACACTTCCTCTGACAGATTTGACAGCTTTGATTAAACTAGTTTATGCTGATAGTATAAAGTGAATGGAATCCTTTCAGGGCAAACCAAGCTGAGCACTGTGTGGCTGTGTGTGTGTAAATTGTAGCTAAGCCACTCACAACTCCCTTTTCATTTCCCATAATGTTCTTTGAGGACATTTGGGAAGAAATTGTCAGTTGTAAGTCACTGAGAGCCACAGCTCATCAGATAACAGACAGTAGAGATCCTTCTAAGCACAACTTCAGAGAGACAGGTGTGAACTCAGCAACCGACAGGTTTTCCTGTGTCTGTAGCTCACAGGGCAGGATTTACAACAGACAGGGAAGAGCATGAGATAAGAACTTTTTTTGCCAGGAAGCCCCATCAGCAGGGTAATTTGTGATGTGGTTTATTGCAGTTCTCATTTTTTTCCCTGTGTCTGCTCTTGCAGTGAAGTTTTATGTTTTGAAAAGGCTCTCAACTGCTAGTTTTAATGAAGCTGATCATAGTGACTATAAAAAGGGGATGACAACACTTGATCTTTCCTCTTTTAATAAAAAAGTAACTTAAATGAAAAATGCTTTTGGTGAGAGCAGAGCCCTTTTCTCCTTCATCAAACTTTAGTGTCATCTCAAGTTTGCAAACAGGATGATTTATCATTGTCCATCCTATGATACCTAAACTCAAGAAGACTTTTCTCTGCTTTCACATTCTCAGAAAAGAGTTTTTTTGACACTGACCATTGAGTAGGTTGACAAAATCCTACTTCTGATCTAAAGCTCTTTGCTCTTTGCTGAGCAAGAGGTAGAATATTTCAATAAGCTGCATAAGAAAATGCTGAACTCCCTCTTAGCAATTGCTGAGGGTGGGACACATTAATCTCCTTTGTCAGGAAGGTGAAGACACAACAGATATTCCACATGTTTTTCAGTAAGGTGGAAGGATATTTTCATTACTGGCCTCCCAAGAGCTTGTTCCTGTTTTGATTTCTCATTTCAGTAATGATTCCTCTAAATGTGTAGATTATGCAGGGAGCAGTCTCTTCAGACTGCAAAAAGCTGAGCAGTGTCACATCCTTTTTAAACAGTGCCTTTTTGGTCTAGCAGGAAACTCCTACGCTTGTCCTGCCTAACAGGAGCCTTCTTTAAGTGAGTGTATTTTTCTCTTTGAAAATACTCAGTAAGTCATCAAATAATTTGACACTTGTTCATTGAAGTAATTGAGCTGTGCTGATCAGTGTGAGCTGAAATTAGGCACCTTGTATTTCATGATTGTCTCTATTGCATTTAACTTGCATATCTGTCTGCACCTTTTGCAAAGGTGCTGCTTCTCAGAAGCAGCAGTGCAATTTTTGGAGACACTATTTTCAAAACTTTCTTGCTCACAGAGTATCTGGAAAGAAAAAAGCCTTTTTTTCCTTTTCTTTGGAAAGATTGACTGAAGTTTTTGAGCCACTTTGCAGTAAATGTTTCTCCCACAAACCCACAGATAGGAATTTCGGTTTCTCTGGTGTTTTGTCAGATGTTGTTTGAGCCATGGCAGCTGAGGATAAGGCACTCAGCCCTTTGGATTGGGGGATGCAGTAGTGACCAGGTGTGATGCTAATCCCATTGTTCCACTGCACTCTTTTGAACCTAAAACCTGGAGAAATCACTTTGTTCGTGGTGGTGGCTCTTTGGAGAACAAAGGCACCTCAAAACACTCCCATGCAGTTCATGAGCTGTTGATTGCCCTGCAGCCTCTTGGCATCTGCTGTGTTCTGTTTCATTGGGGCTACATCTGTGCCTTGGAAAGGAAGGTGCTCGTAATGGCACTGGTCTTTAGGTATTTGTCTCTTTTGAGTCTCTAATTCAGGGTCAGAACGCACTTGTGACTCATGACTTCCCCTCGATTTCTCCTAGGAATATTCATTACCTTATACACCACAATTTGCACAATGCAACGATCCCAGCACTGAATACTATGATGAAGAACTTAATAAATGCTGCAGCCAGTGCCCTCCAGGTAGGTTATAATTCAAACTATTACTTTACACAGCCAAATTCACTCAATTTTCAGATGATCATAGTGTATTTTGATTACTTACACATCTAAAGTGCATCAGACTTTTGCTGTTGTAATGCATTCTTCCTCAAAGACAACAAAACACCACGACTGCAAGACACCTGCAAAAGACACACATTGTCCATCAGAAGTGGAATTCTCCTACAAGGTTAACCTGGCTGGGGCTTATCAGGAGATAGGTTCTGAGCTTGTGTAAGCACAGCTCTGCATGAGGTTTTCATTAAAGTAATCAAAGTAATTTTAGTCAACATTTGAGGGGAAGCAACAGCTCACTAAGACAATTACAAAAATTAGGCAACCCAGACCCAGGCCCACTAATAAAAATATATATTGTAAAACAGAGCATGAAGTCAAGCTTAGTTTCTGTACTATGATCTATCACTTGTCTAAGGGGCTTTCCATTGGGCAGATCAATCTACCATTGCTCATAAAGGGAGTTTTGTCATCTTTTACTGTAAATCAGACACTGCAGAGCACTGTCAGACTGGGGACAGGACTGCAGACACTGCTCTCAGCTGTCTTACACTCCAGGGATGATTATATGTAACCTGCAGTTAGCCAAAGTCATTGTCTGTGGGTTTTGGGATTGTTTTTTTGGAGGGGATAGTAATGTTCTTTGGAGATTTTGGTGGTAGAGTTTTTGCAACAAGTTGCAACTGTATTATTATATTAGATACAGCAAAAAACCCTGCCTTTTTTTTCTCATTATGTGCTGAGCAAACAAATGTTGTCTCCATAAATGCTGAGTGTCTGTCAGAGCCAGAAGTTTAAACAGGAAATCAGAATTTACTGAAACAGCTGCAGCTTTTTGAATTAACTGAAATTATCTAGATAGATCTGTCAAACTTCCTTTGTTCATGACGGATGAAAGATGATAATTCATAGATAAAACTTTTCTGTTGTGTCATGTAGTGTTCAGTACTAAGTCAGCCTCAATCATTAGCAGGATGTAGGATGCAGAGTGTAAAGCTTCAGTTAAATACAGGGAAAAACAAAGTCTTTGGAAATAATTCATTTGGCTCACCTCCAGGGCCTCTCCAAGCAGCTCCAAAATTTTACATTGTAATTCCTGCTTTCTGAGTATGTTTTCCAGGATATTTTTGTAAAGGATATGAGACACTGACCTTTATCTTCTTTCTCCTTTCACATGAAAGGGAAATGGCAACTGAGTTGTCTTCCTTTCTCCGAAATGATTATGTTGGAACTCATACGTACATGCTCCCACCACTGTAAACTCAGTTGGTGGTGAGAAGCTTTGGAGAAACTACCTTCAATAGCTTTTGACTTTGTCTGGAGTGCCAGATGTTTCAGAAACTCCCTGCTTGGCTCTGTTAGGGCTGGCTGCAGAGGTGAGGGAGAAAGAGTGGGCTCGTGTCCCTTTCATGGCAACAAGTGGTGAAGTTCTAATTCAGACCTGTTTGTGATGTTACTTGATCTTGCTTCTCCCCTCTCTGCCTCTGATGGCAGTAAGGGTCTCACCCAGGCACATCATTCTGGCATGTGCCTGACCTCAGGTGTGAAACACCTCCCTGTGCTCACCACAAAACAAAACACAAAACTTCTGCCAAGGTAAAATATTTGCATTATATATTCTGGTAGCTGCACCTAAGTATGTGCTGAAGGGTTTTGTTCAGTATTGAGGCTGCTCTGTTTTGAATGTGCAGGAATTCACTGAACTGAAATTAGGAAAAGGGGTCAAACATGGGTGGGCATAAATCAGACTTTCCCTGTAGAGACATGCAGTCCTGTACATCAACACTTGCTTGGTATGTGGTACCAATCTGCTCATGTCAGTGAAGAGAAGTTCTGCAGCTCAGAGTGAGACTTAATTCCTAGTGATCTTTTCCCGTGAGATGCTTTCTCTGTTTTGGGTTATTTTTCTTTGAATAGGTCAGTACAGGACAGGGAGCTGCAGTCACAGCGTGGACACCAAGTGCAGCCCCTGCAGAGCTAAAACCTACACAGCAATCTGGAATCGTTCTCCTCAGTGCTTTGCCTGCTCACCACCCTGCAGGAAAGGTAGGCTTGGATTAGTAAAGAGGCTTGCTCAAAGACTGGGCTTGCTTTAACCTTGTCTTTTCCCCTAAAGAAACCAGGAGATTTTGTCAATCACTTGTATAGTCCTCCTGCTTTTGGAATGCATAAGATTTAGGGATAGGAATCGAGGAAAACTCTTGCAGGGAGCCCTGGCCCTTTTTCTTTTTAAGTCCTAGAAATGAGACACCAATCTTTTATTACTAAAAACTAAGGCAGTACATCACTAAAATATTCCAAATGCCATCAGTGGAGTAAGTCCCTGCTTATAACATCCCATCAAGAGACCTTAAGACCTGACTTGGACACAGGTAAATGGATAATTACATTTCCAGCATCCTGTCATTTCTCATTTTGTCTGCTGAAGTGACAACAGCAAACATGGGTTGTGATATTCCTCTCTTAATTTTATTTATTTTGCAAAGCAGCAGTCAGTGAGAGCACCCTGGTTCTGTTCACTGAAGCAGCTTAACAGTACATAAGGTAGAACATTGCACCAATGTACTTTGGGCTAACAGATCACCTGCATTAATGAACTCAGTCATGCTGGTCCCCATCATTTCTACTGGAAATTGGTGTAGAACATTATATACTTGATTCACTGAGAAGTTTTAAGGATACAGTCTAATTTGAAAGGACCTTTGGTCTCATCTAAATAGATAATCTTTCAAAGCTGGTTAGTTACAGTATGAAAATGTCTGCAGTAAAATCTCCAAGCACTTTAAATACAGTGACATGATCTGCACAGACTGAAAACCTCAGTGTGGCCCCCAGGTACGGCAGTGGTGAACACAAATGGCCACATTTGGGGTTATGACAAAATATAACACAACTGCAGGTACAGAGTTTTAACTGTGCACTCTACAGGTGCAAATTTCTCCTTGCCTAGAGAGAGAAAACTCTTCTGAAAAAATGTAGACATTGGGGCATAGAACACATTTGGTTTGTGGTGCTATACAAGCCCAAAACTTGTATGTGAACATCCCCTCATGCTCACTTGAAACTTTGCAGGCTGTGATTTTAAATGTTGCCAATGACATCTTGCTTTGTTCTTGCTTTAAAACCAGGGCTTGTACAGAACCAAACATGCACTAAGTCCCAGGACAGAATCTGCAGCTGCCCACCTCACAAGTTCTGTGTTTCCAAGCTAGACCAGGGCTGCGAAGTGTGCAGAGCACATAAAAAATGCGGCAAAGGTTACCGGGTTTCCAGAAGAGGTAATTTGATTTTGAACACTCTGCTATTGAACATTTGCTCTGGCCTAATTCCCTACAGCTCTGCATTCTTTTTAGGGTTTATTTTTATATTCTTAGCAAGTAGTAACCAGAGTAACAGTATTCTCCAGAGGTATATCCAAAGAGACAACATGTTGCAATTTCTTACTGTCATATATCATAAAGTTCCCAGTCCAATTTAATCTTCATTTTGCTCTGCTGTGTGATTTATTCTGTACAAGTAACTGAGATTCAAGACCATTTAATCACTCCTTAAATCCTTGAAACAGGGCTTCAGGTGGAATTTTGGGTACAGTAAATATTGATGACTCTATGCTGTCCTGCAGAATTGATCTGGTTTTATTAGTTGATGGAGTCCACCACCCTGATAATATCTCAAAATGATAAACAAGTTTCAAATATTCAAAACACTGAACATTTTTTAGGAATAATTTGAGAAGATGCAGAACTCAACAGCATGGTACTCAGTCAGGTAAAAAGCTCAGCTTTGTCGGCAGCATCACCTCTGAAACTCTAATGGCACCAAACTTAGAGCTGGTTAATCTTCTCTTTAGGTTGGGTGCTTCAAGTGAATATCTTCTGTGACAGTTATAGGCTGTACTTTTGCACTGCTTCTGTATCACTGCCAGGATCTCTTGCAGACGCTGATTATTCATTCTTGTTTCTCACCAGATAAGTAACTGGAGTTTTCCTCTTTGTTTAAAGGGACAGACAGCACAGACACAGAATGTGAACCTTGTCCTCCTGGCACGTTTTCCCCTGAGGAATCCTACACCACCAGCTGTACACCCCATACCGTGTGAGCCAGTGTTCTGTCCAACAAAACCCTTAACTGTGCAGGGCTTTCTGTCACTCCTAACTTCTCCTTTTGTCTCTTGCAGTTGTAAATCAGTGGCTGTTCCTGGGAACAGCAGGAATGACACTGTTTGCAGTGACTCAGGAACAGCCACAGTTCTGCCTGACACCATCCTGAACCTACTTCGGACCCAAAGCTCAGCTTCCCACATACCTGAAATAATAACTCGACCTGTCATGTCCAACTCTGTACCTGACCTGTCCCATATCACTGGTGAGCTTTAACTCATTTAAAGTCACTTTTGTCTGCCCAGGAACCACGTTTATATTTAGTTCTCAGTGTCTTTCCAAGACCAGTCACCTGTACCCAAACAGAACCTCAGAAGAGCTCAATTAATTCAATGTGACACTGCTTGCAGTGAGCTGCATTTTTACCTGTGCATCTGCACTACCCAAGTGCATTCTGTGGTCCTTTAAATCTGGAAATATTTTAAAAAAAACCCCAAACTAGATTATACAAGGCATTTCCTGAGAACTGCTCTATAGCTGGTAGAAAAGGTCACATCTTAGATTCTGGACTGAGGCAAACCTGACCTGGTGAGAGGTCTTTGGAGTCTTCTGTCAGCCTTTCCTGAGACAGGAGGTCCTGGCAGCATTCCCAGGAGTGGATGTGTTCTCTTCTGCTCACAGCTCCTGTTCACAGAAGGCAGAGATATTTAGGAGCATTTTGAGCTACTTGGCCTCATATGTGACAAACTCTTGCTTGTCCAGAGAAATACCTTTTGTGACCAAGGCCAAAAGTCTGTCCTCACTATTTAGGAGAGGAGAATTCAATTTTATAAAGTGGTGGTGACTGAAATGAGACATCAAATGTGAATGTCAGACATACACAATACTTGTAAATTTAGCTTTGTAGCCATGGACAGAAACTACAAAACAACCTTTTTCTAATATGATCCTTTGTTAGATCAACCTGCTAAATAACTTCTTCTTTTTATTTATTTTTAGGAGCAGTAGCAGGGCCATTGTTATTCATCCTGATAATTGCTATTTTGGGGTATTGCTTAGTCTCAAAAAAAAAAGGTAAGATTCATGAAGTGAAAACAAGAAAATCTGTGAAAACTGGAAAGTGTCACCTTATTTTCCATTAACCTGAGCCTGGTGGTTGGCTGAAATTAGTGTCTTAGAAGATACCTTCAGATTTCTTCAAATCTGTCTTGTTCCTCAGATTTTAGGTAGTTGTCTAAACACACAACAGCCTTGGAGTTGGACAACTGTGCAAATTGTGCTTCTGCTGAAGCTTTTAAATATTCAGTACTTCATCAATTAAATATTAGACAATTTCAGGTGTTATAATTAAAGACATGACTGTGGTTTATTGTCATCAATACTTTTTCTCACTGACACTGTACAAGTTATGAATTAATGCAGAGGCTTCTCTTTGCTTCCTGGCTAAATTTAAGTCCCAAAATTAATACAATACAGCTTTCAGTGTTTTCAAATTGTATGTAATAAATGTACATTTGGAGTTTATTCCAGGAGCAGGGGATCACTCAGCCTAGTTTAGGGTGCAGCTGTTGCAAATGAGACAGGTTTGGGTGCTAATAAACTGTCTTTGCTCACTGGCAGCCCTTGTGAACTCTGCACCAGCTACAGAAGCAGATTTGGTGAGTGTCCTCTCTTTCAATTTCTTCCATATCTTTAGAAGTTACACAGAAATCTTTAACTCTCATCTAATTACGAGTAGAA
The DNA here is from genome assembly GCA_013400175.1 of Phainopepla nitens. Taxonomy (NCBI): domain Eukaryota; kingdom Metazoa; phylum Chordata; class Aves; order Passeriformes; family Bombycillidae; genus Phainopepla; species Phainopepla nitens. The sequence goes on from VXBQ01002182.1 coordinate 296,693, forward strand.
GAAAACTGCACAGCAGAAAGAAAACTGCAGTGAGAACAGGGAGGTTTGGTTCCCAAGCCAGGGAACCAAAGATGCACCTTATATATCCCACATATATCCCACCCTCACTTTATGTGAGCCTAAAACCAGCAGTAAAACCCAGGAGGGGTTTGGAAAACCAAATCTGACAGCCTTTGGTCCCTAAGTGATCAGAGTAGTGCTGTGGGTGCCTTCAGGAGATGGGCTCATTTTGCTGAACCCCTAATGAGCTGTTAAGAATTTTACTTGCACTCATCACTATGCAAATGAAAATAATTATAGGATGCCTTGGGTTGGAAGGGACCTTAAAGCTCCTCTAGTTCCAATCATCAGTGGTTTCTTTAGCTGCCAAAATACTGAGCAGTTCTTTGTTAGTGGGTTGTTTGGTTTTTTAAAAAAAGATTAACATTCTGCATTTCTACACAATTGTGCCAGCCTTTTTCCCCTCCAGAAAAACAGTGTGACAAAAAAGTGAGAGATACAGAATTGCAGAACTGCAGGAGTTTTGAACAGGAGCAACAGCCTCTCTTAGAAACTTCTGGGTCCAGCAATAGCATCCTGAATAATCCAACTGGATCTGCAAGCATCAATGTAATAAGTAAAAAGAATGATGAAAAGAAAAACCCAGGATTTCAGCAGCAACATTCACCTCCAGAAGGTTCTAAATTCCAGAGTGGAGACAGACACAGCTCTGCCAGCTCAGGTAATGATTCTGAATGATCCAGAACCTCTTTCATTATTTCATTATCAGTTATGAGTCTTTCTAGCAGAAGTTTAGATGGCAGGATAAAACACCTGAGTCCTGTTCAGCAGAGAGAAAATGTAGTAACTTTCAAAAAGAAAAAGTGATTGTTTTAAGTTGCCATCCTGAGACAGTAAAGAGAGGGTTTTCTCATGGAGAAACAGATATTTAGGGGCAGGGGATCAGGTGGTTGGCGCTTTCCTGTGAGTGGGAGCAGAAGCCAAAGGGAGCAATAACAAAAGAACATTGTCAAAAGCATTTGAAATGACAACAGATGGGCAAGGAATTGTTTGCAGTTCAGGTCTCTGCATTAATTTTTGCAGCCTTTTTATTTCTGGGGTGATATGTGGGTTTTATGGTACCAAATTATTACAGAACCAATTCGACCAGCCTGACTAAATTAAGTGAAGCAAAAATGTCTATTTTAACTGTCAAAGAGCTGGATAAAGAATCCAACTGTCCCTCCTGTTTTCATTCTTGTGTGTTTGGTGTTTAATTGACAGAACATTCTGGTAACGGAGGGACACAGGTGAATGTGACCTGTATTGTTAAATTCTGCAGCCCAGACTGCAGCTCCCAGTGTCCTGAGCAGACTGGTTCAGCCAGCAGGGATTATGGACACACTCCCTGTTATTCCCCAGCAGAGGAAGAAACTTTCCTTTCAAAAGAAGAAAATGCTTTGAAAAAAGAAACTGAAATTCACATCACAGTGGAAAATGAGGACAATTTACTCCAAGACTTCCTTCCAGAAGAAAAGATAGTTCCTCTGGGTATTCAAGATGCTGGGATGAAAACCAGTTAAAGGAAGTTCCAGATCACAGGCTGATGGACTGATAAAATTAATCAAGCAACCTCTTGTCTTATAAAACAAACATTATGGTAAATGTAGCTTTCTTACAGAGATTTGGAATTTCAGATGGATATAGACACTGATACTTTTGCGGGTCTTAGTGTCTTCTGTCATTTTGCAGTTTAAAAGAAAAAGCATGCAAACTTTTAAAAACGGAATGGCCAACTCCTCCCTTTCTTCTGTGACACCCTAAGAGGACCTTTAGGAGACTTGAAAAGCAGTATTTTTCGAATTTTATACCATTGTCTCCTGAGACTCCTTGTGATGATGATTTTTGTTCAAGCTCTGCCACGTGTCAAGAACATGGACCAGCACTTCTAAGGGACTGGAGTTAAATTATCATTCTTTCAATGCTCAGGAACCATCCATTTGATTTGAATTTTAAATCCACTGCATTCAGTTTCCTATCCCATATGTTAGTTGTCATACCTTCCCTCATTCTCCTGGATATTTCTTTTATTATTGCAGTTTGGTTTTTTTCTCATTAGCAGACCAAATTTCTTAAGTACATATCAGAAAGCGAAATCTTTTACACAAGCTTTTTTTACAATTGAAATTACAAGTGTTATGTCTAAAGAGCAGCATTTCATTGCCTGTACACAGTTCATTTTGTTTTACAAGGGAAAACCTAGACTGAACTGTTGTTGCCTCGGAGTAGGAAGTAAGTTCCTTTTGTTGACAACCCTAGAGTTTGTCACCTTTGTTTCCTGGCTGATGTAACATGTTTCCCCAATTGATCCTGACCTCATTTTCGAGGTAAACCATAAATCCAAAATATTTTCCCTGTGTTCAGTGACTATTAGAGCAGATCCCTGTGATTATCTTTGCCCTCAGGTGGCAGCACATCATCCGTAATAAATGGAATTTACTCAAACCTCAGAACCTGAAAATCCTGTTTTCCTTCACTGCTTCATGATGCTGGAGCTCCAACCACCTCTTTCAGAAAATTAGTGGAGGTTCCCCTTGAATGAAGTGGTTTGGAAGCCAGTATTTAGGAACCCACTTCCCATCATTATATTTTACATCTGTGACTTAACTGTCAATTGTGGTGGCTGTGTTCAAGCAGAACCTGCAATCCAGAGTCTGGATCCCATGGGGGTGAAGTCAGACAGTGACACATAACCCTTGTCTTGTGCCATAAAAACCCTGCTGGACTGTGTGATCACTGTACTTCCCACTGAACTGTCCTAATCCACCTGAAGACAGACACAGTGGTTATTTCTGAGGCCTGAGATATAAAAGGATCTTTTGGAATAAACTTTATTCTATTGCTACAAAAGAGTATTCAGATTCTGCAGTATTCAGATTACTGAGTTTTCAAATTAAGGTGCCATCACAGAGGGAAAACCCAAGTGTTATGCTGAAGTAGGAAAAATGAGCTTGCACTTGCTTATAAAAAACAACAAACACCCAAACAAAACTACAAAAAAACCACCCCAAAACAACAACAAAAAACCTCAAAAGAGAAACATATCTTTTTATAAATACATGTATTCTCAAGTTTCCTGACCTCTTTAATAAACAAAATTGGGACTTCCAGCGTGGCTCTCTCACTGCAATGGTTGCCTATCGCAGCTCGCCAAGCGCGCTCGGTGAGGCTGCTCCTGAGGAGCCGCCGCCGCTGCTGCTGCGGGGCTCTGCGGGATCCTGCCTGCCTCTGCGGGGCCCTGCGG